>JAZKJV010000164.1:1903231-2284401 GCA_037367405.1 Ottelia alismoides
AATCAAAATTATTTTGATGTATATTATATGGTATAATTTCGAGCGATATTGGATTATGTATAGCGAGTATTAAGCCTGTTGACGGTTGGTTCAATTAATGACGGGTCAACATCATCTTAGGGGTGGTGGGCCCGGGTGTTAAAGACCGAATTGGGAGATGAAAGTTGGACTTGCACGGCGGAATGAGTTCCCGCTTATTTTTATCGGAGTAGTAAGTTCTCATATTATTGGGATGCGACAAAGATAGGAAAGGAGATCCCAGATCTTGCTTGAGATATAATGGTAAGTATATCTCTTACATTGAAAGTGATTAAGGGAATGAACTTTCAGTGTTGACAAGGTAAGACAACTTTGATATAAAAATTCCTAAATCAAAGTAAAATATGTATATATAATATATATACTCTTATCCAAATTTCTTATTTTAGATAATCCTTCATTAAACCCACTCAATGTTATACTCAATAATAACCAGTAAAATATCTTGGATTGGACTCAATGATCCAGATATTGTACTTGCAATTGGACACATAAAGTATGTGGTTGCAGTGTGCAAGTTCCCTCAACATAATGAGGAAGGACAAATAAATAAGACAATAAGACATCACCTTAGGGTTTGTATGTCTCTATAGTCTTGATCTTTCATCGAGTGTACTTTGGAAGTAACATGTCGATGGTGGTCGTAATTGTCAAATAATCCTTATAAAATAAAAGAAGATATTTTGGCATACATATGTGCTCTAGACATTTAATCATGAATGACATGGTTCTCTGCATTATGCAGAATGGTGGCTCGAAAGAGAAGATGTATTCAAAATGTTTGAATGCCTACCTGAACCTAAGTCTCTAAGAGTTGAGATGTATGTAGATATGATGAGTGTCACCATTCTATTGTCTATACTCTAGTCATTCATGAAGCTTCATATTAATCATTTCGAATGAATTTAATGAAGCATGTATAAATGTTGAAATGCTCTTGTATTGAAATCCTTAGAATTCAACATAAGAGATTCTTTGTCTTGAACAATGGTTGTTTATAGATGAAGAGAGCGCAGTGGAAGCATGGTTCGGACCCGAGTAAGAAGGAAAGTCAAAGAGTTGACCTACTTCTGTGACTTCCATATCACATCCAAAGAGTTGGATGAATGCCAATACTACAATAAGTTGATGTGTTGATAGTATGACTATCAAGTCTATCTAAAATCCTTAGTGAAGGACTCAGATAGAGCATCGGAATAATCTATACATAATAATTGACTCCGACTTTCTTATTTCATAAGATAAAGTCTGACAATTGTATCCCAATCTTCTAATGACATTTGCAATTGGTTGCATATATATTAGAAGATTAGAAATTTGATCTTAAGGTTCAGTAGTCATCTACATGGATATTAATGTAATTGTTGAAGCAATCTCTGTTGGATAGATAGACTTCATATTTTCAGTGGGAGAGCCCTTAGTCTTAGAGAATGTCTCTATGACCTAGATATTAGAATACCCTCATTGTTTATTTCTAAATGTTGGAAATAAACATGAATTCTGAGATAGAACTATCATAAAGAGTTGTGATGGAAATATTTCAGATAGTAATCTAACATCTAGTGGACTCCACAAAATTAGAAAATTAATGAATGGTTCATTAAGATTTCTAATACTGAAAATCAAACCTTATAAGATCAATAAGAGGATAAAGATCATTTGACAATGATCTAGCATCAAGCCTTGGACATTTGTCTGTTGATTTGATCAATAGACTAGTAAGACATGAAACTTTAGAATGTCTAAAATTTCAAATCTTACATACTTGTGAATATTGTATTCAAAGTAAAATGTCCAATACACCCTTCTCTGGGAATGGTGTAAGATGTCAAGGTATTCGGGATCTCATACATATTGATGTATGTAGATCATCTATATCATAATAAACATTATGGATATGTGATATATATTAATGATTATGTATGATATGAGATTTCTTCTCTTCACCTGAGAAACCTTTGAAATGTTCAAAGATTTCACAATTTTGGTTTAGAACCAAAGTTTGAAGGAAGATTAAATGAATTTGATCTAACCAAGGTAGCAAGTACCTATTAGATAAAATTCAAAGAATACCTTATGGAGATATGAATATCATTTCTATCTCAATCCTGCTAACACACCTAAACTCAATGGAGTTGTAGGGAGATACAATTGGATCATGTGTGACATGATTTGATCAATGATGAATTTTGGCATAATTATCCCTTAGTTCCCAGGTATATATGTGTAGTAGAGACTACAATATATATCCTTAATAAGGTTCCATGCATGTAAGCTAGAATCTAGCACTTGAGAGTGCTACTTCATTAGGAAAAGAAAGGATGGTATTGGATACCTACTTTATGTCCTTGAGATTCTTAAAAGATCTCATCTCTGAGAATATGATTCTTGGAGGATTGAGACTCTTGAGAATCAAGATGAAAAAGAAGTGAAGGAACTCATTTAATCTTGAGAAGATAATGAGGCTCCTGAAATCGAAGACTAAAAGGACAATTAAAGATGAAACATTAATACCTCTTCAAATGAGTTTGAGGATGTATTTCATGTGTCGATTAAGTCTGACAATGATCGGACTTCATGTGATGAAGCTCCTAAGGATCATGACATGGAAAGATGGATATTAGCAATAAAGTCTAAAGTAGACTTCATATACAAGTGTTGTATATGGACCCTCGAGGATCCACCTATATGGGTAAGACCCATAAAGGTGTAAATGGATCTTCAGGAAAAGAGGGAACCTGATGAGAAGGTAGAGACCTTCAAAGCTCGGTTCGTAGCCATAAGCTACACATCGGAAGAGAAGACATTGCTTGCGATGAGACTTGCTCTTCGGTAACCATGCTTAAAATCATCAGAATATTGCTAAACTTAGCTACACAACTTGACTATTGCATCTTCAGTATGTAATTCAAGATTGCATTCCTATAAAGAATACCTCTCTGAGGATATTCACATGAAGTAGCCCCAGAGCTTCATGATTGGGGAAAGTAAGGTGTGAAAGCTAAAGAAATCCATCTCTGGACTCAAATAAGCTTCTTGAAGATGGAACATAAGATTTAATGAAATTATAAATGTTATGATTTCAGATAGAATCTTGATATACCATGTGAAGCTTAGTGGGAGTGTCATTGTGTTCATCGTGCTAAATGTAGATAATATCCTAATCATTTGGAATGATATAAGGATGATAATAAGTGTTTTATAGGCTGGCTATTCCATACCTTGAGATATGATCTCAAGAATACCTATTAGATCTTAGTTCTGAAGTTGTTCAGAAGCAAAGAGTATAGGGTATTGGGACTGTCACATTAGTAGTACACCTTGGATATGTTCCATTTTTGGAAATTCCAAGAAAGGCTTTCTTACCTTAAGATTAGGTACTAACCTATCTAAAGGGATAGCACCTCAAAGAGTTGAGGAAGTGAATGCTAGAACTGCTTGCACTTGTGCATCAATTACGAGAAGCTAAGTGTATGCTAGATGTGTACAAAAGCCAGATATCTCCATGCAGTGGGAGTAGTAAACTGTTACTAATCCTACTATGGAGAGAGAAAACACTTGGTTGCAGTAATAACACAATCTTCATAGATGACAAGATTTTTAAGATAGTGATCTCAAAGTCATATCTTCAAAAGCTTAAGACTTTATAGATAGAGATCTAAAAGGTCTTAACTGTGGATACCTTAAGAGATAGTGATCTCCCGGAATAAGGGTATTCTGATAAGGATTATGAAAATACTGGTTATAATAGTTATTAAGCAATAGTGTCAAGGACACTGTTAATGCTTTGACTAGATTGAGTATTGGTTGCATTAGATGCAACATTCGCATTGGATGCGAGCACTGTTACCTAGAGATATGTATGCAAGTGCCGTAAAAGGACTTGGCATAGTCTTTTGGGAACAGCGTGATTGATCAGCTTACCTATCTATTTCTAAATAGCCTATGATTGTCACATGAGTGTGGGTTTAAATGATTAGCCCATTAATAGCTCTTTGGGCTAGTGGGAGATTGTTGGACACGTGAGCCCACGGCGAGCCATTATGCAATAAATGTTATTGCGAATATCATTCCCTGATCTGAAATGAAGAATAAATAATTTGCATAATAGGTCCCTCTGTACAATTAGGGTTATGTACCATGGCTATCTTAATGATCATACAGCTGTTGATTCAATTATTAAATTATAGAGGCTGGTGCTTGGATGAATATCTAAAGAGTTAGATTGAGGACTCATCAAGCACCGTCAAATGATTGTTAAGATGTGATCTCCAGCCTGAGTAGGAGATGGCAATCCTTTCTCACAAAGGCTGATATCTGACCGATCTCTTGATGCAGGTCCTCTGCATAGGAATAGAGATTCGGAGGTGTCAGATTACTTAGGTCAAAGAGTTGACTTAACGAGATCGAAATAACCAAAGTCCTATGTTGAATGATGTCACAGCATAGGCACGCATCCTCTGACCGGAGACAGATGTGTTACTATATGTCTGAGTGTGTGCATTTGGCAGACCAATAGGTTGATGACATAACCAAGGTCTATACACCGGCGCGCTGGTGTGCATGTAAGGGCATATGAGTAATACGATCTCTCAAAGGGATCATACAGGTTCACTACTGAACCGGAAGACATGAGCTCACTCATGAGATATTGGGAAAAATCAAATTCCGTGCACGGTCGTCTCGCTTTGGAAGCTTGACTGAATTTGTAGGTTTGATATATACTTTTGGAAAGTATATGATCAAGACCTGGGTATGATATATGCTTTTGGAAAGTAGATGATCGATACCAAATCCCAATGATCAAATGAGAAACTTAGTGATCAAACCCTGAAGAAAACAGTGTAAAATAGATCTTGATCTTCGGGTTGACCATGGGTCTTCCAGTATGCAGGATGTATAGGTATTGGGAATACCTGAGGGTGATGTGATCATAAACGATTGTATATCCATGACGCTTTCATTCCGAGGGAGTGATGAAACAGGTCTGGATTTTAGTGACTCCTTCCAGTAGAGAAGCAATCTGATCTTAGTCCAAGTGTTGGACATTGGTCTGAATGAGATTCAGATTCAATGAGAAAATTAGATCTGCGGTCTTGATTTAATCAAACATCTGTGGGAGGTCTGTAAGATCTGGATTTGAGATGAGATCTCAACATCCAAGTTACTATACGTGGAATAATACAATCGCCATGTCCTTATCTCCAAGTATCCGCGGAGAAAGCACATTATTCTTGAAAGGGTTCAAGAATAATTCATTTGATGAAATGCATATCCAAGCAAGAAGGACTTGATGATAATATGAGATTTAATTATCAAGCATAATATGAATATGATTCATATTATTATCCAAGAAGAAAAACATGATGATTAAATGAGATTTAATGATCAAGCATAATATCAATATGATTCATATTATTATCCAAGATAATTAAATAGGATTTAATTATCAAGGATTAGAGAATGTGGATAATACTTTCCATGATATATGTGTATTATAAATATGATTTATATATAAGAGAGAGAATTTATGTAAATAGCATTTGTTAATTAATAGTGTGAATTGGATTCACATTTGTTAATTAATTGGAAATGCAATTTACAAATTAGTTTAGGTTGTGAATATGATTCACATAATGTTCAATGGCATGATTGAAATATTCACAAATTAATTTGGAATTAATTTGGTGAATAATTTTGTGATAATTGTTATGACAAAATTAATTAAGGAATAATAAGATAAAATAAAAAGGAGGCAAAATAACCACCAAATTCATAGGTGGCGTCACCTATGAATTATTCATAGGGGACGCCCCCTATAATCAAGGGTGGTTGATTGACTCCCTTTTTTGTTATCACATTATCTCTTAATTAGTTAAATTAAATTATGTTGATAATGTTGCAACATATTTTAATTTAAATTAATATTGTTGGTTTTTAACCAACAACAATCATAGCCATTGATCTTACATAGACCAAGCCTAGCCGTTGGATCTATGAGTCCATGGATTGAGATCCAATGGATCCTAAACTAATATAAAAGGAGGGCTAGGGTAGCCTTCCATGGTACATCATTAAGAGTTGTACAAGGTTACAACTCTCTCTCTCTCTCATATTCTCGCCCTCTCTCTTTCTCTCCTCCAAAAGATGGTCGTCCATCTTGTGTTGAGAAAGGAGAGACTCTCGGCTTCTTCGACGACTCGAGGATCTCCTTCTTCTTTGGAGTTTCTTACTCTAAAGGAAGACGACGGATTTCGTTTGACGAAATCGGGGGAGCCATCGTTTGGATCTTCATCGAGGATTGCAGGAAGGAACGTAACTCATCATCGTACCCGCAAGTGCGTTCTTCGTGGATCGGACTTAAAACAGGAGGATCTCTACTTTGGGATCTCGCGATCACAACCACGCTTCAAGAGGTATTCCTTATACTTGGTGGTTTGATGAAACGATCCGAGAAGTGTTCTCGTGATCATGTGGTTTCATCTTTAGATTCAAAATATTTTAATTTCCGCGGCATCTAGCATCTAGTGCGACTAGTTGCTCCGATTGCATACGATGCGATCAACACGCTTCCGTGATGCGCTTAAGGATTCTCAATATCCTTCACTCGCCACTGGAGAGAACGTATCCATGTAGTCCACGCCATAGGTTTGTGTAAACCCACGGGCGACCAAGCGTGCTTTGTACCTATCCAACGTGCCATCGGCATGATATTTAACTGTAAAGACCCACTTACAACTCACAACGGATGCATCATGAGGTGCAGGGACCAAAGACCATGTGCCACGGGACTGCAAGGCCCTCATCTCTTCTTCCATAGCTAATCTCCAGCAATCACTCTTTAAAGCTTCATGGTAGGTCCGTGGTATATCTATGGAAGACAAGGCTGTGGCAAATCTCTGAAAATCACCAGTGAGACGGTGAAAGGAAACCTGTGAAGCAAATGGATAAGAGGCACATTGCCGCCTCTGCTTCCGAATAGCAATCGGAACATCAAGATCATCATTTGTTGTACTGGATGGGCTAGTGTCGTCCTGTACTGAAGAATCTTGCACATGTACCAAACCTGACCCGTCAGTAGTAGTGCCATCTGAACATACCTGAGGCGTGATGAGCGGCTGAGTTGTAGTCTGAGCAGGACCTGACCGACGCGTATAGAATTTAGGTAGTGGTGACACGATAGGCCGTGGAATGGGTGGAGGAGGAGGTGGTGGTGGGGGTGCTGGTGTGGGGTCAGGCACAGGGGAAGACTCAGGCGAACTTCATGTAGGAGGTGGAGGAACATAGACATCATCAGTGGTAGTGGATGGTACCAGTCTGTCACCTGCAGGAGAGAAATACATGACAGACTCAAAGAAAGTGACATCAGCACTCACAAAGTACCTCTTAGTGGTAGGATCATAACACCGGTAGCCCTTCTGAGTCCTGTAATAACCCACAAAGACGCACTTGACTGCTCTAGGAGAGAGTTTGTCAAGTCCGGAAGATAGACGATGAACAAAAGCCACAGTACCAAAGACACGTGGAGTCAATGAGAATAACTCCTTGTCTGGAAAAATAAGAGAGATAGGTATCTTCTCACCAAGAACTGAGGATGGCATTCGATTGACCAGATAACATGCAGTAAGAACAGCGTCCCCCCAGAAAGAAATAGGAGCACAACTCTGAATCAACAGGGTTCGAGTAATATCCAAGAGATGGCGATGCTTCCTTTCCGCCACACCATTTTGCTGTGATGTATATGCACAAGTGGTTTGGTGAATAATACGCTTTGATGAAAGAAAGTGATAAAGTGAGCGTGTACAAAATTCTAGGGCATTATCCGTCCGAACATATTTGACTGAGGAAGAGAAAACATTGTGCATTTCATTAATTAAATTTTTGATCACATCTCCTGCTTCAGATTTATTCTTCAAAAGAAAGACCCATGACACACGAGAAAAATCATCCACTACCACAAGATAAAATCTGTGCCCCTGATGATCGGGAACACGACTCGGACCCCATATATCTATATGTAACAACTCGAATGGAAAGCTACTGCTCCGACTCTGACGACTTGGAAAGCTTGACCTATGATGCTTTCCCAACTGACATGCTTCACAGCGAAAAGACGAACTAGGAGAGATCTGGGGTAGAAGATGGTGCATTTTCTGAAGCAGAAGGTGACCAAACCGAAGATGCCGGATGTACGGGGAGACTGGTCCGGCAGAATGGGATGAGAAGCCAGCATAGGAATCCCGAACCAGTCGATATAAAATATTCTTCTCAGAGCCACAGTCAATCACCTTTCCCGTGAGTATGTCCTGAAAAATGAGAGAAGACGGGTCAAATATAACACGACAATGCAAATCCTTCGTAATCTGACTAATAGATAACAAGTTCATTGAGAACTCAGGAGCATGTAGGACGTTCTGTAGCTGCATAGTGGAGGATAGGAAGACCTCCCCCTGACCAACAAGGGGCGAATGGGTACCATCTGCTATCTGCACTGAACGGCCGGGAGGAATGTCCCTTTAGGCCTGTAGTATATCTCTATCTCGGCAGAGATGATGTGTAGCTCCGGAATCTATAACCCAGTCAGATATATCATGAAATGGTGTGAATGTAGTAGATCTACCTGAGGTACTAGCAGCGACGGATGAACTGGCAGAGGCTGTAGCAGCTATATCTGAAGAACCACCAGACGAATCACCAGATGATTTGGCATAATATCTCGGAGACGGGCCACAAGTTCGTCAAATCGATTATATGCAACAGACGGTAATGGAGACTGAGAGTGCTCTGCAACACGTGTTGATGCTGGGAATCCATGCTTAGAATAGCATGTCTCCTCCGAGTGTCATGTGCGGTGACAATAGGAGCATGTCTGACTGAAGCGACCACCCCTTCCCTGGGGTCCACGGCCACGTCCACGACCACGACCAGACGGCGGGCCACCTCTCCTACGCGAGACTGCCATCGCTGATGGGGTGGAGTAGAAGAGCTAGAGGAAACTGAAATCTGACTGAGCCTTCTGTAAACATCCTCCACTGGAGGAATAACTGCATCAGCTAGGATCTGAGACCGGGCGGCATCATATTCAGGATCAAGAGTCGCAAGTAGAACACCCACCATGGTGGCATTCCGAAACGCCTTCTACTGCTCAGGAGTAGCAGTGAGTGGAATGGTATTGTATAACTTCTCAAACATCCCACTTAGGGATGTGTATAGGGAATGAAGAGGACTGCCTCTCTGCTTCATTGTGAAAATGTCATGATGAAGCTGCAACATCTTTGTCTCGTTTCGCACCTGCGAATATGTAGAGGCAAGGATATCCCACATTGCCTTAACGGTGGGCTTATGGAGGACGTCATTAGCAATCTCCATCGTCAATGTACCAGACAACCAGACCTTTGCGTAGGAGTCATCAGCCTCCCATGAGGCATATATCCCTGTCTTCTCCACGGGCTCATCCTCGGTAAGAATGTGCTTCTTACCATTCGACTTTATGAGACTCATGAACTGCATAGCCCAGAGCTCATAGTTAGACCCGTCCATCTTCACTATTAGCGCAGGACCTTTGAATGCGCCAGTGGAGGGCATATCGACTTTCGATTCTGACATACTGCCGCTTGGAGAAGAACTAGGGTATGTAGACACGATGATAAATGTCTACACCAACTGCATCGGATTTGAGTGCGTATGTAGACGTTACACACTCAAATCCATATATCGGACGAAGAGAGGACAAGGGCACGCCTCAGAGAAGGCTTACAGCCCTTGCAGCGGCTGGCTGGGTGCCGCCTGGGTGCCCCCTAGAGGCTTGTACGGCTGGCTGGGACGGGACAGCGGCTGGGAGCCGCATGGAGGTCTGCGCGACGGGCTGGTAGGTCGCCTGGGGGCCTAGGGCGGCAGGTTGTGGGCCCTGGGCGGCGGGCTGGTGGCCTTGGGCGGCGGGCTGGGGCCGCGTAGAGGCCTAAGGCGAGATAGAGGGGCTCTAAAGCGGCGGGGAGAAGCCCTAGAGGGAGATAGAAAGGCGGCGGCGTGAGAGAGAAGGGCCCGGAGATCGGTGCCGAGGAGAGGGCGGCGGGTGGGGTGGGGAGGGGGCGGGTGTGGAGAGCCCTAGGGTGCTCTGATACCATGTTGGGAGAAGAGTATTCGATAATCATTCAGAATAACCTTAGGCTCTCTTATATAGGGAGAGACCTTAAGGGTAAATTACAAAGAAGTCTATAAAAGATAAAGAAATGATAACAAGATACATAAAGAGATAATAATACTAAGAACTATCTCTACAGATTACAAATGAATAAAAAAATATGAAACTTTCTTTGTAGGGCTACACATCTCTTGTATACTTCGTCTTCAACACCCCCTCTTAAGTTGAACCATACATATGTAACATACCAACTTGTTGGTTATTACAGCCTCAACTCTGTGCATTGTCTTGATAAACATAACTATGATCTGCTCCGCAGAAAGAACCCTGAACGTTTGCAAAAGCCCTTACTAGATGAAATCTCTGGTGAAGTGATGATCAACGCTCCCAGGATCATTCTCCCACCTTCTGGCGCGAGGCCTTCTCTGTCTTCAACCGCAATCGATCCTTGTTTAGGCCGACTCTCGGCGATGGGAACTCTTTCCGTTTCTGGACAATGGACTGGTCCGGTAATGGCATATTCATGAACTTTTTTCCGAGGCTTTTTGCGCTGGCCGGGGACAAATGTGCATCGGTGGCTTCGTGCTGGACCGATGGCTCCTGGTGTCCGACTTTGGTGGATAATCTTTCCGATCATCGGCTGAATGACTTTTCCACGCTGATGGCTTTACTTGTGGACGCTCCTACTCCCTCGGGGGGACGTGATCACTTCGCCTGGAAGGAGGGGTCATTCAGTTCGAGGAAGGCGTATTTCTCTCTTCTCCCCATCGCCGTTCATTCGGAGGCGTCTTTTCTCGGTCACTGCAACCTCATTTGGGGTCTCAAGCTCCCGGAAAGGAATGGTATATTTCTGTGGATTCTTAGGCGTGGACGACTGCTTACCCGCGATCGTTGTGCCTTATTTTTCCCAAACTTACCCAATTTGTGCGGATTGTGCGATTCGGCTGTTGAGACGCCCGGCCATCTTTTCCTTCACTGCGACCTCGTGCGGCCCATTTGGGATGACGTCGTTTGGCTGAATCGTTCCTCGATGGAGACTTTCTGGGAGAGCTTAGCTATCGCTGCAAATCGGCCGAGGGCGGAGAGACTGATTCCCATCGCGCGCATCTGGAGTATTTGGTTGGGAAGAAACAAATCTCTTTTTGCTGGGCAGAGATTCTATAAGGAAAATATTTGTATTGAAGCGAATCGCTTTTGTATGGATTGGTCATCCGTGTAGCGTCTTTGGGGGGGCGATTGGTATCCTTATTGATATCATCTACCCCTATTTTTTCCTTTTCGTTCCCACTGTAAGTATTCTCTATCTAATTTCTTAATAATATGGGGCGAACACCTACGGGTGTATCCCCCTTTTTTGGAGTGTCAAAAAAAACTTTTATATATTTAGTACTCTCATGGAACATGGGAATATTTGCTCTTTACGTGGCAGCGATGTCATCACATAACAACTCTATCACTTTGTCTAGAGGAAGATCACGGTCAGTAAGTACATGAATCCACTGGATTATTTTCTTGTCATCGATTGTCATATATGCTCTATGCACAAGAGCATTACAATATTGCTTTTTCTTGATCCTCCATGTCGCAAGATTGTTCTTGAAGTAAGTGTAGAAGTCAATAGCGAATTTCCTAACTACAAGGCATCCCATAAAAATCGCATCACAATATGATGCAATTTTTAGAGATGTCCCTACAGTAAATGTGGAAAGAAAAGAACGGCATTTATGCTCATATTGCTCTCTTATATAGAGAGGAGGAATCCTAGAAGGCAAATTGCATAATAACGATAAATAAATAAGTAGATACAAAATAACACTCAGCCAAGGCCCTAAATATCGGTTTCGGTCGTCATTTCGATGACAGCCCGAAATAGAATTTTGATGGAACTTCAGCCAAAATTCGACAAAAATTTTGATCCTTTCGGTCATTTTTTGTACTGGGCCCCCCATATTTCGGTCATTTCGATCGAATTTCGATTTCGACAGAATATCGATATTCGACAAAAATTCGACCAAATTTCGCTGAAATTTGAGGCCATGCTCTCAGCACTCCCTCTCAAAATGGAGCATATATATCAATCATGCTTAGCTTGGAACAACACCTCTTGAACGGCCCCCAGCTAGGGCACTGGTGAAAACATCTATTGTTTGTTCCCTTAAGCTGACATGAGAAGTGCAGATATAAAGTCCTTCTGTATCATATCTCATGTGCAATGGCAATCTACATCCATGTGTTTGGTCCTATCACGGAAAGAAAGATTGTTGGCAATAAATAGAGCAATCTGCTTGTAGCAAAGTAGCTGCATGGGAACAGGTACGTCAATAGCTAACTCTGTTGAACAGATCTGACCCACACCATCTCAGTGCTCCTTAACGCCATAGCTTTATCCTCCGACTCCGCGCTAGATCTAGCAACACAATATGTTGCTTGCTTTTCCATGAAAACAAAGAACTTCTTATGAAACTAGAGGTTGATATCATGTCTAGGTTCAAGAAAGCGGTATGCGTATGCGTTCGGACATGCCACCGAATATTGAATAAGTGGTATGCGGGGGTATATGTGGTTCTACGTGGTTTCCTAATTTTTAATTTAAAAATAAATAAATATCTATAAATAACATTACTACTGAATTTATGTATCTAAGTGGAGTTACAGAAGATATAAGAAAACGGTTCATATTAGATGGTTGAGTATTTGCTTTTAATTGCCTAACATTTAATCGTAAAAAAATATTTAACCGTAAAAACTTCACATATTAGATTATTAATAATAACAAAACTTCATTACACATACATGCACTACATGAGCAAAATCTCAATCAGCATATATTGTACTGGGCACCCCATATTTCGATCATTTCGGCCATTTCGATCGAATTTCAATTTCGACAGGATATCGATATTCGACAGAAATTCGACCGAATTTTGCTGAAATTTGAGGCCATGCTCTCAGCACTCCCTCTCAAAATGGAGCATATATGTCAATCATTCTTACCTTGGAACTGTTGGAAGAAATGAGCAATCTATTATTTAGGGAACCCTAGGCTCTCTTATATAGAGAGAGACCTCACGTGAAAATACATAGTAGTCCAAAGAACAATAAGAAACTACGAAAAGGTACATAACATATAATATTATCAGTCTCTACACTCCCCCTCAAGGTGGAGCATAGATGTCTATCATGCTCAGCTCGGAAGAACATCTCTGGAAGGGTCCTCTGAGCAATGACTTGGTGAGTATGTCAGCAGTCTGATCCCCTGAGCTCACGTGAGATGTAGATATTAAGCCTCTCTGAATCAAGTCTCTAGTGTAGTGGCAGTCAACTTCAATATGCTTTGTTCTTTCATGGAATGCTGGATTGTTGGCAATGAACAATGCTGCATGATTGCCACACTGAAGCTGCATAGGTAAAGGTACGGCTATATGTAAATCCTCTAGCACAGATCGAACCCACATCATCTTCGTGCTTGCTTGCGCTATGGCCCTATATTCAGATTCAGCACTGGACCTTACCACAACAGTTTGTTTCTTGCTTTTCTAAGAAACCGGAGAGATCCCCATAAAAATTGCAAATCATGAGGTCGACTTTCGATCCTTAGGGCATCCTACATAATCGGAATCTGCACATGCTGAAATGGATAAATCTGTGCCTTTTCGAAATAGCAACCCTGAACCTGGAGAAGACTTTAGATACCTCTGTATCACATATATAGCATCCATATGAACTTGTCTTGGTTGCTCCATAAATTGACTCACCCGACTCACTGCAAAGGCAATATCGGGTCGAGTTATGGTAATATAAAGGAGCTTAACCACCATTTCTATATATCTCCTCTTGTTTACTTCAGCAATGTCATCATCATGCAGCTTCATGCTTGGATCCATGGGAATACTCGATGGTCTGCATTCAACCATGCATGTTTCAGTCAAAAGATCTGTAATGTACTTCCTTTCGGTCATCACCAGACCATGTGCATTCCTAGCAAATTCCAACCCCAGAAAATATCCTAGGTAGCGTTTGGTTCGCGGGTTACCTGCGGGTTAGGGGAGTTTACCCCGCTTAACCCACATCACCCTCTCTCCCCATGGGCCCTACTTTATTTTTTAAAAAAATTAAATAAATCAATTTTACATCATCAATCCTATCAAAAAATAATATATTATACCATCATATCATATAAAAATTATAAACTACTCCACTTCTACTCCCTTTTCCAAACTTTAATACAATCGCATCACAATAACTACTCACCTTTTCAAACTTCAATACAATCATATCACCCCAAACCCACTTCTAACCCACCCCCAGTTTAACCCTCCATCCACACACCAAAACACAAAAACGGGTTACCCTCTACCAGTTTAACCCGCCTTAACCCGCCAACCAAACGCACCCTTAGGGTTCCAAGATCCTTCGTGACGAACTGGCGGCCTTGAAATGCTTTTGCCCTTTCTATTCCCTGAACAAAATCTCCTGTAAGCAGAATATCATCAACATAGACCATGATGACAACCGTACCTGCAGAAGACTTCTGAATGAACAACGAGTGGTCTGCATTCGATCTTTTGAACCCATATCGTTCAATCAGATAGGAAAGCTTATGGAACCAAGCCCTTGGGTTTTTTTTGAGGCCATAAATTGCCTTGTGAAGTCTACACACCATATGCTTCTCCCCCTCAGCAGTGAACCCTGGTGGCTGCTGCATGTAGACTTCCTCCTGCAGATCTCCATACAAGAAGGCATTCTTGACATCTAATTGAGATATAGTCCAGTCATGTACCACAGCAACTGATAAGAGAATGCGAAGAATAGAGTAACGAGCCACCGGAGAAAATGTATCCATATAGTCCACGCCATTGGTTTGTGTGAAACCTCGTGCAACCAGTCGTACCTTGTATCGATCTAAACTTTGGTGCTTTCTTTCGGCCACGCCATTCTGCTGAGATGTGTAGGGACAAGTAGTTTGATGAATAATGCCCTTCGACGAGAGAAACTGGGATAGAGACCGTGTGAAGAATTCTAGATATCTGTACGAACATATTTGACTGTAGTAGAAAAAGCATTCTGCACTTCATTAATCAAGTTTTTAATCACATCTCCTGCTTCAGATTTATTCTTTAAAAGAAAGACCCAAGATACACGAGAGAAATCATCCACTACACTAGATAGAACTTGTGTCCCTGATGAACGGGAACACGAATCGGACCCCAAATATCAATGTGAAACAACTCGAACGGGGAGCTACTGCTCCGACTCTGACGACTAGGAAAGCTAGACCGATGATGCTTTCCCAAGAATCCCAACTGACACGCTTCACAGCGAAAGGAATAACTGGGAGAGATCTGAGGCAGAAGATGTCGCATTTTCTGTAGCGGAAGATAACCAAAGCGAAGATGAGATACAGGTCCGACGGAATGAGAAGAGACCCCAACATAAGAATTCCAGACCAGTCGATACAGACCATTCTGCTCAGAGCCACAGCCAATCACCCTGCCCGTTAGTATGTCCTGAAAAATAAGAGAAGATGGGTCAAATACAGCACGACAGTGCAAATCCTTCGTAATCTGACTAATAGACAACAGATTCATGAAGAACTGAGGAGCATGTAGAATATTCTGTAAACTCGTAGAAAGAGATAGGAAAACCTCCCCCTATCCAATAAGGGGGGAATGAGTACCATCTGCGATCTGTATTGAACGGCCATGAGGAATGTCCTTGTAGGACTCAAGTCTGTCTCGATCTCAGCAGAGGTGATGTGTGGCACCAGAATCTATAATCCAATCAGATATATCATGACAAGACGTAAATACAGTAGCACTACCTGAGGTACTAGCAGCAGCAGAGGAACTGGCAGAAGCTGTAGCAGCAACATCTGAAGGTACACCAGAAGAATCAGCAGATGATGGCGGCATAATATCACGTAGACGTGCCACAAGTTCCTCGAAACGATTGTCTGCATTGGATGCTGACTGGGGCAGAGCATGATCGACTACACGTGTCGATGCTGGGAACCCATGCTTAGAGTAGCATGTCTCCTCCGAGTGGCCTGTGCGGTGACAGTACGAACATGGCTGACCAAATCAACCACCCGTACCACGGGGTCCACGTCCACGACCGAAGAACTGACCACCTTTCCCACGCGATACTGCCATCACCGATGGGGGTGGAGTAGATGAGCTGGAAGAAACTGATATGTGACTGAGCCTCCGGTAAACATCCTCCATTGGAGGAATAACTGCATCGGCCAAAATCTGAGAGCGGGCAGCCTCGTACTCAGGATCTAGGGTTGCAAGTAGAACGCCTACCATGGTGGCATTCCGAAATGTCTTATGCTGCTAAGGAGTCGCTGTGAGGGGAATGGTACTGTATAACTTATAAAACATCCCTCTCAGGGATGTGTACAAGGAGTGAAGTGGTATGTCGTTCTGCTTCAATGTGAATATATCATGCTGAAGATGTAACATCTTGGTCTCATTTCATACTTGTGAATATGTTGCAGCCAGAATATCCCACACTGCCTTAGTAATGGGCCGATGGGAGGACATCATTAGCAATCTCCATCGACAGTGTCCCTGACAACCAAACCTTGGCATACGAATCATCAGCCTCCCACGAGGCATATATCCATGTCTTCTCTGTCGGCTCTTCCTCAGTAAGAATGTGCTTCTTACCATTTGACTTCATGAGGCTCATGAACTGCATCGTCCAGAGCTCATAGTTCGTCCCATCCATCTTCACTATTGGCGCGGGACCTTTGAACGCGCCTATGGAGGGCATATCAACCTTGGATTCTGACATAGGGCCGGAGACAAAGAACTAGGGTTTGTAGACAGAGTGACAGTTGTCTACACAAACTGCATAGGATTCGAGTGTGTAGGTAGACGTTACGCACCCAAATCCACAGATATGGTGAAGGAGGCGGCTACGACCAAGCCGCAAGGGTGGCACCGACGCCGGCAAGACCAAAGCCAGCAGGAGGCAGGTGCCGGGGCCGGCTAGGGCAAGTCATGCGTGTGCAGGCGGACCCGACTGGGTGGCAGGGTTGCCGATCGGGAGGCAAGGTGCCGGCCGGCTGCGGGGCTGGTGGCGGGGAGGGGTCCGACGGCAGCACTGGAGGCGGAGGGCCCGAGAGGGTCCGGCGGCGGCGGGAAGAGAAAAAGGGGGCGGCGGATGAAAGGAGCCTAGGGTTTAGGCTCCGATACCATGTTGGAAGAAATGAGCAATCTACTATTCAAGGGAACCCTAGGCTCTCTTATATAGAGAGAGAGACCTTACGGGTAAAATACATAGTAGTCCAGAGAACAATAAGAAACTACGAAAAGGTACATAACATATAATATTATCAGTTTCTACAGGAACAACACCTCTTGAACGGCCCCCAGCTAGGGCACTAGTGAAAACATCTGTTGTTTGTTCCCTTAAGCTAACATGAGAAATGCAAATATAAAGTCCTTCTGTATCATATCTCATGTGCAATGGCAATCTACATCCATGTGTTTGGTCCTATCATGGAAAGAAAGATTGTTGGCGATGAATAAAGCAATCTGCTTGTAGCAAAGCAGCTGCATGGGAATATGTACGTCAATAGCTAACTCTGTTGAACGGATCTGACCCACACCATCTCAGTGCTCCCTAACGCCATAGCTTTATCCTCCGACTTCGCACTAGATCTAGCAACACAATCTGTTGCTTGCGTTTCCATGAAAACAAAGAACTTATTATGAAAACCACAAAACTAGAGGTTGATATCATGTCTAGGTTCAAGAAAGCGGTATGTGTTCGGATATGCCACCGAATATTGAATAAGTAGTATGCGGGGGTATATGTGGTTCTACGCGGTTTCCTAATTTTTAGTTTAAAAACAAATAAATATCTATAAATAACATTACTACTGAATTTATGTATCCAAGTGGAGTTACAGAAGATCTAAGAAAATGGTTCATATTAGATGGTTGAGTATCCGCTTTTAATTGCCTAACATTTAATCGTAAAAAAATATTTAGCCGTAAAAACTTCACATATTAGATGATTACTAATAACAAAACTTCATTACACATACATGCACTACATGAGCAAAATCTCAATCAGCATATATTAAAATATTTGGCAATACATTGCATAAACTCATGAAAACAATACATGAGAAAAATATAAAGCATTGCATATATAATGGTATAATGCATTGCAGTTATATACAAATGCATGTCAAATTCTTACAATTGAATGGAGGAAGAGGCAGATCTACGGAATTAAGCATATATGTTAACGCATACATTAACAGTAGTATATGTACCTTTCTTTATTTTGTTTTCTTCTTAGTATGCTTTATGTAATTTACCCATAGGCTCCTCTCCTATATAAGAGAGCCTAGGGTTCATGGAATAAGAATCTCATTCACGTTTCCCAACATGGTATCAGAGCGACGGTCCTAGACTGGAGTTCTCGAAACCCTAACCCTACCCACCCCACCCGCCGGCCCTATCTCTCTCTCTCCCTCGATCGGCGCGCCTCCAACACCGCCGCCACTCCTCTCTCGCGCGTCGATCTTCTCCAACCACACGCGCGTCGATCTTCTCCAGCGCGTCAATCGCATGTGCATCTGTGCAACAGCGCACAGGCGCACATGCGCCTACGCCATCTGCGCACAGGCGCATCTGCGCACAGCGCACAGGCGCACCTGCGCATGAAGTAGCGCATCTGCGCCTACACCACGAGCGCGCATCTCCAAGCGCTCCATCTCCAGTGCGCCTGCGCGTGAGGGGCTCCATCTCCTGTGCACCTGCACGTGAAGGCTACATACCGCGTGCGCATACTGTGTGCATCGTCGTCATTCCTGTGCAGTGTTGCAGAAGACGGTATTCGGTATTCAGTCGGAGGGGTCACTGAATAGAGAATAATCGGTATTCGGGCGACTATTCGGAATTATTCGGTTTTGTATTTTTTAATATAAAAATTATTTATAATACATATATTCTTATATTTTTATACATATATGGTCATTATTTAACATGAATCCAAGATAAAAGTACCAATCAATATAATAGATATATAGAATTTGACATTTGTGGCGATACCGTGGTAAAATGTAACCCATAAAAATTGAAAATTGAAAATAAAAGAAATAAACATATCAAAAGTCAAACTCCAGTCGGCCTAATAGTCGGCCAGTCGGCCGAATAGTCGGCCGATTATTCGGTCGGGCCGACTATTGGCCGACTGGGGGTCTATTCATTCGGGGACCCCCCCCCCGCACCGCATAGTCGGACCGACTATTCGGGATAGTCGGCCGACTATTGCAACACTGTTCCTGTGCGTGTGCGGATCGTAGCACGCGCAAATTCATGGGGATAGTTGCTTGAGGTCTACACATGCAACTAATCCCGTCTATGTCATTGTAGACAAAGATTATCTCTTGTCATTCGCTCCAGTCTTCCGTCTCCAGTATGTCAGAAAGCAAGGCAGATATCCCGTCTATTGGCGCATTTCGTGGTCCAGCACCCATTGTCAAGATGGATGGTACGAACTATGAACTGTGGGCAATGCAGTTCATGAGTATGATGAAGTCTACAGGTAAGAAGCACATTCTTACCGAGCCCGAGCCTGCAGAGAAGACTGGAGTCCATGCCTCATGGGAGGCCGATGATGCATATGCCAAGGTGTGGCTATCTAGCACATTGGCTATTGAAATCGCCAATGACATTCTACATCAACCCACAGCCAAAGACATGTGGGATATCCTGGCAGCGACATATTCTCAGGCGAAGAACGAGACGAAGATCCTGCAATTACAACATGATATATTCACAATAAAGCAGAACGGCCGTCCTTTACATTCTCTCTATACATCATTGAGAGGGATGTTCGAGAAGCTCTATAGCTTCATGCCTCTTACCGCCACGCCAGAACAGCAGAAAACATACAGGAATGCGACGATGGTCGATGTGTTTCTCGCTGCACTTGATCCAGAGTATGAGGCAGCACGTTCACAGATTTTGGCAGACTCGACCATTCCTCCCATGGAGGAAGCTTTTCACAGATTGAGTAGGATCACAGTGCCTTCAGCAGCTGCGAGTCAGAATCCCTCAGCTATGGCGGCCAACAGAGGCCGCGGTTTTCATCACCAGGGCCGTGGACGTACTCCTCGTGGAAGGGGTGGCCGCACTAGGCCAACATGCTCATATTGTCACCGAGTCGGACATACTGAAGACACATGCTACTCGAAGCATGGATTCCCTGCATCTGCACGAGCCGCTGAGCAGATAGAGCCCCCATCTGCTGCTACACTGGATCAACGATTTGATGATCTAGTTGCCCGCCTCAGGGGCATTATCCCACCATCCGGTCCAACACCGACTACAGAGAGTCATACTGATGCTGCTGCTTCTGCCTCTGCCTCTACTAGTACTTCAGGTAGTACACTTGCACTCCACAGTAGTAGATCTGATACATTGCCGTGGATCATGGACTCGGGCGCTACACATCATCTATGTGGCGACCAGAGTCTACTTACAGGATACACTCGGATTCCTCCAGGACGGACAGTAGTGATTGCCAATGGCACACACTCCCCTATCACGGGTCAGGGGGAGATTAGATTGACATCTTCTATGCAGCTCAAGAATGTCCTACATGCACCGCATTTCTCTATGAATCTGTTGTCAATTAGTCAGATTACGAAGGATCTCCATTGTCGAGCTATTTTTGATCCATCTTCTTTGATTTTTCAGGACATCCGTACGGGCAACGTGATTGGTCATGGCTATGAGCAAGGAGGCCTTTATCGACTGAACCAGACCCCATTTGCTGGAACCACATCTTCTCCTGCTGGACAAGTATCTCCTCTCCTGTGGCATCTGCGCTTTGGTCATTTACCGCTTCAAAAGTTGCGTCTAGTTCTACCCTATGGTCTCTCTCACACACCTATCCAGTGTGAGGCATGTCAGTTGGGAAAGCATCACAGGTCGTCTTTTCCCAGTAGTCAAGGTCGGAGTAGTAACTCCAAGTTTGAGTTGTTTCATGTCGATGTATGGGGTCCGAGTCGTGTTCCCGATCATCAGGGACACAGGCTTTATATTGTATTTGTGGATGATTTCTCTAGAGCGTCATGGGTCTTTCTAATGAAAAATAAATCTGAAGCAGGAAATATTATTATCCACTTTCTTAATGAAATTCAAAATGTTTTTTCCACATCTGTCAAGATTGTGAGAAGTGATAATGCCTTAGAGTTGTGCACCAACATTCTAGCAAATTACTACTCCTCAAAAGGAATTATTCACCAAACATCTTGTGCTCATACGTCTCAACAGAATGGGGTTGCAGAAAGAAAACACCGTCACCTTCTTGATGTCACAAGGTCACTTCTTATTCAGAGTCATGTTTCGTACTCCTACTAGGGTGATGCAGTCCTTACTGCATGTTACCTAATCAACCGTATGCCTTCGTCTGTCTTAAATGAACAGATTCCTTTTTCACTCATTTACCCTGACAAGGATTTGTTCATTCTTACCCCTCGTGTGTTTGGGTCAGTCGCATTTGTCCATCAGTTGTCGCCTGGTACTGACAAGCTCTCTCCTAGGGCTGTCAAGTGCGTCTTTGTGGGGTACTCCAGAACTCAAAAGGGGTACAAGTGTTTTGATCCTGTGCGTCGGCGGTATATGATCAGTGCAGATGTAACATTTTTTGAATCCATTATGTATTTTTCAGAATCTGGAAACATGCAGCTACCACCTATATCTCCTGATCCCGTATTCATGGCACCACCACCACCATTGCCACAAACAACACCACCGTCACCACCACCGCCACCGCCACCACCACCCACACCACCACCGCCATCGCTAGTATCCCCGCTACCATTCCATTACACCCGCAGGCCTCCTCCAGCTCAGGATCCTGACCCGTCAACTAGCTCGCCTATGGTATGTAATGAAAATATTAATGTTGATGGATCTTACGACATTTCTCAACAGGATGCATTACAGGGGCATGGTGATAACACAGATGATCTGGATGTTCCAATTGCTCTACGCAAGCCGAAGAGAAGTTGTGCCAAATATCCATTATCAGCAGTTGTGTCTTTTGAGAGGTTATCTGGAGACTTCAGGACGTTTGCATTGGCACTTTCAGCCACAGACATTCCACGGAATCATCATGACGCTTTGCAGGATGCTAGATGGCGGCTAGCAATGGAAGAAGAGATGGCGGCACTTCAGTCTAGAGGAACCTGGAGTTTGGTTCCTATACCTCCAGATGTCAGCCCGGTGAGTTGCAAATGGGTGTTTACAGTTAAGCACAATGCAGATGGTTCCATTGACAGGTACAAGGCACGCCTGGTTGCACGGGGCTTCACACAGACGTATGGGGTAGATTACCTTGACACATTCTCCCCTGTGGCGCGTCATTCCACTCTACGGATCCTGTTATCAGTTGCAGTTGCTCGAGACTGGCCGCTCCATCAGTTGGACGTGAAGAATGCATTTCTATATGGAGATTTGCAGGAGGAAGTATATATGCAACAGCCACCTGGTTTTGTTGTTGAGGGGGAGTGTTCCAAGGTATGCAGGCTGCATAAGGCTATATATGGTCTGAAGCAGAGTCCCAGAGCATGGTTTCAGAAGCTCTCGGATCTCTTCGAGAAACAAGGATACAAATGCTCCAATGCTGATCATTCCTTGTTTGTACAGAAAACAGTGAGAGGTATCATTGTCATTATGGTTTATGTTGATGACATCTTGATTACAGGAGATGATGAGCAGGGCATAAGGCAGGCGAAAGGAATGCTGGGTAGTGAGTTTGTCACTAAGGATCTTGGGGTCCTTAGATACTTTCTGGGGCTTGAATTTGCCAGAAATTCCTATGGGCTAGTCATGTCACAAAGGAAATATGTTACTGATCTGTTGAGTGAAACAGGTATGCTCGAGTGTCGGCCTGCTACGACACCCATGGACCCCAGCATGAAGCTTTATGAAGATAACACAGAGGAGGTGGACAGGAGAAGATATAGAGAACTGGTAGGCAAACTGTTATATGTCACGATCACTAGGCCAGATATATTATTTGCAGTGAGCCGTGTGAGCCAGTTCATGGAGCAACCACGCCAGGTACATATGGATGCAATACATATGATACTTAGATATCTCAAATCTTCTCCAGGTGCAGGTCTGCTATTCAAGAAAGGAAAGGGGATCTCTATCTCAGCATGCGCAGATGCAGACTATGCAGGATGTCCCAAGGATAGGAAGTCCACCTCAGGGTATGTTGTCTATGTTGGAAATGCCCTAGTCTCATGGAGGAGCAAGAAACAAACTGTGGTAGCTAGATCTAGTGCTGAATCCGAATATAGGGCTATGGCTCAGGCTACTACAGAGATGATGTGGGTGAAAGCGGTGCTGACAGATTTATGTTTAGATGTACCACTTCCTATGAACTTGGAATGTGATAATCAGGCTACTTTGTTTATTGCAAACAATCATGCATTCCATGAGCGGACCAAGCATATTGAGGTGGATTGTCACTTCATACGTGATATGATTCAGAAAGGATTCATTGCCACATCTCATGTTACTTCAGAGAACCAGACTGCAGACATATTCACCAAGGCATTGTTACGAGGTCCATTTCAGAAGTGTGCTTCCAAGCTGAGCATGATTGATATCTATGCTCCATCTTGAGGGGGAGTGTTAACGCATACATTAACAGTAGTATCTGTACCTTTCTTTATTTTGTTTTCTTCTTAGTATGCTTTACGTAATTTACCCATAGGCTCCTCTCCTATATAAGAGAGCCTAGGGTTCATGGAATAAGAATCTCATTCACGTTTCCCAACAATATAAATGAGAGGATTGAAAAATTGGAGATGCTGAAGGAGTATGCGAGGCATGTGCAGAATACGCAGAGCATACGCGGGCCGCGTAAGCGAGGAGGGCGCATAATGCACTGATTCAAGAAATCAGTTCAGTATGCATGCTACATGGGCATATGTGGCCGCATATGCGACTCGTGCGACCGATTTCATGAACATTGCATCTTGTCTTTACGGCATCATGCATAGTCAGCATACATATGTATAGGTTGTGATAGCAAGAAAAGTCCACCCTAAAAAATAATCAAATACATTGAGAAGACATCAAATACCTTAGAATTATGTGAACAACATACATGTGAGTTTGGCATAGCTGCTACATAACCAGGCTAACTTTGCTTACTGCAAAGAAGATATTTGGCCATGTAGTAGTTACCTAAAGGAGCTTCCCAACAAACTCTGTGTACCTCCTCTTGTCTACCTCATCCTGATCATCATCATAGAGCCACATGAAGGGCTCATGGAGCATTTTAAGTCGCAGCTCTTAAGTTTTCCATCTCTATCTATAGGTGATCTATAACATATTTCCTATGTGCAATCACCGGACCTTGTGGTTCCTAGTAAACTCAAGCCCAAGAAAGTGACGTAGTTCGCCAAGGTCTCGATGACAAACTGCAATCTACGGAATGTCTTAACCTCATCGATGCTTTGTAAGTCGTCTCCTATAACAATAATGTCATCAACATAAACCAAAATGATAGCAGTACCTCTTTGTGTCGTGTACAAAGAGCGAGTAACCTAGCCATGCTTCCCTATCAAGTCCAAAAGCTTATGGAACCATGCTCTGTGACATTGCTTAAGGTAATAGGTAGCCTTATGAAGTCTGCATATATTATGAACTCCTGATCAATAACAAACCCAGGTGGTGGTTGCATATAGACCTCCTTTAGGTCTCCATACAAAAAGCATTCTTGACATCAAGCTACGAAAATTACCGATCTCGTACCACTGCAACAGAGAGGAAGATCCTGAGTGTAAAATGACGAGTCACGGAGGAAAAAGTCTCATGATAGTCTACAACAATTGTCTAAGAGAACCCATGTGCCACAAGTCTAGCCTTGTAGCGATCAGCAATGCCATTTGCTTTGTGCTTCATTGTAAAGATGTATTTGCAGCCAACCACAGAAGCCCCTTCTAGGGTAGTAACCAAATTCATGTGCCATGTAACTGGAGTGTAACCATCTCCTCCTTCATAGCAAGACACCAGTAACTATCTTGCATGACCGCAAGATATGTGTAGGGATCTCTATAGCTGACAGTCCCACCGTAAATTATTTAAAATCCTCTGAATGATGCCCCAAAGAAGCATGTGTTGCAAGAGTATATGTAACACATGTACGCCTTCAGTACCGAAGAGCAATGGGTTGGTCAAGATCCTCTGGACGATCTGTATCCTGTAGAGTAGTTTACTAAGGTGTTATATGCTCAACCTATAAAGTCTCATGATGTACATACAAATAAACAATGTCATCAATAAAAATCAAGTGCTCATAATTTAGTTATGGTGTACAAGATGATGGGGAGAGCAAATGAATATAGGGTACAATAGGTGGCTTGTGATTGTATTAACGATGCAAAGTCTAAGTCACAGGAGGAGGTGAATGAGCACTAGGAGGAGGAGGAGGCGGTGGAGGTGTAGGTATGTGGAGGTAGAGGTAAAATAGGGGTTGAAATGTAAATCTCCTCACCAGACTCAGACGAGGTCATCATGTCACATGTAGGAGAAAAGTATATGACAAAGTCGAAGAATGTGACATCAGCACTAATATAAAGCTTCTGTCTAATAGGATCAAAGCATGGGTATCCTTTCCGAGTCAGAGAGTAGCCCACAAAAACACACTGAGAGCTTTGGTTGAAGCAAGTCGTGACCAGGAGTAAGGTTATGAACAAAAGACGCAGAGCCAAAGAAGCTAGGCCTTAGAGAGTAAATCTCCTTATCGAGAAATGCAATCGAAAAGGAACATGCTCCCCTAATACGAAAGACTGCATATGGTTGACCAGGTTGCAAACAATCCAGCCAGCATTACCAAAGAAAGAGTATTGCGCATGACTCTGGATAAGGTGATGGTGTTCGCGCTCAGCAACACCTTTCTGCTGTGAAGTGTAAGCACAGGCGGATTGAAGTATGACGTCAAGGGACCAGAAGAACTAAGAGGTTGAATGATACAAAATTCTTAAGGCAACCTTAGAGCGAACATGCTTAACATTAGCATAAGATGTTATTTACTTAATTAATGAAATTATGAATGATATTCTAAGCCCCATACTTCTTTTTCATAAAAAATACAAGAAAGTCTAGAATAATAATCGACAACAACTAGATAGAACATATACCCCTCGTGGTCGGGATCACAACTTGAACCACAAATATCAAAATGAACAACCTCAAATGAAAAATTGCTACTACGACTCTGACGATAAGGAAAACCGGAATGGTGATGCTTCCAAAACTGGCAAGCCTTACACTGAAAACTATACTGAGAGGAGATCTGTGGGAGGACTCTACATAGCTTTTAGAGAGGAAGGTGACCAAACCAAAGATGTCACATCCACAGAGAGGTTGATCTAGTGGGAATACAAGATGTGCATGCATAAGGAGACTGGACCAGACAGTGGAGGCACTATTGCTCACAATCACATCTAATCACTATGCCCGTGACTATATCATGAAACACAAGAGAAGAGGGGTTAAATATGGCATGACAATGCAGAACATTGGCAATCCGACTGATAGATAACAAACTCATAGGGAAATCAGTTAGGGATGCAAATGGGTGGATACAGATACGGATATAGGTATTACCGTATCCTTATCCGTTTTTTAATACGAATACGGATGCAGATATTGACGGATATTAAAACTATCTTACCATATCCTTAAAAACGGATATGGATGTAAAACTGATATTGATCGCATATGAGTAATGTTAGAAATATTGTATAGAACCACTTAAATATATACTTATTGGATGGAAAACACATGATATAAATTTACTAAATGTGCTTGTATCATAAAATTTATACAAATATTGTAAAAGAAGGTATAGAATTATGTTATATAGGGTTAAAAATAAATATATGACTATTTATAGACGAAAACGGATAAAAAGATAACAGTAGTTTGATTTCAAATGGAGCAGTTGTGGGTTGCTTGGAAGAGGGATATAGAAGGGAGGCTCTTCGAATGAAACTTGGAAGAATTTGGAGAAAAGATTATGAGTAAGAAGAGAAAGGATTTGATATTTACAAGGAGAGAAGAGACTTTGTTATCTGTCACATGGAGGAAAGAAACATACAAGTGGGTTGTCTTGGAAAGCAGACTTGTTGCAGGAATTAAATTTTTACATTTTTTTTAAAAACCATTTTTCTCTTTATTTGTCATACCTAAAATTGATCATATTCACGTCTCGACTGTCTATTTTCGATGCGTAATATCTCGTTTTGATTGTCTCTAAACGACGATCAATATGAGTAACCAATTGATAAACGAGTATATCAAACTTCCAGCACATTATTTCAATAACTGGCCTCTTAATCTAATTATCCTTTTTTATCCCACTTCATTTCCAGATCTTCTTGTTTAGCCTTATATACATACATATATATATATTATTTTTATCCCACTTCATTTCCAGGTCTTCTTGTTTAGCCTTATATACATACATATATATATTACTTTTATCCCACTTCATTTCCAGGTCTTCTTGTTTAGCCTTATATACATACATATATTTTTTTTTATTATGGAGACAGGAATGTCAAAAATTAGAGAAGATTTCTCATGCTTAACTTTATATATATATATATATTGAAGACAAGAATGACAGTAATTAGAGAGAATTTCCCATGCTTAGCTTTATATATATATATATATGGAAGACAAGAATGGCAGTAATTAGAGAGAATTTCTCATGCTTAGCTATATATATATATATATATATATATATATATATTGAAGACAAGAATAATAAAATTTAGGTAGAATTTTTCATGCATGGCAGCAAGAGGGGGTAATAGGATGGTACCTTCGGATTCTCCCATTGTTGGAGAATCCCCTGCATGCAACAGTACAAGCATGCTATCGTAGCATCTCTTGGCAGGAGCTCCAACAACTCCTGGAGTCTTTTCAATGCTGGAAAATAGCAATAGTAGCTGCTGGAATTGCAACCAAGAAGGGGTAGCTCCAAGCAAGGTTTTAAAAAACGTGAGGCGTATCGAAGCGTTTTCCCAGTATTGCCTCGAGGCGTAAGCCTCGAGGCGTATTGAGGCGTAAGCCTCACTCGTGGAAGAAATTTTTCATAAAACATCATAATTAACCATAATTACAATATCCAAGTTCTAGAAATTTAATAGTTATGAGTAAATACATAACTCCATGACATTTCAAGGCTAACATCATGGTTTAAACATCGAAGTTGTTAATATAACACTCTTTTTTGGACTCTAAATCAGTAAGGAGTCAAGTAAATATGAATATGCAAGCACAATAATAGGTAACTCTCTGCAAAATTTAAAGTCTTGAATAAAATTTACTAGAGGGGTTAGATGTAACACAAGATGCATACTAAGAGTAGAGGCATTAGATTCAATATCTCAAGATCCAAATTTTTGTTCATGTTGATATATAAAGAACATGCATAACAAAGTAAAAATAAGCTCAATACTTTAATAAACTAAAAAAATGCATTTTAGTGAATTGTGAGCTTAAGGACTTGAACATACTTGTCTATGAAAGATGAAAAGCCCACAATCAAAAAGAAAAGAAAAAAATATTGCAGAAAAAATTCAACAAATCAGCACACAAATGAGGCTACGCCTCGAGGCAGCGCCTCGAGGCGCGCCTCATAAGCCTCGAGGCTTAAGCCTCGCAGAGGCTGCATGAGGCTATAGCCTCGAGGCGTTTTTCCTAGAAAAACGCCTCGAGGCATACGCCTCAGCGCCTCGAGGCACATTTTTAAAAACAATGGCTCCAAGAACTTGAGTATTGTAGCCCTTGATGGAGTAATGGAGCAGAAATAGGGGTATCCAACTTGCTGGACTGCACAGAACATGGAAGAAAATGGCTTGAGAGTAGGAAAATGGAGAAGAAAATGGGGAGGAGAAGGGAGGATACGAGATTCTACCTATTTAGATTCTTTAAATTGGAGGAAGAGGATTGCATGCATGAAAGAACACAACTGCTCCAGTGAAATTTGTATCTCCAGCAGCTCTCCAGATTTGGAAGAGAAATAGCAAGGGATAATTGTAACATCCGGTTTCCCAAGCAACCAAACCCATCAACACAAAGATATTGTGTTGGTAGTCGAACGATGACAGAGCCGTGAAAAAAGTCCCTTAAGGAAGGGAACGGCAACAAGGGGAGCAGGGGTTGCGGGATACAGTGAAGGTGGTGTGCCCCTTAGACGAGATTGTAGGCTGCAGGGGCCGGCTGCCGTGTCCCTGAAAAGGGGTTGCGGGTTGCAGGTGTCGGGTCCCAGGCGGCACAGCGATGGTGCCGCAGGTGGCCGAAGGGAGGGGTTGGGCGGCAAGGCGACGTGGCCGCAGGTGTACCGAAGCCACAGGGGCTACGTGACATGGCCGCGGAGCGGGCCCGAGCGGCTAGAGGAGGTGACGGCGCCATGCAGCGTGAGGAATGGGAGGGGGACGGGGTTAGGCGGCGTGCGAGGTGGGGTTAGGGTTAGGGTTTCAGTACAGGAGCTTCGGTCTAGGACCCCGCTCTGATACCATGTTGGGGAAAAAATAAAAGAGATGTTTATTCCACAAACCCTGAGAGTAGCCTACGGGTAAATTACATAAAACCTTCATAAGTAAAAGGAATTAAGAAACAGTACGTAAAACGGAAAATAAATAATGTAACATAAATATATCTCTACATAGCTGAATCTTCAAAGTCTAGGTACTTTCTGGGATTCTTTACATGTTGCAAAACATCATCCTAAAGAGGAGCTAGGAGCTTCGTATGACAGTAGCGGTTATTTGAGAGTTGTGGCTAGCTAGAAATGATGCACTTTTTAATCTCTTAACGTTTTTATCTTGATAATGTAATTTCTCATGCTAAGACTCTCCTTGAGTCGTGGCTATCGTAAGTCTTTCTATTACTTCCCACTTAATATATTTGGGGCAGACACCATAGCATGTTTCTCTTTTTTTACTCAAAAAACATATTGTAGGGGGGTGGGGTTGTTTCCCCATTTTTTGATGAAAAAGGAAAAATAAAGAATTGTAGGGGGTTGTTTCTCTATTTTTTGGATAAAAAAGGGAAAATAAAGTATCCAATGAAAGATCGCAGAAAATAAAATCTATATTGAAGAATGGTTTAAGTTAGATCTACCCACCTCCTTTCCCGCAAATGTTATGAGAGACTCACATCTTGCTCCATCCACTTCTTATCAGTTGAGCTTTGCTTACGCTTTTTACATGTCTCCATCTCTCTAACTCTCAACCTGAGGCCTAAAGGAGGGTGGAGTATGAAATATTTGGGAGGAGAATGAAGTGGTAGTGGGTATATCTATAAGTCGCAGCCTCGACTACGTAGCATCCCACTCAGCTAGGACCTTGAGATCTCTAGAAAGGGTCCTGATCTCCTAGCTTAACTCCTTTGTTTGTGACAAAACATACATAAAGGCTTCAACCACCCAACGCCTTGGTTTTTCCATTATGGGAACCCATTTCCCAGATTGTTTGATAGAGATTGTAGCATATCTTCGTTGGAAAACAAATATGGAATCCCCTTGGTCAAGTTTTGGATGTTGGTGTTCAGGAAACCCATGCCAAGAATGAAGAAGCCATCAAATTTCCGCCAACAAGGGTTTGCCATAAATAAGGATGGAATTATAGATATACAATCTTAACATAAGTTTTATGCAAAGGGACTTAAGAATATCGAAATGAATTCCCTTAACCCTCCTAGCTCATATTAAAAGAGACATATGTTTATGGCAAATATTTATAGACAGAAATTAGTGGCTTGCTTGCGTGGGTTTCGTGAGCAACAGCATCGAAATCTTGATCAAGTAGATTATATGTTTTTTGTTTTCCAATAAAGGGAGGTAACAATTGTTATTAAACAACGAATGAACATGGGAAAAGGGGTTCCTATAATGAGAAATCTAAGGCATTGGGTGATAAGGAGTCTTTGTGTATCTTCTGTGGCAAACGGATGAGAGATGAAAAGTCAAGCTGGGCAATCTGAATCCTCTAAAGGGATCTCATGGTTGTAGCGGAGCGAATCCAACCTTGACCGGTCATACCAATGAAGCCTTCAGAGGACTTGAATGGAGTTGGTGGAGATGCAAATGCAGTAGAGGTTCAACAATGCGGGAAATGAATTGAAAGAGGAAGTGGATAATTATGTTGGTACCAAGGTTGTGGGTTTGGTCCCCTAGGTTAACCAACGATAGTAAGAAACATGGAATGTTTAGGAGTTGGGAAAGGTAAAGAAAAGGCAGGAATGACCATGTTTGGTTGGGATCTTGGCATGCAGAAAACATATATCTGTAAAAAACCAAGAGTGATCGGAGGGATAGGCCCATGTAAAGGTCAATATATGAAACCATGCATAACAAAACATAGGTTAATCAGAATTATGGGAAGATCCAAATGGATAATTTATGATGAAATAGAGACATGTTTTAAAGTTGATTTATAAAGTGTTGTGCAGTATATCGACGAGAGTGATCCGTAAGTGCACTAAGGACGATATTCGGTTGATGGTTGCATCAGTATAAAGTCGGGTAAGAACCTCTTTATATGAATTAAGGAATGTATGTAGCAAGTTGGTAGAGTTGTCGTGGGGTTTGGGTAAGGACATGGACGGATTTAGAGAGGGGGGCATGGAGGGGCACATGCCCCCTCTAAATTTTAGGTAATATTCCATGTATTATTACTATATAAATTAAATATATAGGGTTAATTTGATTTTTATATACTAATCTAATTTATAAATTAAAAAAGTTAAAAATGGTAACAGTGTGATCTATTTTACAATTTTCTCATTCTCACTCTTTCATCTGCGAATATCTTTCCCCACATATTCTCTTTACACATCTCTCTTTCCCTCTCTCGATCAAAAAAGGGAGTGTACCTTACTTTATTTTATGATTCTATTTTTTTATAAGTTTTCTATTTCAGTGATGTCATCTAAATATGTTTGAGTTTGTATCGATTGCGTACTACTATTCTGATAATGCATTTAATTTTTGAAGCTATTTATTGGAACAAGTTTCAAAATCTTAATACAATACATAATTAGCTAAAATTTTACCACTACAACAAATTACAATTGAAGTAAAAAATGGGATCGAAAACAATTAGCTATCGATTATTTCTATTGTCACGAACTTTTTGTTGTCACAAAATATGGGATATTTTATCGACAAATTCGTCTGATATTATGTACAATATATTATCTATAATTAGAATAGTAGTAACAAACATATCATTACCATAAATCTTTATTTAACCTACATTAACAATGAATGTTATATGACGATAATCTATAGTCGAAAAAAATGTTGATATAGTTATAAATCTGATGTCCTAGATCATTGTTGCAATATTATTTTATAATGCTATATTAATAAAAAGTACTTGTACACTATATATTAAGATAATCCGATCTATATTCAACTTAATTTAAAAAGAAAAATGTTGCTTTACCACAACATATACTTGACTCGTGGTAACGAAAATTTACCACAACATTGATCAAAAAAATTATCTGTCTTCTAGCAATGTAAATTTTGTTGTTGCAAGTTAAAAAAAATCTATCGTCGCAAGTTATTTATTTTGAGTCTATGACTTTTGATCTGATGTCCATAATTTTATATATATGTAATTAGAATGAAGCGGTTTTTTCAGGAAAAAAAAGAAACCCAAATCTCTTATATGTGTCTCATTCGCATAAAGCTAAAAAATAAGGAAGTTCAATCCAAGTATGTAATTTTTTACCGTATCATAATTACTCTACTTGTGAGTTGATAATAGAATAACCAACATATAAATGATTCTTTTAATTTGTGCCCCTCTATAAAAAGTTTCTGGCTCCGTCCTTGGGTAAGGAGTTCAATGTCACCCTATATTGAAGACCAGCCTAGAGTAGAAGGTATAGGGATATATGCTCTAATCATTTTGTGTCTCATTGAATACTAGGTGTTATAGGGTTGAGCATTGGGCCGGGCCAACCCGACCCGACCCGAAATCCGGCCCGCTTAGCCCGACCCGAGCCCGAGCCCGCACTTGAAATGGGCCGGGCTCGGGCCTTGTTTTGGGCCCATTTGCAATTTCGGGCCGGGCTCGGGCCCCATAGGGCCCAAACCCGCAAAGCCAGATAGCCCGAATCCTACATATAGTTACTAAGATTGATAGCGTACAACTCTAACAAAGATAAATTATATACCAATTAAAATTACCAAATATACAAGTTTCATATTGCATTTATTTGATACCTTTGTATTGATATCATCTGCTAAGATTGGAAGGTTATAGCTGCTGATCTTTGCAACAAGGTTCTGATCAAGGAAACATTCGTCGTCTTAATTTTATTTCCAAACAATCCGGAACTACTCCAATATGCATTCGTTATGAAACTGGATGTCGTGCTTCATTAACATAGGTTTTACGAACTCGTATCAAATACATATATTGCTATTTCATATGCAAAATATGCATCTATTTTTAGATGCATTTGAGATAAAAGTTGGGACATCTAAATGGGCCGGCCCGACCCGAGCCCGACCCAATAATATTCGGGCCGAGTTCGGGTTTGGGCCTATATTTTAAAAATAAACGGGCCTAGGGCCCGGCCCGTTAGCCCATATACCAAAATGGGTTTGGGCCGGGCCAAGACAAACCCGGCCCGAACCCGGCCCATGCTCAACCCTAGTTAGATGTCATGGATGCTTCCAACTTCGATAAACATCAAGAAACTCGGCCTCAAAATCTCGTGTTAACTGCTTCCTCTTCTTAGTTGATTGTTCAATTGGTTTTAGTCCACTCTCAACTACAATCGCACTATAATCACACCCCTCTCTGCTTGGACTATAGGAGGGGGAACTTGCCATCTACTTTCTTTCAATTTAAGTGCATCCAGATGCTAGAAAAGTGGTTAAGTGAGTGGATCTCAAAATTCTGATGAAAATGGTAATTTATTCATTAATGACAAAGCTATTAGATCTAGAATAGGTTGCTCTTCAAAGTATGATCGTTACCTTCAGACGAGAAACCCGGGGTTAGCGAAAGCAAAGGAGATCACTGACCCGAGAAGAGATAATCAGAATAAACAAAATGATTGAAAATGATAAGGAACTTGTGACCAAGGAGGTACAATCTAGGAATACCCAACAAACGACTATAATGGAGGAAGATCGAAAAAGGGAATTGGAAAGGAGACAAAGATTATGGACGAGGATAACGATGTTTTTATGGTCGATGAGGAGAAGACGACTTATCACGAGTGCCAGAAGAACCAAGATCTTCCCTAGTTGTGAGGAGACGTGCATAAAATGTGGTGAAAAATAGCGGATGATATAGAGCATCTCTTTTTCAAGCGTCCTAGATCTAGGGAGACATGGGAGGAAGCTTATTTGCAAGGGGTGTCTTGGGACAATTTTGAGTCCTTTTGAGATTCCTTTTGTTCAATATGGACATGCTCAATTGAAGGAAGATCAAGAGTTTGTGCACGAAATGGAGTTGTTCATCGAGGAGATTTTACACAATATGTATTTGAGCATGCTAGAACTCTGTGAAAGTTGGCATTTGTAAATATGCTTTTATAATTATATTAATATATTCTTTGGATGGGACTCTAAAGGAGGCCCATCCCATTTTTCTCTAAAAAAAGATCCCAACAGAGATGGCTCAAAGAGGGATGCAAACACCAAGTTTAGAATGGTGTAACGAGTGGAAGACGAAGAAGACATCTTGGACATTCCCTTATCATGGAAAAAGAGATGTTTTAGGATGAGCGGGATGTTTAGACTGCAACAAAAGAAGCACTTCCAAGCGGCCAGTAAAAATATCAACTCGATTAGAAGTCCACGGTTAGGGAAGGTGTAGCAAGAGCATCCTAGGATCAAGCAACTGTTATTGTCCGTAATTTTAGCCCACTGGAGATCCGTGTTGCAGTATTCGATATAAATGCAGACGAATGTCTACACTCGGATGGTTTTCCTTTCTTTTTTCTTCAAATAATTTGTAAATACGATCACAAATGATGTATTGAATTAATTGAAGAACTCAAGCAAGATAATGAGGGTTTTAAATTACTAGATCGTTGGCTAACTTTTAAAATAGCAAAAAGAGAGGTTGCTCAGAAGGTGTAAGATTTTCGTCCCATTGCTTTATTCATGCCATCTACCTCATTCTAATAAAGTGTTGGAGAATCAGCTTAGGCGCGACCTAAGGGACATCATTACTCCATGGCCTACTGGATATAGTATGGTCATGGCTACTGAGATTATGATCTCTGATTAGAAAAAATGCAATAACAAAGGCGTGCTCAAGAAAATTGACTTCTCAATGGCCTATGATTGCGGTGATTGCGGGTTTAGAAGTGCTTCCAGAGACTGTCGAGGATTTCCAGCTTAAATTTTTTGATGAAGAGATGTGTTACCAAAATGTCACGTACTATTTTAGTAAATTAGTAGCCTTAGGGAAGCTTTTTTCAGACACAAGTTGGGTAGGGGAGTCCTCACCCCGCATCTATCAGTGCTTGTCAATGAGCTAGCTATTACAGTCGAAAGAGTTGTTCGAGGCAGCTTTTGTGTAGGGTAAAACCAAGACGAAACTTTACTTACTGCAGACAATACTCTTTCTTTTATTGAAGCCAGAGCTTCAAGTTGTTTAGGGATGTCTATGGCTCTCGAGCTCTTATGTGACATATACGGACTTTGCATCAACTCTATTGTGTTTGGCATGTAAATAGAAGAAGTTGCAACTTGTAAGAAAGTTACAAGGACTGTTATAGCAAGCATTCATAATATAGTTTATTTGAGCCTTCCTTTGGTGTATGGATAGCTTCAGTAGGCTGATTAGTTTCCATCAATGAAAAAGATGGAGAAGAAGCTTGTCGGTTGGAAGGCCACATGTTTATCAAGAGAGGGGAGATCAGTTATCCTGAAGGATGATCCCTCGGCATTCCCATCCTCCCCATATGTCTTCTACAATAGGGTCATCAGAAGGTCGGAATCTTTGATGAATTGATTATGAGAAAGGTGGTTATGCAAAGCAAAAGCGATGGTGTGTTGGGAGTTCTTAACCTGAATCATATAAACAAAGCCTTGATCACGATATGGGTCATGTGTATCTGGGGGGAGGATTCTAATTTGATGTGTATGTTAGAAAGAAAGATCTAAAAGGGTTTCGTACAATGTTTCATTATAGCAAGAGATTATCAATGTCCTTCAATGTTCTGGAAAGGTGTGTGCTATGTTACCGGATATATCAACCTCTCTTCCACCATTTTTGTGTAATGTTGGTTTAGGACTATCGATGGTAATGATTCACGACCAATATGGCCTACAAGGTACTTTGTGCCTCCACAATTGGTTATCCCATTATTTATGCATTGGATAGTAAACCAATTTAGGGAAGGAAGACTCTAATATGAATGGAGGGTTTTATATCGTTTGTTACGATGGGAAGTGATGACAGTGCCGGGAGAGCCTAGATTTTTAAAGGAACAGAGGCAACTTGTGTATGATGTTTGAATGGCATGGAAGATTCGGATCGTCAATACTTTGATTGTGGCAGTTCCAAAAAAACTTGAGAGACAGAGTGTACATGAAATCATCAGATTTATGGGATTCCTTGGTATTGAATTGGAGTGGTTCAGATAAAAATATGATCTTGATTGTGACTATATTGTGAGCACTATGGCTGGCACATGACGGAACCACTTTTCAATAGAAAATGAAATAAAACATACTACGGCATTAGCAGTGTCTCGCATTGTATATTTTGTAAAAGGCTTTTGCCATTATTGATTCTGAACTGGTGAATCTATGAGATTTTTTAGGCAAACACCATATCGGTATACACTTTTTTCCCTTCAAAAAAATAGATTCTCTCAAACAACAGATCTTTGTTTTAGAACTCCCAACCTCAATAACTTTAATCTATCTAATTTCTGAATTAAAACCAAGACAGTTGACCTTATTCAAATTCTTTGCCAGAAGAATTTCCATCTATGTTTAGATGAATTTTAGCTTTTGAAAAGAATGTTACATAATATTGAAACCAAACAGATACAACCAAGTTCTCATGAATTAAAGTTCGTATCAAGAAGAAGAATCAACAGGTTTTCTTTCATTATATCGGCATCATTGTGCATCAAGCGCGGTTTAACACTAACACGTTGAGAATTTGCAGAATGTTAAGAAATACAAACCTCGGGAGCCATCCATCTGTAGGTCCCAGTTTCCGCCGTCATCATTTCAGTGACAGATTCCTCTCGTGCCAATCCAAAATCAGCGAGCTTTACATGCTTCCGGTTAGCCGTAAGTAACAAATTGTCTACAATAAGAAACATCAAACTTTTAGCTCAAAAACACTCAGTAATACCTGTAAAAATCAGCATCAAAGCTTTCTCAAGTTCAGTAAGAAGCCACCAATGCACAATCCACTGTCGCATTCGCAAAAGAATACAGGAGTACTTGAGGGGTAAAGAAGGGAGGTGAAATGCGAGGGGACGAACTAGAGGGAAGACAGATTGGTAATGCGAGGAAAAAAGGTTTGTCAAGTTGTAGGATGCGACAAGGTCATCTTTGTCGGGGAAGGTTTTAATGCGGTCAATGTACTGGAGGCATTGTAAGGCTCTATGTTTGCCATGGCGTATGTGATGTGATGTAATCTCTTTCTCTTTCCCTTTCTTATTATAGTTATAAACACAATACACGATGGGTCCCAGTTTGGGACACCACCCTCTTTTCTCTCATAAAAAAGTTGTAGGACGAAGGAGAGTTGAGAAAGCAGCGGAGATAAATAAAGGAGCACTTTTGTCTAACAAAGTAAACATTTTATTCTACAGAGAAAAGACCCTAGCATGATCGCCAAGAGCAGACAGAATTAGATAAATCCTCTAGAAGAGACATCAATCGAACATCAAACCTCTTATACTTCAAATCAAAACAACCCTCTAGCAGAAGAACAAATCCAACACCAAACCTCATATAATTTGAATCAAACCAAGCAATGGGAGGGAAAAATATAAACCCCCGTGCCATGTAATTCGAATCTAGGAATAAAAGCAACCCCAAATTTCGTGTAGCAAGAGAATCTTAATCTTGATGTTATATATAAGTACCAATTTTAGGAGGATACCTAACATTGCACAGATTCTCATGAAACAACTCTTTGTATGAAGAAAAAAGGCAGGGAGGGAAAAATATAAACCCCGTGCCATGTAATTCGAATCTAGGAATAAAAGCAACCCCAAATCTCGTGTAGCAAGAGAATCTTAATCTTGATGTTATATATAAGTACCAATTTTAGGAGGATACCTAACATTGCACAGATTCTCATGAAACAACTCTTTGTAGGAAGAAAAAAGGCAGACTCTCAGATATGGTGTACAACCACGCACTATTTAATCATAATAAAGATACACCAACCTAGACTCAAAACGAGTCCATCCATGACAAATTAAATTATCAATATAGAAACGCCCCTTGATGAATATCAACATATTTCTAGATTGTCATAGAATCCAAATATTTTCCTAAGGTTTAACCCCATAAAATCGTCTACACAGACATTAGGGAGTTGCATGTGTAGACTGAAGATATAATCGTCTACACAGACATTAACGGGTTTAGTTGCATGTGTAGACTCAAGCAACCAAACCCATTACTTCAGAGATGCACGCGCTTGACTTAGGGAGTTGCGTGCACGAAAGTCGAGACTTTTAGAGGGTCACGCGTAGGACGTACACGAGAAGATCACGCGCGCTCAGGGGATGCGCAGGGGCACAGCACGCAGAGTCACCACGCGAAAGAGCACAGCACGCGCAGGTCACTCGCTCAGGGCACCGTGGTGCTCTGGGTCACAGCGCGCAAGGGCACCGTGCTTTGGGTTACAGCACGCACAAAAATCCCGCACGCAGCGTGCACAGCCCAACGTGCGCAGTCGCGGATCTCGCGAGGCTCAGCCACACCGTGTGCAGGCACGTGGAGGCGCAGAGGCGCGCGGAGACGCGTGGAGGTACACGAGAAGATCACGCGCAGAGGCGAAGACGAAGGCGCAGAGGCGCGCGAAGACGCGTGGAGGCGTGCGGAGGCACGAGGGCTTGAGGGTAGGGCTAGGGGTTAGGGTTTTGGCTCGAGAATTCCGATCTAGGACCGTCGCTCTGATACAATGTTGGGAAAATAAGAGAACTTGTTATTTCTGAGAACCCTAGGCTCTCTTATATAGTAGAGAGGCCTATGGGTAAATTACATAAAGTGGAAAACAGAACTACAAAATAAGAAAGAGATACATATGAAATATGGAAAACATAAATATATTCACAATAATGTAATACAAAGCTTATATGTAGACCTAACCTTTAGCAAATACGTAGACATTTCTATCGTATTTATTGATTAAAGAATATTGAAACTCTGGCTTTCAGGCTAAAATCAATTTTATAGCAATTTCCACAACTAATATTTATATCGGCTATATAGGTGATATTCTCAATTATTTTCCTTGACATGCTTGATGAAACGACGTCAATATCAATATTTGTGGCCATGGGTATAAGCTAATTATCCCTTAGAGCTATATCTTCCTTTGGTTAACTACAACAACAACAACAAAGCCTTTTCCCACAATTAAGTAGGGTCGGCTACATGGATTCTTCGCCTCCATTCAGATCTATCTTGGGCCAATCCCGGGCTTAAATCCACAAAAGTAAGATCCCTTTGTATGGTCTCTTTCCAACACTTCTTGGGCTGTCCTCGCCCTCTCTTAGCCGGCTCAACATCCCAACACTCAATTTAAAGTTCAATTTGTTAGGTAGTTAGTCAATAGTGTTTTTTACGTAATAATATATACATGCATGTGAAAAGACTCCACATATGGAGACTTAACATGATACATTCTGTTTTAAATCACATACAAAACACATTTTGTGTTAAACGGTGCTTCTTCTCTACTCTAGAGGACATATACAACAGGATAGAAACATATCTCAATATTAACATGAGGCAATGGTTAGCTTTACATTTGTTTATTTATTTAATAATCTGTTCCTGACATTTCAGAAATTGCATCAAAAGGCTCAAACTAAGAAGAAGCGGGAAGGATAGATCAAATCGTAAGGGAAAACATTGTGGAGGTTGAGTTAAAGGAACATAACTGAATCGGTACAAGTATGTGAAGTGCAACGTTTGTAGGAAGATCGCCACTTGGTAAAGATTCTAGATAGGAAGAGAAATTAGTCAAAAAACACATGAGAGTTGAAGGTTTCACACATGCATCCATCGAAATCTACAATATTGTTCTTTGAGTGGGAGCGTACACAAGACAAGTACCATTTGTTTTGATGATTATGTACCCAGAGGACCAAGTGACGTACCACAAGGTAGAAATCTTATGGATATGTTTATGGAAGGAGTTGGACCTACAAGTGAAAGTGGTGGGATGGATCTACTAAACTAATCACATCAGAGGCTTCTTAGACAAAAGTAGAAAGAGAGAAAAAGAAGAGGGTTTGCTAGTGTCGATAGACTCGGACAATATTTCAAGTCACCAACAACTACGAGATGGGATTTAAATGTTCATAGATTTCTGAAAAACAAATGTCTCCCACAGTTAGACATACATTTGAATGTGCACACTTTAATGTGCAATCAAAGAAAATTCTGAATTCTTGAAATACCATATTCTTTACACAATTGTCCTCTAAATTAAATTTCAGATCAAGTATTAACTGGTACAGATCTGTTTGCAGGTGATGAATCTATGCATCCAGATGACCCCCACTAAATATACAAAAAGGCATTATTTATATTCAATTATAATTTGAACACAGTAGTAAAAATGTTGCTGAGTACATGTACAAGAGTAGCTTTGAAATTTGAATACGAAGTATATTTAGCAGAATAAAAAGTAATAATTAAAATAATAAAATATATATAAATATAACTAAAAAAGAAAAAAGCCTTACCAGGTTTCAGGTCTCTATGTATAATTCCATTAGCATGCAAACAGTCCATTGCAGTGGCGATATCAAGAGCAAAACATATTACAGCACGAAGTTCTAATTGCTTGGGTCGGATGTCAGACAAATACTTTCTAAGCGACATCCCAGGTAATAGCTCCGTGGCAATCACCATTAGAGGATCCTTGCACGCTCCAATGAACTGCGAGATTATAACAAATTAGAGGCAAACTCAGAGACCATTCCTAAGAATTTAGCGCAGATAAAATAACATTTTTGAGGCAAAAGATGGTTAATAGAATATTAACATGTTGCCAATTTTCTTTCAAAAAAAAAACATGTTGCACAGTTATAGCCAGGGTGTACACAATCATGAGTGCCCACCCTTTGTGCCTAGAAAAAATCATGCTGCACTGCCATTTTTGTGCAATAAATTAAATGCCTTTTAAAAATTGGTCCAATGAGAATTCAATACAGCAAAGCAATAAAAAGAAACACACCTTTACAAGGTTTTCATGTTGAACTCTTGACATCATGTTAACTTCACGAATAAATCGAGATTCAAGAGTTGCTTTCTCTTCTGGAGAATTACCACGATTGAGAACTTTGACAGCTATGATCTGCTCTTCATACCTGATATAAAGCAATTCACAGAGATATATATAACTTAATCATCAGATGCAAAAAACATTGGACAGATGGTGACAAATAATATTTCTTACTGGATTTAAAAAAATATTCATATCGAAACATTTGCACCAGTACGGGTAAACGAAATTCAGATACTGACAGTATTTTTGTGTATTTTTTATTCAAAAAGGGGGAACACTCGTGATGGTGTCCGCCTCAAAATAGATTAAAGCAGTAAAATTACAAATGTAGTGTCTCGAGGAAAGAGCTAGGTGGATAACATTCTCAACAGACTGCTCATCTTTAAAAATGACTCCACAGTGCGTTAACCAAATAGCCATAACATTGCATCAGTCAACACACCTCAGACACAGGTCTGCACTGATTCATGACAAAGCTGGCCAAAAATAAAGATGAGAATAGATATCTAACCGAGCAATATCAGCCGACTCCCAAACCTCACAAGTACATGAACAAGTGTAGAATAAATGACTGAGACCTTCAGAGGCTAAACCACAAATGGGACATGCGGTATCCTCTCCTTGGTGTAAAGAAGCCCGGCACACCCTAGTCAATGGCATCCCCAATGAGATAGCTGCTGCAGGCAAGCAGAAGCCACGGAAAAGAGAGTTAATAACTCAAGTGAAACCAAATAATGGTTGAGACAAAACCTAGAACTCGAATTCCGCCACGTATAACGACAGTCAAGGGCATCAATTAATCGCCTCAAAACTAGGGATAGGATGCGGCGCCTACTCTCTTCCCCAACCAAGTTGAAAAAATCCAGGTTCCATACACCAAAGCAGAGCCCAGAAGCACCTACCATGTCAATAGCCCTAAATATAGACCAGCTACGACCACCAAACGGATACCAAACCCTATCGGTCTAGCTACCCATTTTTTTTCTCTTGCAGTTTAATGTTCATCCATCGTGAACCGTTCTCTGGATCCTCAAGCCCCCTCACATTCAAGGGTGAAACCTTCATTAATCAGGGTTCTTTTCCCTCCCAGGTATAAAACCCCTACTTCTCCGGCCACGTTCAAAAGGAAAAATAAACTCCAATTGCGAGGTATGAAAGATACATCTAGAAGAGTGGCTGGAGACGGTGGTCTTTTGTACCAAAAAAATGAACGGCAGGGCGAGTGACTAGAGAACGGTGGCCAGGAGTAAGTCTAAGGTACGAAAGATTCTTCGAGAAGAGTGGTGAGAAGATTGAAGAAGAGAGGGTACCGAGAACACATCTTGAGTGGCAACCAATTTCAGTCAAGGAGAGGCACGCTATCAGGAAGGAAGATAGTCATGAGAAGAGATGCTTCTGCAACGGAGAGCAGACACGTCGTGTAGCGACTTCCAAGCATAGAAGGTCATATCGATATCGATATCGTATCGGCACGCCCGGAAAAGGATATATCGGTGGAATTGTCGGAAATGGCTCGAAAATGGTTTGCTATTTTTCAGAAATTAGGATCATCCAAGATATTAAAACAACAAATATCCTACAAATGCACACTTATAACACACATATCGATCATTTATACCTCATATATCACACATACCGGTCATTTCGAACATATCGATGCTAATATTGATTCATGGCTTATAGATATTGGAAATAGAGTTCGTCCAAGTACTTGGAGCACTAAATAACTTATCAATATACTCTCAGATCACACATATTGATCATTTATGACCCTTATATCGCACATAACGATCATAATAAAACATATCGTTTGTTAACTGTTGACCTAAAAATATTGGAAATAGAGTTCGTCCAAAGTCTTTGAACACTAAATAACTTACAAATATACTCTTAGATCACACATATCGATCATATATGTCCCTTAAATCACATATATCGGTCATATCGAATATATCGTCGTTACTGTTAATTGCTAACATGTGGATATTGGATATGTAGTCCATCCAAGTTCTTAAACAACATATAAATATACACTTATATCACACATATCGATCATCTATGACCCTTATATTGCACATATCTGTCATATTGAGCATATCATTGTTTATGTTGATTGTTGACTTATAGATATTGGAAATGGAGGTCATCCAAGGCTTATATTGCATCACATATTACGTATAAACAAAATGTTTGAGTTGTTTTTGGAACTAAACAAATAAAGAGCACACATAATAATAATTTTTTAAAAGAGACATAATTCATAACAATATTTTTCAAAGGGAAAGAAGATGAATTAAAATCGATTCGACCCTCAAGGTGAAGAACCATTGTATGCACCCCCATGTTGCACCATACCCTACCGAACGGGGAATAAGTAGTGAAATCAAGCTTACAAGGGTATATTTCATTAATATATAGATATCGGCAAAATTTCGGCGATATCGATCGATATCCGAGAATTTTCGTACTGAATCCGATCACTTTTTAACCAATATGGCGATATACCGTCGATACATCGGTCATATATCGTTGATATCCTGGTAAATAGATATGCACCCTAATATCAATATCACATGTTTCTTGATACTGATATATCGTTGATATATCGCCGATATATCGACGATATATCGTGACATGGCCTTCTATGCTTCAAGAATGCGGTGACGTGTTACTCGTGCAGCGGCATATGGCATTGAGTTCAGTCTTGCTCGACAAAAATGCGGAAGATATTAATGTCTGCCAAAGAGAAAACAAAAACAACATTGGAATCGATCATGGTAGGGGTCGGTTCATCTCAGGTCGAGTGTTTATACAAAGCCATGGAGGACATTGGCAGATGGATTGGAACAAATTTTGAAGACGTCATGCATCTTGAAGACCTATTGGTGTGCGTGTTAGGCCTGTCAGCATCGGAGGTACGAGCTTTGTTGGGAGATCGGGAGACACAGTGAGGTTGATAAGATGGCGGAGAACAGCACCAAGGCCCAAGGGATGGTGCGGCACACATCATGTCCTACAAGGTTTTATTGCTGAAGGATCGTCCTCTTCATTCACGAAACCTCGCATCAGTTGAAAGGCATTTGCGGGCCTCGGGCAAATCATCTCCATCATATTTGATGGCTTGTGGAAGTGCGACAAGAGGGATGTTGTTGTTGAGGTTGTTGTGGGAGGCTTGTCAGCCTCCTCCCACGAGTTACTTGGAGAGGGACACCTTCCAGGTGTCAATGGAAGAGTTCCCAATTGTCGGTGTGGTTGCTGATCGGAGGGACTCGTTGATGGGAAGTCGAAATGTTGCATCCCTTGGCCTTCCAAGTCCTAAGGCTCGGGAAGATGAGGCATTCTTCAGCGTCAACAGCTTGCTTTTTTCCAAGGAGATACGTCCTTTCCAGGACATCCTTTTGGCGAAGACAAGGCTTGTCGAGGGGTCACCTTTTATACACGTTGACCTTTTTATTAAGGTCAGGTGAGCCAGAGCCATTGGAGGGTGTGGAAAGAACAGAATTGCATAGTTTCATAGAGACCCTAGTGCTCTCTTATATAGGAGAAAAGCCCTGTGTAAATTACATAAGAGGTACAAGGAAGAAAAAGAAATATGAAATAAACACTCAGAGATATAAATATCTCAACATTCCCCCTCAAGCTAGAGCACATATATATATCATGCTCAGCTTGGAACAGCGTCTCTGAAATGGACCTCGAGCAAGTGCTTCGGTGAATATATATCTGCAATCTGATCTTCATAAGTGATGAGGGAAGTGGATATGAGTCCCTTCTGGATCATGTCTTTTATATAGTGGCAATCCACTTCTATATGCTTATTCTGTTCAAGGAATGATGGATTATTGACAATAAATAGAGTTGCTTGATTGTCGCATAAAAGCTGCATGTAAAGAGGTACCTCAACTGCAAGATCAATCAAGACCGATCTAACCCGGCATCGTCTCTTTGCTCCCCTGAGCCATGGCAATGTACTCAGACTCTGCACTAGATCTAGCAACCATTGTCTGTTTCTTGCTTTTCCACGACACAAGTGAACTCCCAACAAAAACAACAAAGCCAGATGTAGACTTCTTGTCTCTAGGGCATCTAGTATAATCTACATCTACACATGTTGTCACCTCAAGAGATCCACCTCTGTTGAATATTAGGCCAGTACCTGGCGAAGTCTACAAATATCTTAAAATCATATGGATGCATGGGTTGCTCCATGAACTAGCTCACCTTGCTCACAGCAAAGGATATGACAGGCCTGCTGATAGTAGCATAGAGGAGCTTCCCAACAAGCTCTATGTATCTCCTCTTATCTACCTTCTCAGTGTCATCATTATATAATCTCATGCTCGGACCATAGAGGTAGTAGCATGCTTGCATCATGTCATACATGTCTCTAGTAGAAGATCGGTTACAAACTTCCTTTGGGTCATCACAAGACCACGTTGGTTCCTAGCGAACTATACTCCGAGGAAGTAACGTAGATTGTCAAGATCCTTAGCCACAAAGTGTCAACCTACGAACTCCTTAGTAGCCTGAATACCCTACTCATCATCACTCATGACAATTATGTCATCAACAAAATCATAATGGCAATTGTACCTCTCTGTGTCCTCCGAACAAAAAGAGAATGATCTGTAGTGGACCACGCAAACCTCTGGTGCTCTATCAACTCTGAGCGCTTCTGATACCAAGCTCTCAAACTCTGCTTCAGACCATAAATCGTCTTGTGGAGCCTGCACAATCTCTGAGACTCCTCCTCAGCAGCAAATCCTGATGGTTGTTGCATGTATACCTCCTCCTGTAGATCTTTATACAGAAAAGCATTCTTCACATCAAGTTGGTAAATCGGTCAGTCACGAGTCACAACCACTGATAAAAGAATGTGCAAGGTTGAATCTCTAGTCATCTATGAGAATATATCATGCTAGTCCACCCCATATGTCTGGGTGAACCCTCGTGCTACAAGCCTCGCCTTGTAGCGATCCACACTGCCACCTGTTCATTGCTTCACCCTAAAGATCCATTTGCATCCCCACAATAGAGGCACCTGGAGCAGCATAAACAAAGTTCAAGGTACCACAAGACTATAAAGATGTCATCTCCTCTTCCATGGTGTTGGAAAAGAAAAGAGCCCACCCATGTGTTTAGTACCACATGGGGGAGCGGTCACTGTTGGGTCTGTCCGTGGGGGTATATAAGGAGCCCCACACCCCCTGTACTCATTGAGAACTTCAATAGAAAAAATGCCCAATTCAAGGGCTTCTCCCGTAGTTTCATCCCGCTCCTTCTGGAGTAGGGTTCCACGTTAAAATCTTTGTTCTTATTGTTCTATCTTTATTTCCGATTCCGATTCCGCATTCTATTTTTCTACATGGTATCAGAGCGGGTTCGATCCTTGAGGATTTCATGATTCAATTTTTGTTTCTGAGATTCGATTCGCTGTTCTTAAAGTTATATTCTCGAGAGGAGTTTGTTATGTAGTTTATCATCGACGCAATCTCACGGAGGTCCCAACCATCAATAGCCTACGCGCTAGGGCACCGGTGCCTGCCCTACATGCTGCGCACATCCCGGGTGTATCTCCTCTCTTCTGGCGGCACCCCAGACGTGCAGATCTTCGCAACCGATCTCTGCTGGCGGCACCCCAGTCTCTGTTCATACGATCGTGTGTGCTCCTCGTTTCCCCTTCCAGCAAGTGGTGGCGCCGCAAGAAACCTCCAGGCGGAAGCTCCCATCGCCATCGATCCCCAAGCGGAGCCCCTCCCATCTCGGTCCCGCGCGCTCCGGTCCCGCCGCTGACCCTCTCCAGATCTCAAGCGCGAGAGGCGACCCCCCGCACGATCGTGAACCCCTCGTGCAGGCGACGCGAGGCCGCTCATCTCCAGGCGCACGATGGCGCTCCTGCACCGGCCACATCTCCAACCTCAGACCGATCAAAGGCATCCCAGGCGATGTCCCAAAGCAACGCAACCACGATCCCCGCGCGCAAGGCAGCGCGCGAGCAGCAGATCCATGCGCATCTCCAGGCCGGCGCGCGCGTAATGGTGCCATCGTTCAAGGGCATCAAGCTCTCTCGAGGCGGAGCCCTTCGTGCTTCCAAAGTTTCAAGGCGGCGACTTCCCTCCAACGCGCTCGGCGGCACCATCCCCGACGAGATTCGAAAAAAAAACTCAGGGGCGAAAATCCCGTATGCCCCCCCCCTTTTGGCGGCGCACGTCTCAATGGTGGGGTTCTCATGTCCGGAACCCTAACCATTAGGCCTATTTGCATTGATTATTTAAAAAGGCCTCAAAGGGCCTAAATAAAAAAAGGGGGGGAGGCGTTATCTTCAGGCCCAGTTTGGGCGGCAAGCATAAAGAAAAAAAAGGGGTCCTGGTTTAAAGAAAAAAAAGGAGGGGTGAGAGAGTTTGCAAGTTTTTTTTGAAAAAAAAAGTCGCGTACAATAAAAAAACCGTAAGTTGTAAAAAAAAGACGCATACAAAAAAAGTCGTACGCATAAAAAAATGTGATTCATGTTTGCTTTTCCCAACTTGTCTTTATTTTCATTATTCTCACAAGTTTGGGAGAAAGGGGGAGTAAAAGCCATATGCATCCTACATCATTGACTGACAGACCAAACACTCCGAATTTCACAGAATATCAAGCCATCTTCACTGTGCATCGATCTTCGTTGTGGTGTCTCTATCCTCAACATCGACTCCACACTGGATTTGTTTTCTTCAAGGCATGACGGAGACAAAGTCCGGTGACCCGCAAGCACGACTGAGACAGAGATCCGGTGACCATGCAGGCACGACAGAGACAGTCTGGTGACCTTCCAGGCACGACAGAGATACATTCCGGTGACCTGATATACCCGTCAGCAAGCGGCTTTGTCTACCAGTTGCGGATACATACATTTATTGTGGTGATTTCAAGTGAAGATGTAATGATGTATATTTTTCTTTATTGTTGCAAGTTGCAGCTGTCCCAGCTACCAACTTGAGGGGGAGTGTTGGAAAAGAAAAGAGCCCACCCATGTGTTTAGTACCACATGGGGGAGCGGTCACTGTTGGGTCTGTCCGTGGGGCTATATAAGGAGCCCCACACCCCATGTACTCATTGAGAACTTCAATAGAAGAAATGCCCAATTCAGGGGCTTCTCCCGTGGTTTCATCTCGCTCCTCACGGAATAGGGTTCCACGTTAAATCTCGATGTCCCCTAATGTTTTCTTTATCTTTATTCTCTGATACGCTTCCGCATTTTGTTTTTGTACACATGGCAATTCGCCAACTGTTGTCACGAACAAGGCCCTAAATATTGGTTTCAGTCACCATTTCAGTGACCGACCGAAACAGAATTTTGGTAGAATTTTCGGTCATTTCGGTCGAATTTCGATTTGGACTGGATATTGATATTTGACAGAAATTCGACTGAATTTCGCTGAAATTTGAGGCCATGGTCCTGAACTATCTCCCGATATGTTCGTGGCATAGTGACAGCATAAAGTCTCACTACAAACCTCGTGTACTCCTCTGAAAGACAACCTAAGGAAACATGAGTAGCTAGAGGATAATTGGCACAACTACGATGCTGCTTCCGTAGGACAATGGGCACATCAAGATCATCGGCCTCTCTGTTCTCTGAAGAAGCTATCAGCTCCTCCTGGACAGTGTCATGTGATACAAGCATGTCACCAATGTCATCAGTAGAAACAATGTGTTCAGTACCTACCAAAGGCACGTTGGATGATGGGGAAGGCACATGAGCAAAGGGTAGAGTAGAGGGCATGTGAATGTAAAAATGTGGCAGAAATTGTGTCAGGGAAGACGGTAGTGGAGGTGGTGGTGGTGGTGGTGGTGGTGAAGGAGGTGATTGTGGCTCATCCTGAGGAGGTGGATGTCGTAACAAGGGAGGTGGTGGAACAGAAACATCTTCACCAGAGTCAGAGTTCGACAACATATCACCTGTAGGAGAAAAATACATGACAAACTCAAAAAATGTGGCATCAGCACTTATATAATACTTTCTTCGGATAGGATCAAACATCATAACCTTTTTATGTATGAGAATAGCCAATAAACACACATTTGACAGTTGTCGGAGAGAGCTTGCCACGATCAAGAGTAAAATAGTGGACAAATGCCACAAACCCAAAGACCTTGGGAGTAAGAGAGAATAGGTCCTTTTCATAAACGCAGTCGAGAAAGGAACCTTTTCTCTAAGGACCACGGAAAGCATGTGATTCACTAAGTAGCACGCAGAGAGGACTACATCACCCCAGAACGAATGAGGAACTTGACTCTGAAACAAAAGAGTCCTCCTGACATCAAGAAAATGACGGGTTTTGCGTTCAGCAACACCATTCTGATGTGATGTGTATGCACAAGAAGTCTGGTGAACATGACAAGAGACCTGAGGAAATCAGGCAGTTGTAAAGTGGAGAACTCCAAGGCATTATCAGAATGAATAAAGTTCACATGAGCAGAAAAATATTCTTTATTTCAATAGGAAATGATTTGATGATAGGACCAGCTTCTGATTTATTCTTTAACAAGAAAACCCAAGAAAGTCTGGAGAAATCATATACACCTAATAGATAGAACTGATGTCCCTAATGGAACGCGACTAGAACCCCATATATCAAAATGAAACAACACAAATGACTGACTATCGTGGCGACTCTGGCTACTCGGAAAGGAGGAACAATGATGCCTCCCAAGCTGGCATGCCTCACAGTCTTAAGATGGCATGAGTAGAGATTTGAGGGAGGACCTGACGTAGCTTCTGCAGAGGAAGATGTCCAACACGAAGGTGCCACATGAATGGAGAGACTGATCCAATAGTTGCAGCACCTGCAAAAGGAGGTTGGACCAGTCTGTAGTGCCCCCGCTACTCACAGCCACATCCGATCATCAAGCTCGTGAGTATGTCCTGAAACACAAGAGAAGAAGTGTCAAATATGACATGACAATATAAATCTTTTGTAATCTGACTAAAACAAAAGATTCATCTGAAAAGTTGGTGCATGTAAGACGTTCTGCAGGCGCATCGAGGGGGCTAAGACAATCATCCCCTGACGAACAATGGGTAAATGAACCCCATTTGCAATCACCAATGATCTACCTAGAGGGATAGATCTATAAAAGCTAAATTGTGCTCGATCTCCGCACATATGATGAGACACACTGAAGTCCATGATCCAGTCAGTCAAATTTGAGTTGTTACAACTGGTAAGTCCATAAGCTATACCTGAAGAACTCGTAGAGGCTCTAGTAGAGGCTATAGTATCTGAAGATCCTACAGCAGGTGTGGTATGTGTGGTCATTATCTCTTTCAATCGAGAGAAAATATCATCGAGCCTAGTGTAACACCCCCAACTCCCGAGGTACGGGAATAGCGTGCAATATCGGTATTGCACACCCGTGTGGTTCGGTGGCCACACTATGAAGTTCTGGAGGACTTCACCTTAGCTGGCGGACGGCTAAGGATGGGGTTTACTGCATGAAGGTCGAAGACCGCGGGTTTCCCTTGGCACAACACAAGTGTTCGGTGGCATTTGATGGAGCTTGAGCTGCAACATCCACGTAGGAGCGTGGGGCCCATTGATGACGTGGTGTGATGACGTGATGTGCTGATGAGGTAGACGACATGGCATGCTGATGGAGCAGGTGACGTGACGTCGGTTGCAGAAGACGAAGGGATTACACGGAAGATGAAGAGCCAAGCGCACGAAGAGTCATCTCGGAAGACGAAGTATCTCCGTAGAAGACTAAGAGTCCTTGCATTCATTGTATATGTAATAATGGTGTCCCTTCGTATACCCCCGGCTTGTCTATATAAGGAGGGGTAGAGCTCATTTGTAGATATCACACTCAGATTGAGTCCCTTGCAATATAAAGAGGGTTTAGTGAATTGCTCTTGTGTCCTTGTGCTTGAGTGCTTGTGTACGAGTATTCTAGCGGCGTGGTTAATCAGTGTGCTGGTGTACATCCTACACGCAAGGGGAAGGCTGGTTAGCTTGCGCGAAGCTAACGCCGCACAGGTTAGTCTCAAAAAAGTAGAGTTTGAGATTTACCCCTGTGACACCTAGCATCATGAGAGGGAACCGTAGTAGTCTTAGTCTGCTCAGTTACACGGGCAGACGCAGGATACGCATGCTTCTGGTAGCATGTCTCTTCAGAATGACCTGGACGATAGCAGTATGTGCAATGGCCACACTGACATCCTCCTCCTCGACCACAGGGTTATCACCTACAAAATTGTGAAGTACCCACCCATGCCGCGAGAAGCAACCATCGCATAGGGTGTTTGAGCCATGGTAGTGGATGAACCAGTGATTTTGCTCAACCTCTTGTATACTTCCTTCATCAACGTATTGTTTCTCCAATAATCAGTTGAGTATGTGTTGCATCGTACTCGGAATCAAGAGATGACAGAAAGACCCATGTCATAGTGGCATTTCGATATGTCTGTTGTTGCTCTGTGCTGGTAGTAATCGGCATAAAGCCATGAAGTAGCTCAAACATGCCTCGAAGATGCGAGAAGTGGGAAAGAAGAGGTCAACCATTCTGCATGGTCGAGAATATATCATACTGCAATTGAAGAATCCCACTCTCATTCTTCGCTTGACCATATGTGGCAGGGAAGATATCCCACATGGACTTGGTCGTGGGATGATTCACAATATCATTTGCAATCCATGTGGTGAGCATCCCGGAGAGCCAAATACAACTACATGCATCGTCTTGCTTCCATGAAGCATGCTCCCCAGACTTATCCACTGGCTCTGACTTCTGTCAGAATATGTTCTTTGTTGATACACTGCACGAGGGTGAGAAACTGCATGGATCATAACTCGTAGCAGGTCCCATCCATCTTCATGATGAGAGTCGATCCATTGCAGACACTGGTAGAAGAAAACACTCCACCCTTGCTTTCTAGCATGCCAAAAAAGATAAACCACGAAAGAACTCGGCTGGGGATAGATCAACAAAGATGATGTCTACACGATCATATAGAGGATTGGGTGTACGTGAAGACTCATACGCCCATTCTCATTGATCCTTGGTGCTTGCTAGGGTCGGAAAACGTGATTTATAGGTCTGAAATCATGTTTTCCGATCAAAATCAGACCAAATCAGACCTAACAATGTCCTTGAGGGCTAGAAAATGAATTGGAATCGTTGAAGATATGTGCGGTGGCGTTGGAATCTGCAGCAGAGGGTCGCGTATGTGCTAGTTGGGCGCTCGGACGGCGACGTTGGACGCTGGTTAGCTACGTCGGCATTGCTAGGTGTTGTTGTTGGGTGGCCCTGGCGGCGTCCCTCGAGGCATGCGACGACGAGGGAAGGAGGCGGGGGGGCTGGTGGTGGGGTAAGGATTAGGGCAGGCTCTGATCTAGGACAGTCGCTCTGAAACCATGTGGAAAGAATAGAATTGCATAGCTTCATAGAGACCTATGGCTCTCTTATATAGGAGAAAAGCCATGTACAAATTACATAAGAGGTATAAGGAAGAAAAAGAAATAAGAAATAAACACTCAAAGATACAAATATCTCAACAGAGGGAAGGTAGAATACGAAGCAAAGAGATCTGATTATATCTTGGACACCTGTTGTGGGAGACTCGAGTCATACTCCTATTTATGGCCTAAACCATTCTTCAAATAAGCTTTTTTACAGGGCCATATAGGTAACCAGTTGCAAAACTTTAAGGTTAAGGTCCAAAGTTATGTCAGTGGCAAATGAAGAATAGGACCTTCCCATGTTGAATAAGGTTTCGATCAGTATGTGGTAGGAGGACTCTCAGAGAGAGTACAACCTAATAGGGGTGGAGGACAAGTCCGAGGTTAAGGAACCTCATCTGACTTAGGCATGAGAACTTAGCAGGGAGACGATGACGGACAAGGAAATGTTGATGGGAATGGAATCAAGTAATACGTAGCAAAATAAAACCAACCCGAGCCCCTCGATGCATGTAGCCAACTACAAAATGGGGAAGGGAGATTTTCATCGAAATCTTGACATGCGAAAAGACAAAGATTGTGGGTTGTCGACTTGTCGGTGAGCGGTTGGACCGGAAGGCACAAGGTGAGGGTCAGAACGACAGTGTGGACTGCAAGATTTTAGCATAATATCTGGGTGTGGTTCCATCGAAGGGAGTTAAAACGATTGCCAAATGAATATCTTCACATGGAATGTCAGTGGTTTGGGCTGACCAGATAAGTGCAAGGCAGTCCAGGAGCTGATGATGGAATACAGTGTTGACATTGCATTGTTTCAGAAGTCTAAGGTGTCCCAACATTTCGAGTCCGTGTGGGGGGAGGTTGGTGAAGCAAGACTTTCGAATTTCAAAGCCATTGCATCCGACGGGCCTTTGAAGAACTGATGGTTGACTGGAACATGGAAAAGTTCATGACAGAGAGGCAAGAGATTTGTGGCAAACACTCTCTCTCTCAATTCTGCTGAGATGATCGGATAATGACAACCCCATTCTGCGTACCAATATATACCAGTCGTTGAGTACATAGGGACTTCAAGACCTATAGAAGGAGATTTGCGGTGTTCGAGAGAGTTTCCATTCAACGGTGTGGATAGTGGGAGGAGGGACTTTAACATTATGTTACATATAGAGGATACATCTAGATTGAGAGGTGACATGGACATCAAGTCAGCAAGACTCACAAGTGTTATTTCGGATCTACAATTGGAGGTCGTTGATGCAGTGGGTTGCCACTATGCTTGGAGGAACCCTAGATTGACGTTACGTATGTTCAATTCTTGATGTTTGCGGAGTCATCTTTGTCCTTTCCCACGACCGGCGTGAGGAAATTACCACGAGCACACTTCGACCACACATTGTCGCTACTCGAGTCTAGGGAAGGGGCGTATTCAAGGTATTTTTCCGATTTGAATGCTTCTGGCTTCTGAAGGACGGCTCTCGTGATATGGTGGAGTATTTGAGAGGGTGGCAGTCAAGTGAATTGGCTACTTTTAGTCTTGCATTTAAATTGAGGAACTGTAGAGCACATTTAATAAAGTACAATAGGAACATTCAGACCCAACAGCATATCAGGAGAAACAATGCACAAGAGGACGATACTAGGTTGGACGATCTTGAGAATGAGAGAGAGTTGTCAACATAGGAGAAGAAGAGAGGAATAATCACTTGCAAGTTATCCATGTTGAGGATAGGAAATTGGAAGTGGAATGGATACATAGATCGAGGTAGTGTTGGCTTAGGAAAGGAGATGCTAACACTCATTTTTTCCACTCGATGGCCAATTGATAATGAAGACAAAACTTTATTCGATCCCTTTTGATTGGTAAACATCGGGTGCATTACGATAAAGAGATAGGGAAGACCTTGGTCGTGCATTTCCGTTCCTTAAGTAGTAGAGTTTCAAGAGACGGGTGGGGATGGTGTGGAGGGGTGGGGGTGACACAAGTCTCACAGGGACAGGCGGATGGCTTAGTGAGGGACTTTGACATGCAAAGATTAAGAATGCAGTCTTCCAGCTTAACGCGGATGGGGCCCTTGAGTCGAACAGATTCCATGTGTTCTATAACGAGTTTTGGGAGTTGGTAAAGGAGGACCTCATGGAGGTTTTGTACGAGTTCAAGCAAGGGAATATGGGCTTTGAGTGCCTTAATATAAGCCCCGACTTTTCTTACTGCCCAAGAAGGATGTGATGGCTCGGATTGAGGACTTTATGTCAATAGTGTCCTCGAAAGTAGTTTACCTCGTTATTGCGAAGGTATTGGCGAATCGACATTGGTATGTGATTGATTCCAATATTTTAGCTTAACAAACATCATTGGCAGGTTGATGGGTGATATGGACTGGTACTTGCATTAGAAATAATCTTTGATTGGAAACGAAACTATAAAAGAGGATTAGTGTGGAAGGTTGACTTCTCTAAGGAATACAATTATATGGACTAGCGCTTTATCTGGGCTTCTTCACATTGAAGAGGCTTTCATATTCATAGATTGTGTAGATAAAAAGGTGTATGATGACATATTCAATTTAAGAGAATGGCCACCCCGAAGGTGGGGTTTCCCAACCGCAAAGAAGGGTTCGACAAGGATGCCCCCTAGCACCTCTCATCTCAGTGATGATTGCAGACGCATTAACGACCATGATGAGATTGGCTTCTGAAGGCGGTCTTCACCTAGGTTGAAGAATGAAGATTTGTTAGTTCACATCCTCTAGTTACCGGATGGAACGATTGTTTTTATTGAGAGAGGGGTGGAAAATGCGAAATGGGTAATATGGGCATCTTTGGAGATATTTCGGGACTTCGCACGTACACAAAGAAATCATCCTTTGTTACTTTCGGTCTCTCGCAAATTGAGATTCGGGAGGCTATCATGGCATTGTGTTGTCCAAGTACCACTCTCTCGATTACATACTTGGGGCTTCCATTTTGGTGGTAGACTTCGATCTTCAGATTGGCAGCATGTGATGGATAAGTTTGAGAGGAAACTCTCCGAGCGGAAGGTTGCGACTATATCCCGAGGAGGGAAGCTCTTAAGCATGTTCTTTCGGACATCCCATATTGTATTGTTCCACAAAGCTTCTATCAGTGAGCGCGCAAACGAGACTGGAGTCGATGATGAGACGATTCTTCTAAGATGATGCTAGGTAGGAGAAGAATGGGTACATCTCATTGCGTAGGACATTGTTACCAAACCAAATAAGGAATGGGTACTTGGTGTCCAAAGGTTAGAGAACATGAACAAGGCAATTCTAGCAAAGAGGAATGTTAGATCTAGGGGCAAAAGTGAAGATCTGGTATGTCGGCTTGTGCAGAATATTTACAAAGTTGGAGTTCATTTAGAGGCATTCCCAACGAGGTCAACCTCAATCCTTTAGCGAGGTATCTCTAGATCAATGCCCAAGATGGTACATCTCATGAGCCCCATGATGGGTTGTGGTAAGTCTTTCTACTTCTGGTTGGATGTTTGGACTGGCATAAGTATCCTAACAAAACGATCCCCCCGACTTTTCATGTTGGCAAGTGATAGGGAAATAACAGTGGCACAGGCATTATGGTCGAGCGTCACTTGGGCCCCTACTTTTGTGGCCAATTTCTCCTAGCAAAGTTTGGAGGACTTCATACGGCTGACTAGTGAGCTAGCTGATATAGATTGGCCTACGGTTGACATGGATCATTTGGTGTAGGCGGACGGCCAGTTCTCCATCAAGAAGCATATAGGGTCCTTGTGGCATCTCATAAGGTGATATAGGAGGATTTGAGGCAAGATTATAGGATGATATGGAGGGAAAGAATTATGCATCGAATCAAGGTTTTTCATTGGTTATTGAGGCATGGTCGGTTTCTTACAAAGGTATATAGAGACAAACCTCTTAGGACGAGGGATGTGGCCACCCTTCATATACAAGATATCACCGCCTTCCACATCTCGTTTGCACTTCCATTACAATCAAAAGATGAGTCTTCTAAAACCTTCTTCCTGAAGCTTGATTGATTCAATTGAAGATTCTTTTGATCTTAGAAACTCTTCTTTTATTTGCACATCCATGACTAACAAGCGATGTTGAGTGGTCAAACTCTCTCCTGGGATTACTTTGTAGTCTTTGCAACACAACTAATCTCTTCTCCTCAATGCAAAGTAATCTGTGTTCTAGTCGGGTCACTCTTATAAGTAATTAAATACTCCTTCCTCATCTTGAAGAGATTGTTTGCTATGAAAAGATCATAAGCTATTACAAAATCCAGAATGACTTTTCCCTCTTCATTTCTACCCCTAAAATCATGTCCTCCATGAACATTAGCATACCCCGAAGCATCATTTCTCGCATGTCCATTAAGATCTCCACCTAGGCAAATCATCTCTCTTTGTGGGATTCCTTGCATAATCTTATCCAAATCCTCCAAAATACGTGTTTAATCCTTTCATCTTGTTAGAAAATAGGAATGTGGAAGTGAATTGATAAACAGAGCATAAAGAACAGAAAGATAAACATGAACATCAAGAATTTTACGTGGAACCGTACTTCCTGAGGAGCGCAATGAAACCACCGGAGAATGCCTCAAAGGGTTGATGTATGCATTGCACTTTCACACTGGATATAGAGGGTGCGGGGCTTCTTATATAGCCTTCACTAAGTCTCCTCATCTCATAACTGGTAGATGTGGGATTAAAGACTTGGATGTGGTAAACGGATCCCGGAGGTATCCTTTTACCCATCTACTATAAGAGTGACGCATACCAACATACTCCAACACTCCCTCTCAAGCTGGAGTATGCAATGCTCAGATTGGACAAACAAAAAGAAATCTCAACTCACGTTACAGGACACTACGGACAATATCAACTCAATGCGCACAATTGTCGGCTGCTGTCGAGAACGTTGTTTCTCATGTCGTGCAGTTGAGGAGGACGAACGGGTTGGAGTATGAGTCAGACTGAATCTCCTCGTCGGAGAGCATGTGCTCTGTACTGTGCCTGTCAGAGTCGGTACAATTGAAAATGAGTCTCTACAAGGAGAACTCTAGCCCGCCACAACATATGGACAACTGTTCCATCTCTCTGAAGGGCCGAATAAAAAACGTCGCTAATTATCCATACGCAGATCTGTGAAGATGGGTCTCTCTCATACGACCTCAAAGTGAGTTCTCTCTCATAGGAACCTCAAAAGGATCTCATATTGGAGTTCACGAACAATGGAGAATGGAGTCTGAAAAGTCTCCTCGTCGGAGAACTGGGTCTCTCCCATCTGGCACAGAGCATGGGATCTCTACTCTGGAGTCCCTTATGAAATCACATGAAAACCCCAGCCCACATGGTATACGGAATGGGATCTCAACCTGGAGTCCCTATGGAACACATGAAAACTCTGACCGACAAAACAAGAATGACGGGGACCACAAACAATGATGGCATACATGTGCACATCTGAAAAGACAGCATACACATACGTGTCTGAAACTGAAGACTTCGAACCAATCTCACGTCGAGTCTGAACAACTGTAGAGTCTGAAATCTGAATGGTCTGGAAAATGAAGAATCTGATATCTGAAACCAACCTGTGACTCTACACAATACTAGATATCTGAATGGTCTGGAAAATGTCCCTAGCTTACCTATTCCTTAGCTAATCTTAGCCACCTTCGCTACAAGCAAGCATCTTTCGCATGACTCACATCCTGGCCCTGGGATAAGCCTTCGCCCACCTCCGGAGCGAAAGAAAGCAGTTATGAGACGTCATACTCTTTTGCAATGGTCATCATTCGCGTACATTTCTCGATTTGACCTTCCCGACTCGACCACCCAGGATCAAAAGTCTATTATTTTTCTCTCCGCCTTTCTTCCATACTTGTTGGAATAGTAACATCGATTAAGTTGGAAAAAGACAATAAAATGTGGGGAAAATATGAATCAAATAAGCTGACATCATTTTCATTTTTTTCCGGTTTTCTTTTTTTTAAAACATTTTTTTAAAAATAAGCAGTTCAAAATCAAAAAAACAAATTTTCTTTTTTTAAATTTTTTTCTCAGCATACGATTTTTTTATACACACCTTTTTCCTTAAAAACAAATTCACTTTTTTTGAAGACACATGGCCTAACATTGGGCCCAAAATAAAACACCCCCCCCTTCTACAAAAAAAACATGCCATCTTTCTCTCTTTTTTTTAATGGCCTTTCTCTCTCCTTTTTTTTAACCTTCAACCTTCCACTGGGCACCCTTTTCTTTCTTTCTTTCTTTTCGTAACAAGCAGCCCACGTTGTGGGGCTTATTTTAGGGTTCCCATTCGGGAACCCTTCTAACACCTGCCGCCACCAATGGAAGCCCGATGGGGCTCTACTTCTCGAAGGTAGCGTCGCCACTAGGAAGGTGGACCGGTACATCTGGGAGGAGCTCCACCTGGGAGCTTCTTGGACTCGCGCGGTGGTTGTCACCGCCTGCACATAGAGGGAGGAGATACGTACGGGAGCTAGAGATCGCACCGCTTGCGAGATGTTGATGTTGCGTCGCCGACAAGATGGAGCAACGCAAAGCTCGCCGCTTGGGCTTGGAGCCCTAGTTGGAGATGTGCGGCTTTGAGTGGTGGGTGTGCCTCCTAGAGGAGATGCATTAAGATCTTCCTGAAGAGATCAAGATCTCGGAGTTGCCTGGATTGCCGCCGCTGCCCCTTGAAAGGGAGTTTCTTCATCGGAATTGTCGTCCTTAACAGGATTAGGTTCCTCGATGGGGACCTCTCGCTTGCGCGCCGCCCGTAGGTCGTGAGGGATCTGCGATGGAGGATGCATGGAGGCTGGAGCCGCATGAGCACCGCCAGCACGTGAGACTTGGCGATTGCTGGAGGTCGCGATCTAGTGGAGGAACTGCACGTTAGTTGCCTCTTTGCCTTCTTGCTCTTCAACAGGAATATGTAGGCATGCACAAGATGACTCCAGAATCCGATTCAAATACAAATTCGTATCACTCTAGAATTAGGGTTTCCAATCATGCAATAGAGTTTAAAAAAAACGATCTTGAATGAAACAAATCTCGAACACAAAGAAAAATATTCAACAATAAATCCACGAGCCCGCTCTGATACCATGTTAGAAAATAGGACTGCGAAAGAGAATTGATAAACGGAGCATAAAGAACAGAAAGATATACATGAACAACAAGAATTTTACGTAGAACCCCACTCCCTAACAAGCGGCATGAAACCACTAGAGAACGCCTCAAAGGACTGGTGTATGCATTGCACTTTCTCACTTGATACAGAGGGTGATGGGCTTCTTTTATAGCCCTCACTTGGTCTCCGCATCACATAACTGGTAAATCTGGGACTAAAGACTTGGATGTGGTAAACGGATCCTAGAGGTATCCATTTACCCATCTACTACAAGAGTGACGCATAGCAACATACTCCAACACATCTAAACCAATTTGCAGTGCATAAACTGAGATATTCAGAATTTCTTCTTCGAACACTACTTTTAACAGAATAATACGATTCTCGAATCTTTGCACATCAACAACACAATCCTTCAAATCCTTATGAACAACAACTCCAGCACCATTTCTGCCCTTATTTTTACCTTAATACCAAAGTTTAAAGCATGTCTTCTCGATCTCCCTTGCTTTTCTCCAAGCCAATTTGTCTCTTAGAGACATCGTATCTGAATCTTCCTTCTTTCCACCGTATCTACTATCTCCATTGATTTACTAGTCAAAGTGCAAATATTCCAACCAAGGTTTTAAAAAACACGAGGCGTAGCAAGGCATAAGCCTCACTCCATAAAGAAAAAATTCATAAAGCATGCTAATTAATCATAATTATATTTTACAAGTTCTAAAATATTAAATATTTGTGATAAAAAATAACTCAATGACATTGTAAGGCTAATTACATGTTTCAAACATCAAGTTCGCACAATAAAACTTATAAACACGTGAAAGTTCAACAACAACGATAAAAGTTCAAAACATACATATTGACCAGCAAAATACATAAAAAGGCTAGTAAAGCAAGTTATAAACATAAACAATCATTGTATCTCTAAACATCGATATCATTGTCGCTTTCACTGCTACTAATCGAATCCTCCAATGAATCATCCATAAGTTTATGTATGCCCCATCATCGTCGTCACTAAGTTCCCCATTAGCTTGGATGTCATCTTCTTCAATATCAATACTTTTTCTTAAAAAAAACTAAGGTTCCATAGATTTCGAGTATTATAGATTTTGATATAATCCTAGCGATAATATATATATCTTAGTCCTACCTTTACCCTTACGATGCTTCTTCTTTGTTGGTCGTTCTACACCTTGTTCCTTGATATCCACTATTTCATCCTCAAGAGCAAGATTTGCATCGAGCTCGTGAAAAGCCTCAACTTCACCCGTGCCTAAGTGGAACTCAGATATTCATTCATCATCTGAGCCCATTATCTTCCAAACAGAGAGGATCCTCCAATGTCTTCTTTCTTACTTCCCTTAGCTTCAACCTCAAATTAGACATACAAAAAACCAAGTCGTTGAGCTTCTATTGCCTCAATTTATTTCTTCTTTTAGTATGCACGTGCGCGTCAAAAGTTTATTACATTAGAAATATAATGTGCTAGAACTATGGTTGTTCGGCGATTTCTACCAGGTTAAAAATTAAATTCTCACATGATTGACTGAACTCCAATTTCATTCACATCCTGATGCACTGCAAGTCTGCAAGTTAAACTCAAAATCCGTATAGCAAACCTCATCAACTCAGGTGTCTAAGGTCCAAATGCCCGTCGCCAATCCGCTATAATTTATTAATACATGATATAACATATCTAGAAAAGAGAAACATAATTAAAGCTAATTGAAAGCCTAAATTAAAATTGATTTCATACCAGGACTTCTCTTCATCTTGGTGTCAATAGCATTTGCCCAACCAACAAGCCTTTTGCATTAATAAATGCATTAGACTGCAAGTCAATTTTTTCGTTCTTCCCTATCTAGGATCATCCTTTCTAGGCAAGAGTACTATCCAACTTTGATAATCATTGTTGTATGTTGACTTTGACTCATACTAACATTGTAAATTAAGGAATTAAGCAGCATCATGCAAATGTGTATGAAGTTGTTTATCCTGTCTCTTATCAACAATGTCACAGAGTTGCTTGTATTTTTCTTTATTATTGCGTAAATTTCGAGTAATTTCCTCCTTTTCCTATCCATGGCTTCATAAATGAATCCCATTGGAGGATATTTTTCAGAATGGACCATTCTCAACATCACCAATGGCTTTGTCGTTCAGATCACATAAGCAACACTGGGCCAAAAAGATTTGCTCTTTAAAATAATATTTTGAACACCCTTGTCATTATCCTTGGATGAGTAAGAACTACATTTCCACCTTTTTGAGGTGAAAAATGACTCAAGATGATCCTTTACCATGAGTAATATCTGCAAGGTAAGGAAAGTCATAGCAAAACGAGTGACGGCGGGTTGCACTAAATCTCCGCCAATACGATTCCTCACCATAGCCAACACCAATGCATGGTTGTAGATGAAGTTGATGATTTGCTTTGCCTTCTTAAATAAAGAGTCGTGCAAATGCAAATTCAAGATGTCCTCTAACATAAGATCAATACGGTGAGCTGCACATGAAGTCCAACACAAGTGTTCCCTCTTCTTCACCAACATATCCCATGCTGCTTTATATGTTGATGCATTGTCAGTGATTACTTGTATTATATTTTTTCACCAACTTCCTCAACAACCTCATCCAACAACTTGAAAAGAAAATCCGCATTTTTTACTTGTTCAGATGCATCAATAGTATTTAGGAACCAAGTTCCCCTTGGGTTGTTCACCAAAAAATTGACCAATGTACGACCTTTGGCTTCCGTCCAACCATCAGACATAATACGGCATCCTATCTCTGACCAAGATGCCTTGGCATCATCCATCATCACCTTTACAGTCTCCACTTCTTCCCTCAATATCCAAGTACGCAACTCATGCATGCTTGAGGATTTAAATCCCCTCCCGACGCTTCCAACTTCTTGAAAAATTGTCCAATATGAAGGGTTATTGGCCACATTGAAAGGTAATGTATTTTCGATAAAGAATCTCCCAATGCTTTTGCAAATCCTCCTTTTTCCACGAAGTTTCGAAGTTACTTGTTTGGAAGGACCTTGGGCACTCCCAGACCCGATCCATGACTTACCACTTCCACCTTCACATGCACCTCCACTCACAAAAAGATCCATAGGGCCTCTAACTTGCTATGCACCACTAAATTCCGTGAGCACGTGCTCATCAAAACCAGAAGATCCATGATTTGTATATGCTCCCACTCGACTAACATCTTTCATCTCTTCATATAATCTCCTTCTTGCTAGTTCCTTCATGGATAAGAAAATCCTCCATCTCATTCTCAACTTTAATCGCACACTTGGATAACTTTTAACATTCTTACGGCTCTTGACCAAATGCTCTTTAAATCTAACAACGCCACCTGTGATGGTTTGTCCACAAAATGTACACTTCAGATACTTGTATCCTCTCAATTTCTTGTCAACTTCTAGCTCAACCCCTATGCCATATTTCCATGCGGGATCGGATCGTTCCTTCCCTAAGCTTCTGATGCAAACGGGAAATTTCAACGGAAGAAAAAATAATTTTTGATGGAAGAAATATAAAGAGAAGAGAGAGAAGGAGAAAACACGTCTCCGACGCGGGATTTTGGAATGGAATCATGAAGAACACGTTGAGAGAAAGAGAGAGAGAATAACAAGAGAGATAAAAAGAGATAACTCAATTTTCATATATCAACTGGACTGTTCGAAAACAACAGACCATCATCCCTTTATATAGGAGGGATGAGATTACAAAAATAGAAACCAAAATTCAAATTCAAAATTCAAACAACTTATCCTAATTTGACTCTAATTCGAAATTCAAAATTCAATTTTAAAATTGACCAACTAATTGGAGATCACACATGATCTCTTTTATTTAAATAAACAAACTAATTCAAATAACTAATTAAGGAAGGAAATCCCTAATTTTAAAAATTCCCAAATCAGTCATTTGCTCTAATTTGAATTGCCCTGTCAATTTGGGAATGATTGCATCAATACTCCTCCGCTTGAAAAATTCGTCTCCTGACGAATTGCTCGATCTCCGTTCTGTCGGTGAAGAATTCCGTCTGGATTGGTTGAGCAGACATCCCCCAATTTTGATCCTTTTCTATGTTACGTTTGTAATTTTTTTCCACCGAGGGGTATGGCTGCAAATGTTCTACCCCTTCATTTAAACTAAAGCCGCGAGACAATTTCTCCAATCGACCTTTGAAATAAAATCTCTTGTAAGAAAGGCCTTTTCTGCAATCTGTCCAAATTAAATCCTCATCCCAAATTTCATGGGATCTGAATCCCACAGGTAGGGTTGGGCATGGGCCGGGCTCGGGCCGGGTTTGCCTTGGCCCGGCCCAAGCCCATTTTAGAATATGGGCTAACGGGTCGGGCCTAGGCTCATTTTATTTTCAAAAATTAGTCCCAAGCCCAAACCCGGCCTAAACAAAATGGGTCGGGTTCGGGTCGGCCCAATTTAACACCTGCATATACCAATATCATGTCTTCCATTCTTCTTGCATTTGTGTGGTTGTTTCTTATGCATGTGTGCATGTTTAAAACTATAAAGCATGCTAACTAATTTGTGATTTTAACATTAGTTGTATGTTGGAAATACAAATGTGGTAAAAATATGACGACTTAAACCACCATTCAATTCACCATTACATATTCTATTGTAGATGCAGGCACTATGACCCAATACAGATTGGTTACTTACAGTTGTACATGATGTAACACTTGAGGACACAGATTCCATTCTCGCATATTAATGTAATAATCTTGTATATTAATGTAATAATATCCTCAATCCACTAACGGATATGATTATTAATGTGTCTAAGCATTTATTCTACACTCGAATAAGGATATTAAAGTTAGAACATGGTATTTGGAATGAACATGAATATAATTGATATAATTATACCGTACTAGATATGAATATACTTGCTTTAGAATGGGTCGAGCTATCGGGCTAACGGGTTACCCGGCCCGATAATCAATATGGGCTCATTTTAGGGCCCACGGCCCGCCCATTAAATTTCGAGTTCGGGTTTGGGTCGGGTTATACGGGTCGGGTTTTGGGCCGGGTCGGGCCGGCCCAGCCCAATGCCCAACCCTACCCACAGGTAATAAGCCTCTCGTTAGGGTCCGCCTCTTCTTAAGTTGGCAGTGGCCACGTGATGGGAGCACGGGGCGGCGACGCGAGAACGCTGCTGGCGGTCGGTACATGGATCGGCTACGGCGACGTGGGGGCCCGAGCGGGACATACAATTGAGAAGGCGATGCAGGTGCTGGCGGCATCGAGCTGGGTCGCAGGGTAGGAGGGGACAAGTGGTGGTGCGAGTGGTGGGGAGAGGGGATGTTGGCGGTGCGGGGCCGTGGTGGAACGGAGGCAGCGAGGGGGGCCTACGTGGGCTGCAGGTCAATTTCGGCGATGGTTGCAAGCCTGAATCTGTATGGACAGCAAGCAAATTTTTGTCTTGAAGAACAGTAACGTTGTCAATGAAGAGATCTAGGATTTCGTAACCTTCTTTTACAGGTTCTTCATCAAATATGGGCCTCAAATCTCCATTTTTCTCATTTTTTGAATTCTGGACAGCAACTTCAACCTCGAAAAACTCGACGATTTCATTTTCTTCCCCCATAGGATCTTCATCGAATATGGGCCCCGAGTCTTCCTTGTCTTCTTGTAACGAAGTTGCGGCAGATAAATTTTCATCTTGAATGAAAATACCTTCATATTCTTGACCGACATCGTATTGAACAGCAGCTACAGCGGTCTGAATTTTGTTGTCGACAAGTGAATCGTCATCGATTATCGTGTCCAGCCATGCTTGAACCTTGAAACTTGATATAAGACGTCGCTTGAACTTTTGTTGGCGCGAACGAGACTGCGTGCCATGAGATAGGCGGCTCAAATCGAGTTGCAAACGCCAATATGCGGCAGGATCGTTGAATCGTAAGAACGATTCATTTTCCATGCTCTGATACCAAATGATGCAAACGGGAAATTTCAACGGAAGAAAAAATAATTTTTGGTGGAAGAAATATAAAGAGGAGAGGGAGAAGGAGAAAACACATCTGCGACGTGGGATTTTGGAATGGAATCGTGAAGAACACGTTGAGAGAGAGAATAACAAGAGAGATAAAAAGAGATAACTCAATTTTCATATATCAACTGGACTGTTCGAAAACAACAGACCATCATCCCTTTATATAGGAGGGATGAGATTACAAAAATAGAAACCAAAATTCAAATTCAAAATTCAAACAACTTATCCTAATTTGACTCTAATTCGAAATTCAAAATTCAATTTTAAAATTGACCAACTAATTGGAGATCACACATGATCTCTTTTATTTATTAAACAAACTAATTCAAATAACTAATTAAGGATGGAAATCAGTAATTTTAAAAATTCCCAAATCAGTCATTTGCACTAATTTGAATTGCCCTGTCAATTTGGGTATGATTGCATCAGCTTCCTTCGTCTCTCCTAGCTTTCGATGCCATTTCTGAAATGTTAATCATAAATCATAATTCATGAATCATAATCATAAAAAGTTGGTTTCAAAAGAATGACTTGAATGAACAACGTTGACGACACAGATTTCATAATAGACCATGTCTTTGTACAATGTTCACTTGCTACTAATCATCAATTTTAATTTCAACAAATGTTTTCAATAAATTTCTAATAAAAATATAAGTATGTAACTAAAGATATTTACGAGTTATTTTCATGGTCTATTTTAGGGTAGTGCATGAAAGATTGTAGGAATAAAAGGCGACGGAGCAGAATCTCCCCTCTTGATTTGGGGCTTACAAAATCTTGCTCAAGACAGCAACTGGGCGATGAAAAAGCGATGGAGCACCGAGCGATGGAGCAAGTTCCAAGAAGATACGATGATGCATCAGGCCATGCGATGGAGCAAGATCAGCAGTGGTTGGTAGCGACACAACAACACTCGAGGATGCAAGACCTGAGGAGTAGGTGAACGGTCTAAAAAGATGAATTAAATGTCACGTGCACGGCATATGACATTTCGATTCAAGAGGCAACGCCTCACTTGTACCTTACGCCTCAGCACCTCGAGGCGCACCTCTTGATATTTGAGGCATGCACCTCGAGGCGCGTATTTAAAAACCATGATTCCAACTACATATCTGCAACTTCCTTTTCAACCTCTCCATCAATTATAAATCAAATTAAAGGTATAAACTATTTCAGGACACATATTGAATGAAAATACTGAAGATGCACAACACGTGACATTTACTTGTGGGTAACACATAATGTATAAGGTCCATGTGGAGACGTCAAATATATGCAACACATGTGCGAGGAATATCATGGATTTATATTAATTGGGTGATTTGATCATATTGGATTAAAAATATGTGTATGTTAGATGTACAGAAGGACAATTGAATTTGAATTAATGAATAAATTGGGGGAATATAGCGAGACTTTCATATAGATGAGTTGAAAATGGTTAGATATTGTTTAGGTTGGACTAGCTTAAATAACATGAAACACATAAGCACACACATACATGTATATGCATATGGACTTGTATATGTGTATTTAAATGTATTCAGGTCCGGGTACTCGCAAGGGAATCCCAAACCCCATACCCGCACCCGCATGGGTAGTAAGTTTCAAATCCAACCCCTTCTGAAAATAAACATGGCAGGTTTTAGATCATTGTATATGTACATGTACATGTAAATGTACGGCATACGTACATGATGCATATGTATATATACATGTATATGTGTATTTAAATGTATTAGGGTTGAGGTCGGGTTCGGGTACCCATAAGGGAATCCCAAACTTGAACCTGTACCCGCATGGGTAGTAAGTTTCAAACCCAAACCGTCTAAAAATAAATGGGACGGATTTTGGGTCACTAAATGGAATAGGTCCGGGTCGAGTATCCAACGGATACACCGAGATTGGCATCCCCACTTGACTACGTCGAAGCTTACGCCTTGTCTCACTTACAATAAAATGCCCCGATCTACCTTTCACTTTTTAAAACTTCTATAGATACAAAATTGAATGAGATTCAAGTGCCAACGAAAGATGATAATTTCTATAACCAAATTATATAAAATGCATTAAACTTGGTTGTTGAATATAAAAATAAACAATGATTAAGAATTTGATTGTGTGTTTAGTCGCTTCTTTATTGTTTTTATGGAGGGCATTTATTTATTGTTGAATGTTGTTATCAGCCCTTAATACCATGGATAGCATCAAGTAGGGTTGGCTGTCAAGCCCAATGAGTCGAGCAAGGCCCTAGCTCCGGCTCGGGCTCGAGCTCGACGATCTCGAGCCTCTTATCGAGCCAACTCGGGCTCGATAAGGCTTGAGTCAAGCCCGTTATTGAGCATGGTCTGGGTTCGAGCCTAGTCAGGCTCGTTAAGGAAAATATCCATTTTTTGGTGTAAAAGTGTTGTTACATAGGCTCGAACTCGCAACCTCCTCTTTGAAAACTGTCTTTCTTACCAGTAAGCCACCATCTGAGTTGTATATAAAAGTTAAATTATAATATATATTGTACCTTTCTATTTGCTAATGAAAAAAGAAAAATACTAATTATCTAATTATAACCTAGATTAACATAGATAAGTGTAGAAAATCCAAGTCTACAATATAATCTACCGAATATTGTCGTTACATAAACCACATAGACACATAGTACACCATTCACAATGTTGCAAAAACTAATACAAATAAAAATAAACATCATTACAATTTCACAAATAGAATATGTGTATTCCTTATCGAGCCCATTGTTGAGTTACCGAGTCGAGCAGGGCTCGGCTCGTTAAGCTATCGAGCCCAAAAATCTGGCTCAGGCTCGGCTCAATAGCCTAATGAATCAAGCTCACGAGAGCTTATCGAGCAGAGCTCGAGCTTGGCTCATCAAGCCGTGACTCAATAGCCACCCCTAGCATCAAGAAGACGAGCGTTCATTTAAACTTAGACAAATAAATATGCTATCAGCACAAGCAACCAAATATTCCAACAAAAACTTACGATAGTGTAAATCTTGAATCATTTCAACTAAATTCATGCACATTCTTTTAAAGTATGGATCAACTAAACAATACTAAGTATAAAAGAAATGAACCAAAACTAACCAGCATATTTGCAATTGATCTGCATATTTGAAATTGATTGAAATTTGAAGAAAAATAAGCAAAATTATCAAGTTTCATAGGTGTGATGTGTATGCTCAAAATTTCATAGGTGTACCATCGACGTTACGAAAAATGGATTATATCAATTACAGTATTGATGTCTTATCAAAAAGGCATGAATGTCAGTGTGCCTCAAACTTTGGTACTGTGCAGTAGGCAGCACTAGGCAGAGATGGTTTGTGTTGATGATGTGAGATGGAGATGCAGTGATGCCTAAGGGATGGGTGATGCGCAAAAAGAGGATATTTTGTTTAATGTTCATTAAAACACCAATCTAGTATCACTGCTCCAATACCGTGCAATGGGAACCTTACCCCTCTATAGAAGGAGAGTATTGGGAAACTATTAGAACGCAGATAAAGAAAATTGATAACTAAGTAGTTAAAAAGATAAGTAAGAAAACAATGATCCGCTCGTTATTATCTCAGCATATATTGTTCAAAACGTACAATGCAATAACTCCCGGCAACTGCCCGATAACAAATATCACAAAATCACAAAGAATGTACACATTCATGAAAAATACACAACTTATGCAAATCAGTATATGCATATTTTCCTAATATGAACACTTTTGTGACAAAAGCAAATGTAGGTATCAAAAGAACTAAAATTTGCTCTGGTGTCAGCAAACTGCAATTTTCGATCACAGAAGCACAGTATTTGACTTCACAAACAACGGTAAAAAAATGACGGGTGCAACTAGTTTATATACATGATTTCATAACAATCGTAGATTTCCAAATGTCTCCTCGAGTTGCAAGTTCCTCTATATTTCATTTCCATTATTCACCACCGTTGGGTATAAACACCGGCAAAAAGGAACAGTGAACTAAAACTAAACAAGCCACTTTAAATTTAAAGCACATCATGTTTTCTTCGAAGTGAGAAGGTACAATCTGAGAAATTACACAAATACTTAATTATCAGATGAAGTGGTCAAATATTGGATAAGAATAAAAATATCCCGTCAAAAAAGAATAAAAAGAACCAGACAAGCTAAAAATAGATATAACAATAAGAAACCCAAGTTAACAGTACTGAGGTGAGATGGAAAAAACCAATAGTGAATCATCAAAAACCAGCATCTCGATGTGCAGAAATATCAAGAAAAGGCATTATAAATTAACTAATGGTATTAGTAGAGGACAACGAAAATCTAATTCGTCTAAATTAAAACGGATAAATCCAACCGACACGAGTACAAAAAAATCACGCATTCAAATTCCTCGGAGAAGAAACGACAATAACCAGGCAGACCAAACAAGCACCGACCAAAAAAAATATAAATCCAATCGTTGATCATATTCCAACCTATAAAACAGCCTAAAAAGAAGAAGAAGAAGAAGAAAGACTTCCCCGAAATCCCCAGCACACTCACCTCCCCTCGTAAACCTTTCCATGCGCACCTTCCCCGATCTTCGTGCCAACAAACAGCAACCTCGGGTCAATCAGAAGCTTCCTATCAATCTCAAACACTCCAGCCCCAATCGATTCATTCACACCGAACGACGGCCTCCCCTCTGCTGCACCGTCCGTCCCAAAGTCTCCGGCCTCCTCCGCGCAGCTCATCTCAGCTCCGGCATCAACAAACGGATCGGTTTCTCCGGAGGGGGGACCTTTACGGCGAGTCCGCCATGGTCAAAGGGGGAACCCTAACCCTAGAGAGATGTTGGCGGGGAGATATTGTGCGGGTATTTTTGGACTCGTGGGGGAAGTAGTGGAGTGGCAGAGGGAGGAGACGCCGTGGACGGTGGAGGCGATACGTTGGGGGACGGAAAGGGGTCAATGGCAATTGGCCACGATATAGTAGAGGGATGGGGGTTAGGACCCAATACTGTACTGTTTGGAGTAATTCTCGTTGGGGTCCTCCGGAATCATTAGGTGGGATCAAATGAGTGGATAAGTTGAGGAAGTCAGAATTTGGATTTTGTTTGCTTGATTGATGTCAACACAGTGAAAGTTGATTCAGTTTTCAGATTATACATCTAAATTTTGATATGCTTCATGAGGAGGATTCAGAAAATTATTCAAGGAGGGGCACAAAATGAAAGTAAAGTTTCCGAAGTGTTCATGCATTGGATCGCAATATCAACTAATTTAGTTTTTGTTTTGCTGGAAGGGAAAGACACGGTTACTTCCGCAAAACAACTAAAAAATAATATAGTCTAAAGGTATACCCGTCGTGTTTCGAAACTTTCGATACATTTTCTGATGGATTAAAAGTTAAATGTGGAGATAATTACTAATCATATTTCACTACCATTGGTAATATCTAATCCCTTCATCGAGAAGTTGATATTAAACTCATGTGAATAGTTAAAAACCATCAAATTTTACTTTCCAAATTAATAAATTAGAAATGATATATTTAAATAATGCTTTATTTATCGTTTGCCTTCATGTTTAGCTTATAAACCCTGAAAGTCACGCTAGAGTAAGATTGATGTTCGGTTAACTAAATGTACAATGGTGTACTAGGTTGCTTCATGGAAGCAATCTTGTGTTTCTCTTTTCAAAGTATATTTTTGTTTCACATCGACAATTCAAAATTATTAACATGTAATGTAAATTTATATATGAAAGTCAAATTTTGATAATATATGCTATCCAACTCGTAATAACTATGTGGACTTTTTTATTTCAAATAATGAATAAATGACACGATTATTATGTGCAATGAGGAGATCGTGCTTTTAAAATTTATCAATGAGATATAACATAGTTTCATAAAAGGATATTTACACATGTAATCGTAAGTAGTTTCGTATTGACATACACAACCCTCGATGATTCATAATTACACCCAGTTACATAAATAGTCCTTAACTCTTACAAGGTATAACGTTATGCTGACTTCATCCATTTCTTCGTTAACTTTTGACAGAGTCCTTTATTTTTTTGACAATATTACCCATCGAACAAAATTACACTTTCAAAAGATTCCCCCATCTTCATCCCTCAGCTTGGACAACCGAAGCACCGCCTCATCTTCTTCCCAGATTTTGCGTATGGCAGAGCTTTCTAAGGGATGTACAAAGACAACGACAGGTTGTGGAGGGTGCTATAAAGGGCGAATGAAGGGCTTAGAGGAGGGGAGGATGGCTGGAAAGGGGTGGGTGAGGGACAATGGTGGAGGTTCTGATCTGATTTAGCTTCTCTCCAAGCTTCGAGCAATGGAACGTACAAACTCTAGATGATAAGGCTGCCCGAAAGTTCGAATAAAATGCGAACGCTCCTCGATGCTTCATATATTCATCTCGTTCCAGGTAGTTCTCAATCTGCATGTAGTATGCTCTGTGCGGCTTAATCGTCTCCAAATCAAAGGTTATATCCTCGCTCCATGTGATGTGTGTTGCTCATCATAACTCCATATGAATGTCTACGTGTTCTTCAATCTTTACCGATGTACTTATCAGAGATGCTCCTAATGCAGTTTCCAGAAAAAGAGGGGAGAATTTACAAAAGAAGACAAACAACATGTACATGTTTTTTTTTACTTTTCTAATTTATTTTTTATATTTTTAACAACTAAAAAATACAATAAAATATTAGGAATAAAATACAATACAAGAATGACTTTTTCCGATTTCTTGGTAATTAAGAAAGATAAAATAAAAAATGAAGAAAGAATGAATATTTACATAATATACAATGTACTTCTAGGTCCTTAAACCCATATTTTACAAACGAGCTCCTATTTTAATAAAATCACTTTAATTGGATAGATAATTTTTGTAACTTAAACTTCAAAAGTAAGTTTGGTGAATTTGGAGTTCATACGGAGGGTGAATTTGGGCGGGAAGTTGGACTTTACAGTTTTTTTCTCTTTGGGATCTAGGAGCATTTATTTGAGTTAGAATTTATTTTGTATTTTTGTATTTTTTTATACATTTTTATGAGAAAGTTAGCCAAAAATGAGTTGAAATGAAATTATTAAAAATACATGAAGTTTTGGGCAATTTACAGGTGAAAAACTCCTTTAGTTTTGTGGCATTTTATTGTTAATTTATTTTGTACAATCTAATATATAATAATTAGTGTGCTTTATTTACAAGAGTTATTTTATTAATTTATTGATTTTATATACATTTATTTGAGATTTTACTCATGGATTTTGCTAAGATCAAGATATTGAGATGATGAATCACGAATTCATCAAGGAGATAAGGGCGAAAAATAGAATAAAACCCCAATTCTTGTATTCATCATTAAAGTATTTTTGACACGTATTTTATTCTTTATTATTTATTCATCGAATGAAGAAATTTTGCACCTGAAAGTTGTAGATAATAATGTAAATAAAAATATAAAATTGAATTTATACAAAAATAATGCATATTTTTCATTTCATACACAAAATAAAAAGTCAAAAACCCAACTTCATGGACCCGTATCTTTCAAATAAAAACTCAAAACAAATCAAAATCAACTCTAATTGTATATAACTTTTCACAAGCTATTTAATGGTGGTGGTTTCATATTTTTTGGAGTTATTATGTGAAAGTTAGGTTTTGGGTCCTCATTGTACGATATACCCATTAAAATATTTAATTTATTTATTCTTTATTATTTTTACAAATTCATATTTTTGTAACTTCGTGAATATTATTTATAACGCATGTACATATAAAAACCAAAATAAAACTCATTAAAATACACTAAAACAAAAAGATATTTATAAAACATAGGTAAAATACCTATAAGTATACCTATAGATATACATATCTATTTATTTAAGTGTACAAATAATATCATAAAAATAAAATAAAAATATATTTATACTCGTAAAAATAAGTTATAAATATATAAAATAAAAAAAGAAAATAATAAAATAAAATTTAAAGAATAAAACTAAAGAGAGCTAAAACATAGATGAATATACCTACAAATACACCATTAAAAATTAATTACTAACAAGTAAAGTCAAAAAATAAATAAAAATCATATTAAAATACTATATTAAATAATAAACAAAATTTATTTTAGAACTGAAAATTAATAAAATCATTTATTAGGTTTTATTAATAAATCAATAATTGGTCAACCTATTTTGTCATTTTGCGCTGATGTAGACCAATCAACGTCAAGCGTTTGTTGACCACTGGTCAACTCTCCCCTCAGCTCCAGTTAAAAACCATCAAAGTTTACTTTCCAAATTAATAAATTAGAAATGACAAGTTTAAATAATGTTTTATTTATCGTTTGCCTTCATGTTTAGCTTATAAACCCTCAAAGTCGCACTAGAATAAGATTGATGTTCGGTTAACTAAATGTACAATGGTGTACTATGTTGCTTCATGGAAGCAATTTTGTGTTTCTCTTTTCAAAGTATATTTTTGTTTCCCATCGACAATTCAAAATTATTAATATGTAATGTAAATTTATATATGAAAGTCAAATTTTGATAATATATGGTATCCAACTCGCAATAACTATGTGGAAAATTTTATTTCAAATAATGAATAAATGGCACGATTATTATGTGCAATGAGGAGATCGTACTTTTAAAATTTATCAATGAGATATAACATAGTTTCATAAAGGAATATTTACACATGTAATCCTAATTAGTTTCGTATTGACATACATAACCCCCGATGATTCATAATTACACCCAGTTACATAAAATAGTCCTTAATTCTTACAAGGCATAACGTTGTGCTGACTTCATCCATTTCTTCGTTAACTTTTGACAGAGTCCTTTATTTTTTTGACAATATTACCCATCGAACAAAATTACACTTTCAAAAGATTCCCCCATCTTCATCCCTCAGCTAGGACAACCGAAGCACCGCCTCATCTTCTTCCCAGATTTCACGTATAGCAGAGCTTTCTGAGGGATGTACAAAGACAATGACAGGTTGTGGAGGGTGCTGGAAAGGGCGAATGAGGGCTTGGAGGAGGGGCAGAGGAGGGGGTGGAGGATGGCTGGAAAGGGGTGGGTGAGGGGCCAATGGTGGAAGTTCTGATCTGATTCAACTTCTCTCCATGCTTCGAGTGATGGAACGTACAAACTCTAGATGATAAGGCTGTCCGAATGTTCGAATAAAATGCGAACGCTCCTCGATGCTTCATATAATCATCTCGTTCCAGGTAGTTCTCAATCTTCATGTAGTATGTTATGTGCGGCTTAATCGTCTCCAAATCAAAGGTTATATACTCGCTCCATGTGATGTGTGCTGCTCATCACAACTCCATATCAATGTCCATGTGTTCTTCAATCTTTACCGATGTACTTATCAGAGATGCTCCTAATGCAGTTTCCAGAAAATGAGTGGAGAATTTACAAAAGAAGACAAACAACATGTACATGTTTTTTTACTTTTCTAGATTATTTTGTTGTATTTCTAACAACAAAAAATACAATAAAATAGTAGGAATAAAATACAACACGACAATGACTTTCCAGATTTTTTAGTAATCAAGAAAGATAAAATAAAAAATGAAGAAAGAATAATATTTACATAATATACAATGTACTTCCAGGTCTGTAAACCCATATTTTATAAACGAGCTCCTATGTCGATGAAACCAATTAGTTGGATAGATAATTTTCTAACTTAAACTTTAAAAGTGAGTATGATGAATTTGGAGTTCATACTGAGCGGGAATTTGACCGGAAAGGTTGACTTTACAGCTTTTTTGTCTTTGAGATCTAGGAGCATTTATTTGAGCTGGAATTTGTTTTGTATTTTTGTATTTTTATATACATTTTATGAACAATAAAGAGAAAGAATTAGCTAAAAAATGATTGAAATGAAATTATTAAAAATACATGAAGTTTTGGGCTATTTACAGGTGAAAACTCCTTTAATTTTGCAGCTTTTTATTGTTAATTTATTTTGTACAATCTAATATATAATAATTAGTGTGTTTTATTTACAAGAGTCATTTTGTTAATTTACTGGTTTTATATACATTTATTTGAGATTTTACTCATAGATTTTGCTAAGATCAAGATATTGAGATGATGAATCACGGATTCATCAGGGAGATAAGGGCCAAAAATAGAATAAAAATACAAATCGTATATTCATCATTAAAGAATTTTTGGCACATATTTTATTCGTTTTTATTTATTCATCAAATGAAGAAATTTTTTACCTAAAAGTGGTATATAATAATGTAAATAAAAGTATAAAATTGAATTTATATAAAAATAATACACATTTTTCATTTTATACACAAAATAAAAAGTCAAAAACCCAACTTCACAGACCGATGTCTTTCAAATAACAACTCAAAACATATCAAAATCACCTTTAATTATATATAACTTTTCACAAGCTTTTTAATGGTGGTGGTTTCATATTTTTTGGAGTTATTGTGTGAAAGTTAGGTTTTGGGCCCACATTGTACATTATACCGATTAAAATATTTAATTTATTCATCCTTCATTATTTTTACAAATTCATATTTTTGTAATTTTACAAATATTATTTATAACACATGAACATATTAAAACCAAAATAAAACTCATTAGAATACATTAAAATAAAAAGACGTTTATAAAACATAGGTAAAATACCTAGAAATATACCTATAGATGTACATATCTATTTATTTAAGTGTACAAATAACATCATAAAAATAAAATAAAAATATATTTATACTCATAAAAATAAGTTATAAATATATAAAATAAAAGAAGAAAATAATAAAATAAACTATAAATAATAAAAATAAAGAGAGCCAACACACAGATGAATATACCTATAAATACACCATTAAAAATTAAATACTAATAAATAAAGTCAAAAAATAAATAAATATCATACTAAAATACTATATTAAATAATAAACAATTTTTATTTTAGAATTGAAAATTAATAAAATCATTTATTAGGTTTTATTAATAAATCAATAATTGGTCAACCTATTTTGTCGTTTTGCGTTGATGTGGACCAATCAGCGTCAAGCGTTTGTTGACCGCTAGTCAGCTCTCCCCCCAGCTCCAGATTAGATGTGACATGTCCAATCCCCGAGTTTCCGTCCTTTTTCCCGACCGCTATATCCATCCATCCATTGCGGTAGATTCCTTCAGCAAAGATGATCATTGATCATTGTACATACACGCCATATACTTGGATCTCCGATATATACGCCCGATCTCGCCAATTTGCCCGGTCAATAGGGTGCATCACTATGTCTATAAATAATGAACCTCCTCTTCCCTTCCAAGGTTGGCCATTGATCCGAGTCTAGGATGCTCGTTTCTTCATCTACGGAAATTCCTCGTGGCAGGAGGAGATTCCCGACAGTTAAAACAGCTCCGGGAGGATGGAGGTGCGCCCACGGCTGCCCTCGCCGACGACCCTACTCCCTGAGCTCTCTCAGGCATAAGAGCTGCCCTTTTATCATTTTCTTAATCACATTTAGTCGTAGTTTAATTACCAGTCCTTAGTTTAGGTTTTAGCTAAAAAATCAGGGTATTCGAGCATCGACGTAGTTCGCTGGAGTCGGACTACGGCGAGCTCCTCCGTGCCCGATCATCTGATCCCCGACTCCTTGTTCGCCTTCACTTCGTTGCCCTTCCGCTTCCCTACATCCCAGGCACCCTCCCTCGCCCTGATCCTTAGTGGGTCGGGAGCTCAGCTTCTCCATCTCCGCCCGTCGCCGGAGGAGCTCCGCTCGAGCCAATTTCCCATCCATTTCGACCAGTAAGAGCCCCAAGGCCTTTGTGGTGTTTTGCTTGAACCTCTTGCAGATACTAGAGGGCCAAAGGAAACTCTTTGGCTCGAATTTTGCTAAAGATAAGGCACCTGGAGCTCCCATTCTTCCTCGACATCGTCCGACCACGCCGAAGCTCCATGTGCTCGATTGAAGGGACTATCGGACGTGGAAGACCACCAGGAACATCAAGAGCCCCTCGGAGGAGGAAATGGATGTCAGAGGAGCCCGCAATGATCGATCGAAACTCGTTAGCGACGAGTTTCTTCCCGAGATCTAATCTTTGCCGGGTCTAACGACGAAGCGTCATCGACCGTTGTGAGAGCACCACGTGTACAAGTGACGACATCCTCGCCATTCACCAGCACCTCTTGGGGGGTAAATTGCATACTCTACCCCGTAGTTTTGTATATTTATTATTTAAGCGTGAAATTAAATGCAGCGTTTAAAAATAAATGGACATTTTGCAAAAAGGCCTCCGTACTTTATGTATTTACATTTGAGTCCAATCCACGTCACCTCACGTGGCATCCCACGTGATGTGGTGAAATTTCCAAGAAACCCATGCACCTTTTTGTATTTATATTTAGTCCTATAAAATGGAATGAACATAGCATATTTTTATAAAAATTGTTGGAAGGCCCCTGTACTTTTATGTATTTACATTTTGGTCTTCCCAAGCTGCGTCACGTGTAGTCCCACGTGATGGTCAAATTGCATAGATGCTCTGACGAGTTTTGTAATTGAAAAATGGTCTTTAAAATTAAATAAATGATTTATTACATTGGCAATTTTGCACCTGTGCCCTTGATGTTTATTCTGTTTGCATTTTTACCCCTGTTAGGACTTATATTTTTACAATGTTTATCTATTTATTGAATATAGCTATTGTGCTCCTAAAAATACACAAAAATAGGGTTAGATGCTTCATGTCATATAATTTCACGCCCTTATTTTTATTTTGCATTTTATGTATTTAATCTATTTATTTTCTTTGTGTGAAATAAAAGGTTTGAAAAGTGATTTGCAAATGGTTTGAAAAATGGTTGCAAAAATATTTGAAATATATATATATATACTTTTTGTAAAACCTTTGTAAAATGATTTTCAAATGTGTGTACATGTTTGTAAAAACTGTGTGTAAAAATTATTTTGGACTATAGTTTTCAAAAATTGTTTGAAAAACCTGTGTCAAATAAGTTTGAGGAATATATACATCACACCAAAATCCACTGTATATATGTATAAAATTGATCACTTACCCTTGTAAATTCTTAAAATCCACTTCTTGTATATAAGAAGCATGCCTGTGTAAATATTTTAACCTATCTTTTGGCCAAAAAACTTTTCGTTTCAAAAATCCCAAAAACATTTGCAAAATTAAAATCTAAAAACATTTGAAAAACTTTTTCAAAAATCTAAAAAATGCATATGCATCATCTTTTCAAAACCCCATAAAAAGTTCAAAATCTTAGAAAATTGCATCACAAAAATATTTTCTGCATAGCATTGCATAGCATTCGCATTTTTCGGATTGTGTTTGACAGTTGAACGAGTCTAAGTAAAATTCGAAGATTGGAGCTTGGTTGGACCTTAAACCTACCTAATTAACAGGAACCTTATAGGAACTGGGATTGAGGTACTTCAGGTCTAGTTGACTTAATTCTTTGAGGATTACGAAGCTTAGTTCAATGGATTCTTGACTGCCTAAGTAGAGTATTTCGGAACACACGCACGACTCTTGTTGATAATGACCTAACTTGGACACCTACACCTTTCACATGGCTTAACTCAGTTGGAATGGTGAGGGGGTTGGATTTGCTGGTATGAGAAGCACACAGGAGGAAACACTTGTCCTCCTCTAGGGAGGGAAGTGCACCCCAACCCGTTCAGTAATGATGAGTTTCGAGGATAGGAGATCGTGGGTTGCAATAAAGCTTCAAAAGAGGGATAGTCTACTGGCTCAAGAAGAAAAACTCCCTATGTAAATGCTGTTGTATATAGTATTCAAAAAAATGCAAAAAGTAAAAACTCCAAAAAAGTGGACAGGCCTGTACAAAAAAATAAAAATGCCTGCCGGAGTGTACATATGTTGTAAAGTCAAATAAGAAAGCTTGAGCTTCAAAGTCAAATCATGTGAGCCTGCAGCTGGATGACTTGACTACACTGGTCTTGCATCCTAGGATAGGTAGCTACACTGGCTACCGTCCATTCTTCTCTTCACCCCCTCCTCTTGAGCTGGCTGCCACTTGAACTTAGAAGGGAATACCATGCTCCTTGAGGGATGAGTTGTTGGATTGGGGAATCACTGGGTTGTCATATTGGAGAAGTCAGTCTCTTTGTCATTTCAGTTGGGAAGAGCCACCATCACTTACACTGTACGAGTTAGATTCATAGTCATAAGGGTTTGCGTATGAGTTGAAGTATCTCTGACATGGCTATTGAGGAGACTTGAACAGAGTTTTGGGATTTCTCAGGGACTGTTGGATTTCAAATCCGGTTCTCATTAAGGTTCCGCCCGCACTAAAATTCTAAAGGTCTAACTTAAGCTCCAAACTTTGATTTTGTGAAGACAAGTTTGATAATCAAATTTAATCCACTTTCTTCTTTTTCTTTTCTTTCTTTCTCTTTTTGCACTTATTGCATAAGTGTTTGCTAGGGACTAGCAAAGGTAAAGCATAGGGGGATGATGAAGTCACATTTCATCATCTTTATTCTATCATTTTGGCGTCAAAAACCCTAGCAAATGCGTGTAAATAACATTAAAACCATCATCTTAGCATTCATGCATGTGCATCTAATTAGTGTATAAAATTATGTAATTAAAGACAAAATTATAGAATAAATAAAAGAAAAGAAAAAGAATAAAATATTGTAAATATTTTATGACCCAAACCCCGAGACCTAGGCATCTTGATGAATAGGTCGACAAGGAAGAAAGTAGGGGGAGATAAGGGTCATATACCTATACGATTCCATTCATTCTTTATTCATTTTGGGACCTATTTTTGGTTCCACTTTTTATACCTCAAATAAAGAAACTTTGTACATGAAAGTTGTAGATAATTTAATAAAGAAAAATACAAAATTGATTTCACTGAAAAATAATATACAGATAAAAAGTTATGATCTGAATAAAAATCCAGAATTCCAACTTCCCAGACCCGTATCTCACAGATGAAAACTCCAAATGCAGCAAACTCACCTTTAATTGTATATAGAATAAAATAATCTATTTAATGGCGGTGGTTTCGCATTTGGCGGAGCTACGGTTTGAAAGTTGAGTTTTGGATCCACATTGTACAATTGTACTGATTAAAATATTCAATTTATTCTTTATTCATTATTTTTATAATTTTATATTTTTATAATCTTGCAAATATTGTTTATAATAATTATGTACATTAAAACAGGAATAAAAACCCAAATAAAACTCAAAATAAAAATATATGTATATAAAATACACAGGTATTATACCTATATACATACATATACAATACCTACTTATATTTTATTAAATATAAAAAACATATCAGAAAAATAAAACAAAAGTATATTTGTGTGTGTAAAAGTATTTTATGATTTTATAAGATACTAAATAAAAACAATAAAATTAAAATACACAAAATAAAAATAAAAGAATAAAATATGTAGGTAATATACCTATAAGGGGTATAAAAGCAAACTTGTAAAAATATATCTTATAAAAATAATTAAAAATCATAATAAAATACTACATAAAATAACAAATATTTTTTATTTAATATTCATAATTTAATTCGGCCATTTAATATTTTAAAATGAATTAATACAAGAATTTCCCAGGGTTTTTCCTAGTTGGTCCACGTGGACCAACCAGGTGCAAACCCTAGTTGACCCCGGTCAACTAGGTGTCCTAGCCCCCTGTGCCTCTTGTCAGTCCTTCCCGAGACCCGTTCTTCTCGATTTTTTCGCCATCATTGCGTTGCTCGAGAGAGGAGGACGTCTTCATGAAACTTGTTCCCTGTAGTACCAGGATCCTCGTCGGCCTACTAGATCTTCCTAGATCTTCTTCGCGCACCCGTGATCCTGCCTCGAAATCCGTTGTCTCGTCACTTTTCAAATATCCAACCGCCACTTCCATTTTAGATTTTGAACACCTTCGGTCCACCCTTCCTCGCTCCTCTCGTGCTCCAAGCATTCCTGGAGGTGACAGCTCCAGCTCCGTGCATTCAGCCAGGGCGAAGGAAGTTGGAGGCATCTCCATCACCTCCCCCAACTCAGGCGGTCGATGTCCCCTCCCTTCGGTCCTTGACCGTTGAGGCAGCCATTTTCCCTTCTAATTTTTCGTGCATTAGCTTTGACTTAGCTCTAGGATCATTTCGCCTCAATCAATTTGCATCCCAATCGATTAAATCGTGACATCCGACCCCTCGCCGGAGCGCACCTCCGGCCGTGCGCCGCCCCATCGTTTCGCGCTGCCTTTTCGCCACCGCGGGATCCAGGCAACTTGCCCTGGACCCTCTCACTTTGTTTTGCAGGTCAAACGCCTTTGACACGCACCTGGGAGTATTTTGGACCCTCGCCAGGGTTTGGCCGAGCTCCCCAGCTCCGCCTTCCTCCTCCGCGACCCTCGGCCACCGCCGAGCTCTTTTGAAGCCCCCAGGAGAAAGAGGAGACCTCCAGGAACCTCCGGGCTCATTTTGAAGCGAAGAACTTCACCGGAGGAGGAGCAACACCTCGGAGAACCTCGGCTCGCCGGAGTTCTTCCGCGGTTCTTGCTCCAGCCTCCGAAGCCGTCAGATCGAGGAGGAGGCCCAGACGCTACAACCGCTGTTAGATCTGGGATGCCCAGGACCGTCCATCGCGAGGAGATCTTCTAATCTTAGGCATCCAGATGAAGCGGTATCGCGCGAGGAGATTGCGCCACGTGTCCAAGTGAAGACCCCCAGCCGTCAGATCTCCTTTGCGAGGGAATTTTGCAGGTATACCCCTCGCGCTTTTGTAATTTTATTTTAGTCCATAAACTTTAAATGGTAGTTTAAATGTTTTGTAAAATTTTCATTTAGGCCCTCGGACTTTAGCTATTTGCAGATAGGATCTCTACCACGTCACCTCACGTGACATGTTCACATGAGGTGTGGGCTTTTTGCAGGGAGGCCCTTGGCCTTTTGTCTATTTTGTTTCAGTGCTTTAAGTTTTGTATTAAGCATCAAATTTTTGTGGAAAATTGCATGTACGCCCCTGGATGATTGTCTATTTGCATGTATACCCCTGCCAGGCCTTGATATTTTTGCTTGCTTGCTCTATTTATTTCATGCATCATTTCAATCTAAAAATTACCAAAAAAATCACATAGGCTCCTGTTAACTTATAGATTCACACTATATTTTGGCACTGCATTTCTATTGAATTTTCATATTTATTAAAATTCAAAAACATGTATTTTTCATACTGTTTGCATTAGAAAACCCATAAAAATGATAAAAACGTTTTGAAAAATTCCAAAAAAAATTATATTTTGTGTGTTTTATCACCTATTATTGTCAGTCCAAAAATCACTAAAAATTTCAAAGTAAAAACCTTAAAAATTAGAAAACACTTAAAAACTTCAAAAAAATATAGAAAATCATAGAAAAATCACAAAAATATAAACTCAGTTGCTGTGTCTTCCATATTTTATTGTCTATATTTTAAAATTAATTTGTGGAATTTTGGGTACTGTTTAGTATTTTTCATCCTCATTTTGATTTCGGCCAGCAACCTAGTCCCCTGTTTTCCCTTATTTTGATATTTAAAAATACCGAAGACATTTTGAAAAACTCTTAAAAATCACAGAAATGGTAGAAAATTATAAAAAGACCAAAAATATTTTATTTCCTTATTTTTGACTATTTTTACCTGTTTTTATAAATACTCTACCTCTCTCTTTCCACGTATTGTATATATACTCCTATATTGAAAAAGAAAATATGAAAATATAAAATATAAAAAAAGAAAATATAAAATCAGTAAAAAGAAAACCAAAATATAAAATTAAAAATTGAAAAAAACATATAAAAATTAAAACCCACAAAATATTTGCTTTGCATAGTGTAGACAATCACGTCACATTCTCACACACACTCTTGTGGATCTATCTTGCTTTGCTCCCTGTGTTCGAACTCTCTACGTACTTGCTTCTATACATCATTTATGTAGAGTTAAAAATAAATTTTAACTTCACATTTGCTTGTCATTTCTTGATATCTATAGTTTGAGTTAATTGTTGATTTTAGTTGGGATTTTGCGTGGTCGACACTTCGACTGAGTTCCCGCCTTGTGTGGAACTTAAGACCGCCGAAATCTAGCTATATCAATATGTAAATCCTTATATATGCTATATTTTTTATATAAAGGAAAAGGTAATGTAAAAATGAAAAATAAATATAAAAATTGAAAAATACAAAATAAAATACAAAAATATATATAATATATATATATATATAATTGAAAACCCACAAAAAGGATCTATACATGATGAACGATTTGATTTGTACATAAATCATCATAGGCTACCTGTATTGCTCTTTGTGGTTTGACCTCTACATGCTTGCTTGTTATGCATTTTATGGTAGTGAAAAATAAATTTTAATATCATTTGTGCTATTTACTTCCTTTATTTGATATTGTGGGTTAATTGTTGACTAATGGGGATCATTGAGTGGTTAACTCATCGACCACGGTTTCGCCTTGTGAAACCGTGCGACCCTTCTATTTTTCCATGTTATCAAATATGTAAAGTATGAGTTATTAATAGATTATATATAGTAATATATATATATGACATCTCCCTATATTTTGCCTGTGTTATGTCCTCGTATAATAGAGGGAAAGGAAGACACGAGTCGTAGTAAGCTTAGAGGGGCACAAAGAATGGAAAGAATAAAAGTCGCATGCCCCTCATACTTTAGGCTTTGGTCAGCCTAAGTATAACAAAATAAAAATAACATGGATGAGGGTAAGGTGCGATTAAGTAGAAGCATTTATACACAATGGGAATCGATCTCCAATACTTAGGCTTTGGTCATCCTAAGCATTAGAATAAGGTCAAGGCTTGGGACCGATGGAGTGGAAGATGATTTACAAAAAGAAAAGAAAAAGTGTGGAATTGAAACAGAGTTGGTGGATTAGACAATTCCACTGAGTTAGAGGGAGAAAGCTGCAAAACGTTTACTACAACATGATGAAATGGAAAGAAATTAAGAGTGATGAAAGAGATTTCAAAAACTTAGGCCATATGCTCAATTGATTTGACATAAGCCTTGACCAATTACCTGTTCACCAACCAGGTCTATACATCATCTACTAATTGCTTTCATTTTCATGCACAACTATGACTATATGTGGTCACATCCATTTTAACCTTATGCCTGCCTTAGAAGGTCTTCATCTAGCATTAAACAACCATACCTTCTGCTTATAGATAAAGTTCTTCCGCCTGATGTGTTGATTATGTCATCACTTGACTTTGTCCATATAAATCACATTGTTGTCATGTGCCATATTTCTGATCTCAACAAATCCATTGAATTTGGTATCTTTTTCTGATTTCCATGTTTATTGTTCCTATTCACTTCTTTGATTGCCCATACAGTTTTATGAATGATCTCCACATGGAAATGTAATGATTTTCCATATGCACGTGTTAGCAATGTGAGCCCGAGGCGAACCATTCCTACAATAATTGTTATTGTAATTAATGATTTATCAATAAAAGTTATTGATTATGTTTCACTCCCTTTTTGATATTGAATGAATGAATGCACTATAACGTCCCTCTGTGCAATAAGGGTTATGTACCATGGCCAACTTGATAATCATACAGCTGTTGATTCATTGATTGAATCATAGAGGACGATGCTTGGATGAATATCTAAGGAGTTAGATAGAGGACTCATCAAGCATCATCAATGATTGACAAGTAGTGATCTCCAGTCTGAGTGGGAGATGGCAATCCTATCTCATTAGACTGATATCTGATCGACCTCTTGATGCAGGTCCTCTGCATGGGAATATTGATTCGGAGGTATCGGATTAGTTGAGTCAACGAGTTGACTTAACGAGATCGAGATAACCAAAGACCTATGATGAATACTGTCACATCACAGGCAAACATCCTCTGACCAGAGACATATGTATTACTATATGTCTGAGTATATACATTTGGCAGACCAATAGGTTGATGACCTAACCAAGGTCTATATACCGGCGAGCTGGTGTGCATGTAAGGGCATATGAGTAATATGATCTCTCAAAGGGATCATACAGGTTCACTTGTGAACCGGGAGACATGAGCTCACTCATGAGGTTTTGGGATTGACCAAATTCCATGCATGGTCATCATGATTTAGAAGCATGATATGAATTTGAAGGTAAGATATATGCTTTGTGAAAGCATATGATCTATACCATATCCCAAGAACCAAGATTAAGAAACTTAGTGATCAAACCCTGAAGATGACAGTGTAAAAGTGACCTATATCTTCGGGATGATCATGAGTCTTCTAGTATGCAGGATGTACAGGTATTGGGAATACCTGAAGGATGATTTGATCATAAACGATTGTATAACCATGACGCTTCCATTCCGAGGGAGTGATGAAACAGGTCTGGATTTTAGTGACTCCTCTCATTAGAGAAGTGACCTAATCTTAGTCCATATATTGGACATTGATCTGAATAAGATTCGGATGAAATGAGAAGATTAGGTTTACGATCTTCATTTAATCAAGCATCTATGAGAGGTCCATGGGATCTGGATTTGAGATGTGATCTCAAAATCCAAGTCACTATACGTGGAACAATAGAATCGCCCTGTCCTTATTTCCAAGTATCTGAGGAGAAATAGCATTATTCTTAAATGGTTTAAGAATAATTCCATAATATCTAAGCAAAGAGAAGTTGATAATTAAATGTGATTTAATTATCATGATGTATGAGAAATTATCCAATATAATTAAATATGATTTAATTATTATGGATAAGAATAATATGGATAGTAATATCCAATTATTCATAATATGTTATAAATGTGATTTATAATGTATTAGAGAGAGCTAATTATAATTTATATTTGGAGATTAATTATTAATGTGTATTGGATATACATTATCTAATTAATTGAAAATGTAAATTACATTTAGTTTTGGGTTGTGAATATGATTCACAATTTTCCAATGTCAAGATTGCAATATTCCCAAAAATAATTGAGAATTATTTTTGATGAATAAAATACCAACAAATAATTGTTGGGAATAGGTTGAGAGAAAATAAAGGAGATGTGCAATCTCATGGGAATCCATGAGATTGCTCTCCCCATTAGGAAAAGAAGAGGCGACACCCAATTCCCTTGTGGAATTAGTAGCCGTCCCCTCTTCTTTATGGGGAGGAAAATCTCCTTTGTGTTTTCACTCCTTATTTGATTGATTTAATTTGGTATTAATATATATTTGATATATTTAATCAAAATTAAATCACAAGTTGTTGGCTTTTACCAACAAGAATCTTGACCATTGGATTGACATAAATCAATCTCATCCATTGATTTTATGTGTCCCATGGATTGAGATCCATGGATCCCAAAACCCTATAAATAGAGAAGCATACCATGCTCTCTCTTTACATGCTATTGTAGCATACATCTCTCTCTCTCTCTCTCTCTCTCTCTTTCTCCATGCTCGACAGCCCTCTCTCCCTCTCTTCTTGGTGGTCGTCCACCATACCTTGGTGGAGAGAATCGTCGACGCCCGCGCCATCGTGCTGTCGCTTGGACGCTCTGCGGTTCTCCGTCTACTTGGAGTGCTTCACTCACGAAGGAGACGTTCGATCTCGTGCGACGAGATCAGGAGCAACCGTGCTTGGATCATCTTCTTGGATTGCGAGGACACCGTGACTCATCTCCGCGCTCGCAAGCCGTTACTCCTACGATCGGACTTGAGACAATAGGTCTCTTCTCTTAGAGACTTGATCAACCACGCTTCAAGAGGTATTGCATTATACTTGTTGTGGTTATATATGAAACGATTTGAGAATGGTTCTCGGATCATGTGGTTTCATCGAATAAAATATTTAAATTCTGATGCATTGAACAACTAGTGCGACTAGTCGTTCTTCATCGTATCCGATACGACGATCACGCTTCCGTGATGCGCTTGAGGATTTATCAATATCCTTCAAGTGGTATCAGAGTCTTACGTCGACGGTTTTGAATATGATTCGAAAAACCGAGGATGACTTGGGTTCGTTAAGGTCGCGAAAGTTTTTATCGCATTTGATTTCGCAGATCTGTTTAGTAAATAATTTCGGCCATATTTAAATTGTTTAAGCACGAATTATTTACTTAATGTTTGTTCCCTATTAAATAAGGGAACCATAGGATATGAGTTTGCGTAAATCGGATTTCGTATGCTCGAGATATGGTTGTTTTAATGAACATATATGCACTGTTGCGGGAACAGTAGATTTTAACATGATTAAAGAGTTAATTACTGTTATCATTTGCCTCGAAATGCGTGAAACATCACTTGGATTCTGTCCTGAATCAAGTTAGCAATCTTTGAAATTTGATTTTGTCTAATTTGGATTTAAATTGATTGAGATATGTTAATTTTAGTAAGTAGGGGTTACTGCTGAAATTACAGTCCTAATCTAGATCCAAGTGATTGTCGACTAGTGAAATTAATTGTTAATTTCGTGAAATAATCTTGAAAAATATTTGTGAAATATTGTAGATGATTATTTACCTAATTGACTTGGCTTCAACCAATTAATTGATTAAGATGTGATTTAAATCATAATTGGAAACCACAATCTTCAAACTTGATGCTTGAATAGGATTTGGGAATTTGTGTAGCAAATTTCCTTATAATCAAAAATAATGTTTTGATTATTACTATACGATACAATTTCGGTTGAAGAACCGATGATTATCTCAATTACAAATTAATCAATTTGGCATTATCCTTTCCCGAGGCGGATATGGTGTCTAGTCGGGGATCGCTGGGGTAGCGGGTTGCAACGTATGCGGTCCGTCCCACTCCCATCGGTACTGGCCATGACAGCGGGTAGGACCGCGATAATGTCCGAGGGATTAAGTTGTATTTTTCTAATTATTAAAATACGAATTAATGCGTACTTTGAGAATAATACCATATCTATTCAAGTAAGAAAATCAAGTTTGATTGATTGAATTGGATTGATAATTAATTTAATATGATTGAATTAATTATATCCAATTAGAATACTCTAATATGATTAGAGTTAATAATTCCCTTGGAATAATTAATTATAGGAATATGATTCATGTTAATTAATTAGAATTTGAATAAGAGATGGAGGATCACATAAGTCACATCCATGGTCTCCCGTCAAGGTGAAGGATTTCGTCGCCAGACATTATGTGTAGGAGACGCCTGTCCGAAGTGACAGCTCCTGCATATGATCCATTTGGATCGTACTCGTCGCTTCTCGAAAGAGTAAGGACGTATGCATAGTGACCCCAATATCGAGTCCTCATATTATTGGGGCGATATTGGATTGCGCATAGCGAGTTGTATTCTTGTTGACGGTTGGTTCAATTAATGACGGGTCAACATCACCTTAGGGGTGGTGGCCCCGGGTATTAAAGACCGAATTGGGAAAATGCAAGTTGGACTTGCAATGCGGAATATGTTCCCGCTTCTCTTTGTTGGAGTCATAAGTTCTCATATTATTGGGATATGACAAAGATAAAGAGGAGATCCCAGTTCTTGCTTGAAATATATCGGTAAGTATATCTCCTACTTTGAAAGTGATAAGGGAATAAACTTTCATTGTTGACATAGCAAGACTAATTTGATTTAAAATGCCTTAATCAAATAAAACTAAATTGAATATATGATTATATATTCTAATATAGTGCATTCTCAATTTCAGAAAATGAAATCCATGAACCCACTGAGTGGGCTTCTGGAGGTCAATCAATTGACCGGACCAAATTACTCAGATTGGATCCGTAATTTGGAGCTTGTACTCTCGGTAGAGCGCATCAGTTATGTACTCTCTGAAGACAAGCATGAGAACCCTAAATCCAAGGAAGAAAAAGCATTTAATGACAAGTATGATGAAGATCATGTCTTGTCTAGATGCTACATCTTGGGTTCTCTCTCCAATGTTCTTCAGAAACAACTTGTGGAGATGAGTACTTGCCAGGAGATCATGCAGAACCTAAAAGATATGTTTGGTGACATTAACCTTTCCCAGCGGTATAATGTTATGAAAGACCTCATTCGCTGCAAGATGCAGGAAGGAACTTCGGTCCATGAACATGTACTCAAAATGTTTGGGTACTTGTCGGAGCTGGAGAATCTTGGGGCAACAATGGATGCAGACATGCAAGCTGACTTCATTCTGCTGTCGTTGCCCAAATCTTTTAATAACTTTGTGGTGTCATTCCACATGAATAAGTTGGAATTGACAAGTGCTGCTCTCATTGCTGCATTAAAGTCTGCAGAAGACGTGATGAAGAAGGATGGTCCCACTGGTAGTGCAATGGTTGCACAGTTCAGAGGGAAGCGCGGTCGGAAGCATGGTTCTCGGAAGGGCCCGACCCAGAAGAGAAAGAAGAAGGGACAAAGTGCTGGCTCTTCTTCCAATGCATCCACTCTTATGGCGTCGAAGAAAACCAACGTCTGTCACCACTGCAAAAAGCCAGGGTACTGGAGGCGTAATTGCCCGGATTACCTGAAGTCGGTCGACAAATGTAAAGCCCCAACAGATATGAAATCTACTCTTATCATTGAAACCAGCTTTCTTGTAGGACGAGAAGGAAGTTGGGTTGTTGATTCTGGTGCTTCTGTTCATGTATGCAATTTGTTGCATTTGTTTCAGGAAACTAGAAAACTTAAAGAAGGGGAGATAGTCATCCAGATGGGATCTGATGCAAGTGTTGCAGTAGTCGCCGTTGGGACTTGTCGGCTATCATTATCTAGTGGTAGAATCCTAGTACTTAAAGAGTGTCTTTATGTACCTGAAGTCAGGAGGAACTTAATATCTGTATCTAAGCTAATTAGAAGTGGATATTCATTCCTGTTCTGTAATAAATTAGTCATAAATCATTATGATAAATATATTGCAGATGGTATTTTGACCTCTGAAGGACTCTATGAATTGTGCATTAATGAGCATGTCATGAATGTTACAACCACTAATAAAAACCCTAAAAGATCCATGAATAATGAAAATCATTCAAACATGATTTGGCATCAAAGGCTTGGTCATTTATCTGTTGATAGGATCAATAGATTGATAAAGGATGGACCTTTAGACTTTCTACAGGTTAAATTTTTACCTACCTGTGAACATTGTATTCGTGGTAAAATGACTAGGATGCCTTTCCGTAACAAGGTTACTAGATGCGAAGGTATTATTGACTTAATACATATCGATGTATGTGGTCCCTTCAGTACCACGACTCGAAATGGATATCGATATTATTTGACATTTATTGATGACCATTCGCGATACAGGTTTGTCTTCCTATTACATCATAAATCTGAAACCTTTGAAAAGTTCAAAGAATTCAAGGCTTTGGTTGAGAACCAAACCGATAGGAAGATTAAACGAATTCGATCTGATCGAGGTGGTGAGTACCTCTCTGATGAATTAAAGGAATATCTCAAAGAGAATGGAATTGTCTCCAATCTCACTACTCCTAGAACTCCCCAACTTAATGGTGTTGCTGAAAGACGCAACGGGACCATCATGGATATGGTCCGTTCAATGATGAGTAAAGCACATTTGCCACTTAGTTTCTGGGGATATGCAGTAGAGACTGCAATATATATCCTGAATAAGATTCCTAGCAAATCTGTACCTAAGACTCCTCATGACTATGTTATGGAACCGAACCTAGTGTTAAGCACTTGAGGGTTTGGGGTTGCTTGGTCCATGCAAAGAACGTGGATGCAAGTAAGCTGGAATCTCGCACTCGTGAGTGTTACTTCATTGGATATGTTAGAGATGGTATTAGATAACAGCTCTATGACCCTGAGACCAAAAAGGTTTTTGTTTCTAGAGGTGTGAAATTTCTGGAGGATGATTTCCTTAAAGGTTAAGATAAAAATGAAGTAGAGGAACTCATTGAATCCCCTAAGGATTCTGAGCTTCCTAGACCAGAAACTGAAGAAGTAAATAAAGATGAAACACACATACCTCTTCGAAGGAGTTCGAGGGTGGTTGCACCACCTGAAAGGTATGGATTCCATGTGTCAAGTGAAATTGACAATGATCCTACTTCATTTGATGAAGCACTCGCGGATCATGACATGGATAGATGGATGCTAGCAATGAAGTTAGAAATTGACTCCATGCATAAGAATGGTGTATGGACCCTCGAGGATCCACCTAAAGGGATAAAACCCATTGGGTGCAAATGGATCTTCAAGAGAAAGAGGGGACATGATGGGAAAATAGAGACTTTCAAAGCACGGCTCGTAGGCAAGGGCTACACACAGAGAGAAGGCACCGACTACGATGAGACATTCTCTCCTGTGGCTATGCTTAAATCCATCAGGGCATTGCTGGCTATAGTTACATATCTTGACTACGACATCTGGCAGATGGACGTCAAGACGGCTTTCCTCAATGGATATCTCGAGGAGGATATCTACATGGAGCAGCCCCGGGGCTTCATGACTGAGGATGGTAAAGTATGAAAGCTAAAGAAATCCATCTATGGGCTCAAGCAAGCTTCTCGTAGCTGGAACATCAGATTTAACAAAACCATAAAGAGTTATGATTTTCTGCAGAATCCTGATGAACCTTGTGTATACAAGAAGCTTAGTGGGAGCGCCATTGTGTTCATCGTACTTTATGTGGATGACATCCTTATCATTGGGAATGATACATGGATGATGACCAGTGTGAAGATTTGGTTGTCCCATACCTTTGAGATGAAAGATCTTGGAGAAGCCTCTTATATCTTAGGTCTGAAGTTGTTCAGAAACCGAGAGAAGAAGATATTGGGATTGTCACAACATGAATACATTAAGAAAATTCTTGAACAATTTCGTATGGATAGTTCCAAGAAAGGATTCCTGCCCTTAAGACATGGTATCCACCTGTCTAAAGGAATGGCTCCTCAAACTATTGAGGAAAAGAAAGCCATGTCTGGATGCCCTTATGCATCAGCTGTAGGAAGCTTAATGTATGCTATGATGTGCACTAGCCAGATATCTGCCATGCAGTGGGAGTGGTAAGTCGTTACCAATCCTGCTATGGAGAACAACACCGGAATGCAGTAAAGAACATATTCAAATATCTAAGACGGACGCAAGATTACATCTTGGTCTACGGAGATGGTGATCTCCAAGTCTTGGGATATACAGATTCTGACTTCCAATCGGATATTGATGATCGAAAGTCAACATCAGGGTTTGTGTTCCTATTGAATGGTTGTAACGCCCCATAATTTTCGATTTTCCTGAAGTCTTAAATCCTATTCAATATTATACTCAAAAGAAGCATCTCGTCGCAAGCTTTCCAACGAGTCCAAAAAATGTGTAATTCCGAGTTCAGATGTGGGAGATATGCCTGTTTTAGTGAAGAGGGGTCATGGATATTGAGGGGATTAATGGTTACGGGATTAGATAAGTTAATTACGGGTTAGGGCTATTTTGGGATCCTAAAACTAGGGTTTTAGTCCTAACCTATATTAAGACCCCCATCCTTCATCTCCCCTCATTCCCACCTCTTTCCAAACCCTAATCCATCCCTTTCTTCGGTGCCACCACCATTATCAAAAGCTCTCGAAGCCACGTAGCTTCACGACAAGAAGAAGACGAGGAGGGCCATCGCAAGGGAAAGGAAACCCTCTCATCGGGTTCGTGATCGGGCGATCGAGTATGTAGATCAAAGACGTGCACGAGAATAGGTAACGAATCCTCGACCTTCTCCATTTTACCTTCGAATGTTTGTGATATTGGAGAATGGCTTGAGGGGGGAATACCTATCCGATTTTGATCTGTCCCCAGATCGTCTTTTGTTGTTGGTAAACATGAAGCTCTTGTGCCATCGAATCGCCTCCTCATGTTTCGTTCTAACCATATCTTGCTACTGCTCATCATCATTAAATGGACAGTCTAGAACGTTAAAGGGATAATCTAGATGCTTTGTTTCATAATTCTTTTGGTCATGATTGGATTTTATGCAATATCGTTTATGAGATATAAATCTTACGACATGGATGATATGCATATATTGGGATATGACTTAGTTATGGAGTAATGCAAGATAGCAACTCAAGATTGATAGCATCTATGTACATTTGGAGTTTACTAATGCCGTTAACATACGAAGTATAAGGTACAATAATATTGAATAATATCAATAGTATTGCGCTCTAAATTATGATATTACATAATAAAGTTTCGTCTTTCTATCATGGGTGATATATTTTCCATAATCCCTGCTCATTGAACAGTGGAAAGTTTAGTGTCAAGATAAATAAAAGTATGTACTTTACTATTCTGTAATTATAGAATATTGAGAGGGAAGAATGTATCAATCTATATCCTGCGAAATGTTTAATTCCTTCCTCAAAGATGAACTTAATCTTAACCTCGAGCTATTATGGACGAAGACGTGAAATCTTTTTTGACATAGTCACAATAACATATCTAGGCAGTTTTTTTAGCATCGATATCCACGTGGTTTTGATAATTATAGTACAAATTTGTTATACCCCATACCTGTGTTAGTTATAATGTGATTATCTTTTCCAAAAAAAAATCAAGTGCCTTTATTATTAAACATATTTTTATTATTAGGCCATCCGTTGGTGCTCTCTTCCTAAATAAACGTTTAAACTTTTTTTTTCTATGTACATTACAAAATGCTTGATGTCCTATTTATGGTGATTTAACTTTTTTTTGTAATACCGCATAAGAATGTCTCGCATATATTTTATTTTATGTGTTCCATATACTTTCTATAGTACTGCATACGATGGGACTTCCCTAGTTGGTTATGCCAATTACGTATTTATTTTTGTCTACACCTATTGGCAGTAACATCCGTTTTATATGACATGTCTATAATATATATGTTGAATTTCTCATTTGCATCTCATAATTGTCAAGCTATCGGAACTCTTGCATGTACTTGTAATAGTGGATATATCCAGGTTCCTTGCGACTTGGTACTATAATTATGATATCTCTTGTATGGGCGATATGAATCAAGGTGCAGAAGTCTTCGTAATAACAGTTGGGTCGAGGTCTATGAACAGACCCTTTATGTCAAGTACAATGTTGATGCTTGTGACATGGTTTAGAATCAAATATGTTGTGTAGTATGTAGGTAAAAAGATAAATACCACAAGGTGGGTGCACACCCTTGTGGTCTGGTTGAGCCGAAAGTGAGTCACCCCCACTCGAGGGGCATCAAAGAGTGGGGTGGTGGTAGGTACTCTGGTGGAGTTGAGGTGGATGCACGCGTGCATCGCACCATACGGATCCGTTTTGTTGCACTTTTTAGGGAGCGAGCGAGACTCCTCTGGCAGACTCGATTGACAGAGTTGCGATTCATGAGGCATGTATGCCCGTCTTGAGTGTCAGTATACTACCAACTAGACTAGCTGAAGGATCACGCTTGCGCACAGGTCTTAGGTTGCACTTTGAATGGAGTGTTGCAGGCTTCATTCATAGTGCAGGCTTTCTCCTTTGACGGGCGAGTCTGGGATAAGTAAATGAAAGTATGGATTAAGATATGTCAAAGAATTGGTTTTGATTGCGTACGTGTTAAAGGTCTAGAATATAACTGATTATATATTGCTAATTGTTATTGAAATGTTCTCTTCTAAACTAGTTCACTTACTGTATTTGCTTTGCCTACCTATAAGCTCTTAATTTACAATATCTTATCCTTACTGGGTTAGTTAACTCACAAGTTACATTCTTTGGAAATCCAACAGGAAGTGTAGAGCAAGAGACAGAGGCTCACATATTTGGTGGTGCATCTGCAAGACGTTGTTAAGGTTGAGGACTAGTTTCATAGTAGTTTCTGTTATCCTTCCTTTCCAATTATTTATGATGTAATAAAGAGACTCTGAGGCTTTATTGCTACCCTTATGTGGACTTTTGTTATCAATGGAAACTTAGATTTTCTTCCCTATTTCCTTATTTTGTATAAATGGTATATCATGCAGGTTGTTTATGATTGTTGTTGGGTAATATTGAGAATGGATGTTGAGATGCGCTCTCGTCGAGACAGGGCGTTTCAATGGTGGTGCTGTGAGCTGGAGAAGCAAGAAGCAGGACAGTACAACAGATTCAACAATAGAAGCCGAATACATTGCCGTATCGGATGCTGCAAAGGAGGCGGTGTGGTTGTGCAAGTTCATCCAGGAGCTTGGCGTAGTTTCCTCTGATACTACCATCCCGCTACTCTGTGATAACACGGGAGCCATTGCCCAGGCGAAGGAACCCATATGGCATCAGAAGTGTGGTGACATCATCATCACCAATGTGGACTCTGCCGACAACATTGCTGGTCCTCTTGCCAAACCTCTGACACAGAAGGTTTTCGACCAGCATGTAGTGAGTATGGGTTTAAGGATTGTTCCTGAATGGTTCTGAGGGCTAGTGGGAGATTGTTAGCAATGTGAGCTCGAGGCGAACCATTCCTACAATAATTGTTATTGTAATTAATGATTTATCAATAAAAGTTATTGATTATGTTTCACTCCCTTTCTGATATTGAATGAATGACTGCACTATAAGGACCCTCTGTGCAATAAGGGTTATATATCATGGCCAACTTGATAATCATACAACTGTTGATTCATTGATTGAATCATAGAGGATGATGCTTGGATGAATATATAAGGAGTTAGATAGAGGACTCATCAAGCATCATCAATGATTGACAAGTAGTGATCTCCAGTCTGAGTGAGATGGCAATCCTATCTCATTAGACTGATATCTGATCGACCTATTGATGCAGGTCCTCTGTATGGGAATATTGATTCGGAGGTATCAAATTAGTTGAGTCAATGAGTTGACTTAACGAGATCGAGATAACCAAAGACCTATGATGAATACTGTCACATCACAGGCAAACATCCTCTGATCAGAGACAGATGTATTGCTATATGTCTGAGTATGTACATTTGGCAGACCAAAAGGTTGATGACCTAACCAAGGTCTATATACCGGCGAGCTGGTGTGCATGTAAGGGCATATGAGTAATATGATCTCTCAAAGGGATCATACAGGTTCACTTGTGAACCGGGAAACATGAGCTCACTCATGAGGTTTTGGGATTGACCAAATTCCATGCATGGTCATCATGCTTTAGAAGCATGATATGAATTTGAAGGTAAGATATATGCTTTGTGAAAGCATGTGATCCGTACCATATCCCAAGAACCAAGATTGAGAAACTTAGTGATCAAACCCTAAAGATGACAGTGTAAAAGTGATCTATATCTTCGGGATGATCATGAGTCTTCTAGTATGCAGGATGTACAGGTACTGGGAATACCTGAAGGGTGATTTGATCATAAACTATTGTATAACCATGACGCTTCCATTCCGAGGGAGTGATGAAACAGGTCTGGATTTTAGTGACTCCTCTCATTAGAGAAGTGACCTAATCTTAGTCCATACACTGGACATTGATCTGAATAAGATTCAGATGCAATGAGAAGATTAGGTTTACGGTCTTCATTTAATCAAGCATCTATGATAGGTCCATGGGATCTGGATTTGAGATGTGATCTCAATATCCAAGTCACTATACGTGGAACAATACAATCGCCCTGTCCTTATCTCCAAGTATCTGAGGAGAAATAGCATTATTCTTAAATGGTTTAAGAATAATTCCATAAGATCTAAGCAAAGGGAAGTTGATAATTAAATGTGATTTAATTATCATGATGTATGAGAAATTATCCAATATAATTAAATATGATTTAATTATTATGGATAAGAATAATATGGATAGTAATATCCAATTATTCATAATAGGTTATAAATGTGATTTATAATGTATTAGAGAGAGCTAATTATAATTTATATTTGAAGATTAATTATTAATGTGTATTGGATATACATTGTCTAATTAATTAAAAATGTAAATTACATTTAGTTTTGGGTTGTGAATATGATTCACAATTTTCCAATGTCAAGATTGCAATATTCCCAAAAATAATTGAGAATTATTTTTGATGAATAAAATACCAACAAATAGTTGTTGGAAATAAGTTGAGAGAAAATCAAGGAGATGTGCAATCTCTTGGGAATCCATGAGATTGCTCTCCCCATTAGGAAAAGAAGGGGCGGCACCCAATTCCTTTGTGGAATTGGTAGCCGTCCCCTCTTCTTTATGGGGAGGAAAATCTCCTTTGTGTTTTCACTCCTTATTTGATTGATTTAATTTGATATTAATATATATTTGATATATTTAATCAAAATTAAATCACAAGTTGTTGGCTTTTACCAACAACAATCTTGACCATTGGATTGACATAAATCAATCTCATCCATTGATTTTATATGTCCCATGGATTGAGATCCATGGATCCCAAAATCCTATAAATAGAGAGGCATACCATGCTCTCTCTTTACATGCTATTGTAGCATACATCTCTCTTTCTCTTTCTCCATACTCGACAGCCCTCTCTCCCTCTCTTCTTGGTGGCCGTCCACCATACCTTGGTGGAGAGAATCGTCGAGGCCCACGCCATCGTGCTGCTGCTTCGACGCTCTGCGGTTCTCCGTCTACTTGGAGTGCTTCACTCACGAAGGAGACGTTCGATCTCGTGCGACGAGATTAGGAGCAACCGTGCTTGGATCATCTTCTTGGATTGCGAGGACACCGCGACTCATCCCCGCACTCGCAAGCCGTTACTCCGACGATCGGACTTGAGACAGGAGGTCTCTTCTCTTAGAGACTTGACCAACCACGCTTCAAGAGGTATTGCATTATACTTGTTGTGGTTATAGATGAAACGATTTGAGAATGGTTCTCGGATCATGTGGTTTCATCAAATAAAAATTTTAAATTCCGCTGCATCGAAAAACTAGTGCGACTAGTCGTTCTTCGTCGTATCCGATACGACGATCACGCTTCCGTGATGCGCTTGAGGATTTCTCAATATCCTTCAGCACGGTATCTTAAAAGCTGTCCGGAGAGCCTAAAGAACTTGGTCCAAGAGATGGAACCAATTCTTCCTGTCTAGTCGAACACACTTATGCAAAATTGTTATGCCCATCATGTTCGACACCTCAACCATACCATCAATTTGTGGATGACAGGGACTAGTTCATAGTGCTCTATGTTGTAGTCCTTCGCAAGTTCATATATATATATATAGGGTGCACTTGAATTGAGGTGACACCTTTCCTTGATTATGGAAAGGTGCCATCTTAGGCCGTTGGATGACCATTGTACGAGTGAGATTGAAACCACAAGGTGGTTTTTGTGCCAACTAATATTCTTAATATGTAGATCGATTAAATTAGTCTAATTTATTAAAAGATACGTCATTAATCTTTCTATATTTAGATATATAGTGCATGATGTACAGAAATTTCCAGAAATATCCGAATGAAAAAAGGTTCGTGTTTTGAAATAATTGTTAACAATTTACAAATGATTGAGATACTTTACAATTTCGTGCTATAAATTACAAAAGCATAACCATTGATGTTCGCAAAAATAACACAAATCCGATGAAAATTTGAATTTTTTTGTATAATGTGTTTCCTAAAATATAGGGTGCTTTGATCATGTGTTAACTAATTGATGTATACGTGGAAAAGATTCCTAAAATGATGGAATTTTTATTACAACTATATTTCCTAATTTATTAGGGGTAAATTGCGAAGACGTTAAATATGTTAAATGTCATATGTATAATAGTTTAGGGGATATTAAACACATGTTGTAATAAATGAATTCATATTAAATAAATAGTCCATATTTCACATTCATCGGGCTTATTTTACATTCTATGCACGAAGTTTACGTCCATCCCATGTCATATCGAACATTCTAACAAAAGGAAGACTTACAATAAATAAATCTATCATTTCATTAACATATTTTACAATTGTAATTCGTATTTTACATTTCCCTCATTCTTTTTACATTCGTCTCCTATTTTTCTGCAGTCAATTCCAAATTGATGACATCCGTAAGATCTGGTTGTCTCGATCTTTATTCTTCTTCCTCTCATTGAAAGTTATCCAAGTGACCTACATAATGTAAAAATAGAATGAGATATTGTAAATAGAATATTGAAGCGTGAAATGACTGTAGGTAATATAAAAATGACTGGAATGTGTTTGTACAGGTAATGCAGCAGTCGTTTGAGTTTAGAATACATTATGACATTGTAAAAATGAGAAGAAGTATGTAAAATGATCATACGTATTGTAATTAGGTGTAATACTTTGTAAATGATGTAATCAACAACACTTAACTTAAAACATGCGTATATATGGATCATGCAATAAAAGGAACTAGACTTGAAATTAAACAATGAGGATCGAAGATACGAATTGAAAAATGAAAAAGATAATGAAGACTGTAGATATGTATTGAAATACGAAATAGATGAGGAACAATGATCTCTGATCGACGATAATCGAGGACTGGAATGAGATGGAATCAAAATGAAATGTGGAAACATATATCAAATCAAATCAAACTAAGCTAGAACCTTTTTTAATGGATGAATACAAAAAAATAAAAAAAAATGATTACGAATAGGAGCCTCCATGCACAACCATCTCATGTCGCTCCATACATCGTCTTCTTCGTCATCACACACCACCAACACCATTGTCACACACCTCTATCGCCGTCGTCGTCGTCGTCCATTCCTCCGTCGAGAACCTTTTAGAGTTACTAAATTTAGTAATTAATATTGATGTTTAATTATCAACAAGGATGGTGCATCAAAATAGGAATTCAATATTATTATTCCAAAAATAGATGGCGTTGCAATGGTGAGTCAAAATTGGAATTCAATATTATTATTCCAAAAATAGATGACGTTGCGATAGTGGCATTGTGATTGATGAGTGGTTTTGTTAATGACCGTGGATTACAATCAAACGATCTAAAAAACGTGTTGCACCGTAAATGTGGAAAGGTGCCACCTCAATTCAAGTTTTTCCTATATATATATATATATATATATATATATATATATATATATATATATATATATATATATATAGGGACCCTTTCAAATGAGGCGGGGTCTCACCAATATGGTGGTGAGCCATCCATCTTGAAGGTTGGATTGAGAAAGAGGGGCTACGATTGAAACCGCTATATATTTATGGAATGGTTTTGTGCAAATCTCGTTTTCTTAATAGGAGGAAACAACCATCTGATTTCAAGGGAGGAGAGAGGAAGCTAAGATCCTAAAAAATAAGGTTACGGTTTGTTCTATTATGGACTATTTTAACGCATGTTTAGGATGTTACCATAAAAAAGGAGACTTAAATTACATTTTGCCCAATCCGTAACAAATTTGTTTTATCTATTTTGTAAAACATTATTGGGAATGTGAAACAAACCGGTTAAATTTTACAAGGTATATAAGTTAGCCTAATCAAGTTTTACAACCGACAAACCAAATGATAATGTGGACAGTTGTTTAGATTATTTGAATGAATTTTACATTCTAAATAGGCTGACTTAAAATTTATTTGATAGATTTTACACATTTACATGGAATGAGATTTGCAATTGATCTGATTTTTTAGATTATTTTAAATTATTGAACTAAGAATTGATTTAAAATGCATCATTACACAAAATATAGAAAATTTAGTAATTCAAATATTGGAATCAACCAAAGAAATCGTGTTTAGAATGGTGTTATTCAATATAAAAAATATACTTTAAACTACAACGAAATTGCATATTATACAAAACTAATAAGTATTTTACAAACATACAATTAGTAAATAATCTAATAAAATACAAAAATGGATGACTTATTTTGAAAATCTATTGGTGTGTTTAAAATAAACTACTTTTACATAAAAATCATATGGAAATGCTAGAAATGGTAAATGGCATTCAATTGAGCATGAATATTATAAATGCCAGAATAATGAACAGAACAACCACATAAATTTTGGATGGATAAAAAATGTAAAGAAAATAAACTCCATAATGATATCATTCACAGAGCTCCGAATTTAATGGGAAGGACTTGCGTCAACAACAGAATTTCCATAAATGATGAGACGGAGGTTGTTTTGATGGTGGTTTTTATGGAAAATATGGTTTTGATATAGATCGTAGATTCAAAACCAACGCACTAAAGTGGTGCCTCACCATAATAGTGGTGAGACCCCATCTCATTTAAAGTTTCTCATATACATACATACATACATACATACATACATATCTATATATGTATATATGTATATCTATCTATCTATCTATCTATCTATCTATCTATATATATATATATATATATATATATATATATATATATATATATATATATATATATATAGGGACCCTTTCAAATGAGGTGGGGTCTCATAGAGATTATAGTGAGCCAACCATAATTACGGTTGGATTAAGAACGGATGGATGAGATCAAAACCACTATCATTATATGGAATGATTTTGATGAAAAACTATTTCTATATTTAGAGGATACGAACCTGCGATTTTCAGGGAAGAGTAGAGGAAAACACGTGTCTACAAATTAGACATAATTAATTTATCAAAAACATATCTATGGCCGGCTATTTTATATATTAAATACCGAAGAGTTCAAAAAAGGTTATTTTTTAAGGATATTTTATTGAATAATGTTTGAACGAATTGCTATTGTAAGTTACTTTTTTGAAATAGAACTAATAAATTTACAAAAATTTGTTCATATTTTGTTGGTTTTAATTGCAGCAAATGTACTATATTTATGTCATGATGATTAGTTAAATAGTTTAGGAGGAAATAAAACGATATCCAAAGGTTAATGAGTTTTCGTTACGAACAATTTCAATTATTGAGCACTGTAAATATGTTATGGTTTAGAAAAAATAAATGTATTTTACAAAAAAAATCAACAACAATTAATTAACAGTTTTCACAATTAATTTTTACGTCGAAATTTGAATAAATTGGAACAAATTTGAAATTTAAAGGCATAATTATACAAATATTTGATTGGTATTCGAAATAGCATATATTACTGAAATTTAAATTTTAAGCAATTTAAATATAAACTGATGGTCTAAACAATGTATACTTCGATGTTTGAAAATAATATTAACTTAAAATATTTGTAATTTAATGATTATGTAAAATTGAAATTTAGTTAATTTTTCTTAAATTTGATTTGATTTATACAAATATTTAAAGAAGTTTTGAAATAAAAGGATACTATATTACAAAATTCGTTGGATGAAAAATATATTTCCTATTGGATGGTTCCAACTTACAATTAACAATTAACATTGAGTTATAAATGGAAAAAATTAATTGAGTAATCATGAGGATGTATCGACGGGTGCATATGATAATAATAAAAGAAGGAAAGTATTAATTTACTTCCGTAAAGGGGAGCTCGGAATTATGGTTAATAGGTTAAGAATTTCCATAAAAATGGGAGAGAGGGTGGTTTTGATGGTGGTTTTCTATTGCAAATCTGGTTTTAATCATGTCCATCGATCCAAATCCAACGGCTTGATATTGCGGCTCATCATAATCACAATGAGACCCCGTCTCATTTGAAGTTTCTCCTATATATATATGAGGAAAGGGAGCTTACTTTGTGAAGTAGGTAACTTACCTACTTCACATTTCATTTTTTTGCATTTTTTTATTTTTTTTCAAAAATACCACCATGAGTTTTCATAATTATATCCCTCTAATATGTCAATCAAATTTCGTCAGAAAAAACAGAGACTCCTATGGCCTCCATCCAGACAGTCATTTTTTAACGGTCACAGATTTGCTGTATTTTACATGTTCTGGATGAAGGCCGTAGGAGTCTCCGCATGAAATTTGAATGACATATTAGAGGAATATAATTATGAAATCCATGTATATATATGTATGTATGTGTGTGTGTGTGTGTGCGTGTGTGTGTGTGTCTATATATATAGGGAAAAAGGAGTATGCTCCCTAGTTGTAGCTAACTTACGTGCTCCCTCCTATTTTTCTCTGTAGTTTTCTTATTTTTATTAACTAAAACCTATTGGAATTTAGATCACAATATGTCATCATGGTATCATTAAAAAATCGACTCAATTCGAGACTTCTATCCCCTCCATCAAGACTGCTAAATTTTAACGGTCTCAGAATTGCTGAAATTGACCCCCTTTAGATGGAGGGCATAGAAGTCTCTGTTTTTCACGAAATTGGAATGACATGTTAGGGGGATATAGTAATGAATATACATTTTTTTATTTTTCAAAAAAAATAAAAAATAGGAGAAAAATATGGGTGGGAGTAGCCAATTGGCTACAACCAGGGAGTAGCCTCATTTGACCCATATATATATATATATATATATATATATATATATATATATATATGGGTCAAATGGAGTTGCCCCTTGGGGGAGCTAACTTGGCTCCCCCCGCTCCATTTCGTCCGTTTTTTTATTTTTTTTTGAAAAATTCTTCCGTAGAATTTTATCACTATATCCCTATATTATGTCATTAAAATTTTGTGCGAAACAGACCCCTACAGCCTCCATCCAGACAGTCATTTTTAACGATAACAGAATTACAAAAAATGACCCCATTGGATGAAGGCCGTAGGAATCTCTGTTTCGCACGAAATTTTAATGACATAATATAGGGATATATTGATGAAAATCCACGGAAGAAAATTTCAAAAAAAACCCGAGCGAAATGGGGCGAGGGGAGCCAAGTTATACTTAGCTCCCCCGCCCTATTTTCTTCATTTTTTTTATTTTTTTTTGAAATTTTTTTCCGTGAATATTCATCACTATATCCCTATATTATGTCATAAAAATTTCGTGTGAAACAGAGACTCCTACGTCCTTCATCCAGACAGTCATTTTTTTAACGGTAACAGGATTTTTTAAATCAACCCCGTTTGGATGGAGGTCGTAGGAGTCTCTGTTTCGCATGAAATTTGAATGACATAATATAGGGATTTAATAATGAATTTACACGGTTTTAGATTTCAAAAAAAATAATAAAAAAATTTTGTGAAAAAAGGGTGGGGGGAGCTAAGTTAGCTCCCCTTAGGGGGCATACACATTTTACTATATATATATATGTATAGAATTTCGTCAAAAACAGAGACTCCTACGGCCTCCATTCAAACGTCATTTTTTTAACGGTCGCAGGATTTTTTAAATCGATCATGTATGGATGGAGGTCGTAGGAGTCTGTATTTCTGACGAAATTCGAATGTTATATAGGAGAGATACATGGATGAATATACATGATGATATTTTCCAAAAAAAATTGCCCAAAAATAGGACAGGGCATCTAATTATATATATATATATTTATTTATATATACGGGAGCAGGGAGCCTACACCCGGGGGTGTAGGTAATTACTTACACCCGGGCTTCTTTTTCATTATTTTTGAGTTTTTTGATGGAAACCTCATGGGGGATTTGCATAATGTATTAAGGGGAATATGTATTTCAAGTTTCATGCAAAACAAACATTCCTAACACGTTCATCTAGAAGGGGTCAATTTCAAAAATTATGAGACCGTTAAAATTTGGTAGTCTTAATGGAGGTGATAGAAGTTCCCAATTTAGTTGAAATTGGAATGGCACCATGGTTACACATGGTGATCTAATTCCATCAAGGTTTTATTTCAAAAAAAATTAAAAATAATAAAAAAACCCAGGTGTAGGTAGTTACCTACACCCCTAGGTGTAGGCTCCCTTTTCCCTATATATATATATGTATGTATATATGTATATAGGGTCATATGTGGCCGCCCCCTAGGGGCAGCCAACATGGCTGTCCCCGCCTTATTTGGGCAAATTTTTTTATTTTTTTGAAAAATAACACCATGTACATTCATCCCTATATCCCTCCTATATACCATTCGAATTTCGTCAGAAACAGAGACTCCTACGGCCTCCATCTCGATGGTATCGATTTAAAAAAATTCTGTTACCGTTAAAAAATTACTGTCATCTCGATGGTATCGATTTAAAAAAATCCTGTTACCGTTAAAAAATTACTGTCTGGATAGAGGTCGTAGGAGTCTCTGTTTCTGACGAAATTCGAATGGCATATAGGAGGGATATATGGATGAATATACATGGTTTTATTTCTCAAAAAAAAAATAAAAAAATGCCGAAAAATGGGGCGGGGGCACCATGTTGGCTGCCCCCAGGGGGCAACCCCATTTTTTCCATATATATATATAGGGAAAAATGTGTATGCCCCCTAGGGGGAGCTAACTTAGCTCCCCCGCCCCTTTTTGACATATTTTTTTTATTTTTTTGAAATCTAAAACCGTGTAAATTCATTATTAAATCCATATATTAAGCTATTAAAATTTCGTTCGAACCAGAGACTGCTACGACCTCCATCCAAACAGGGTCGATTTAAAAAATCCTGTTACCGTTAAAATATGACTGTCTGGATGGAGGCCGTAGGAGTCTCTATTTTGCACGAAATTTTAATAGCATAATATAGGGATATAGTGATGAATATTCATTGAAGAAATTTTCAAAAAAAAATAAAATTAATGGTGAAAATGGGGGGGGGGGGGAGCCAAGTTAGCTCCCTCTAGGGGGCAGCCCCATTTATCCCACATATGTGTGTGTATATATATAGGGTTAAATGGGGCTGCTCCATGGGAGTAGCCAACTTGGCTACTCCCACTTCTATTTTCCCCTTATTTTTTATTTTTTTGGAAAATATTTTTTTTAAATCATCATTATATCCCTCTAACATTTTATTAAAATTTCGTCAGAAATAGAGACTCCTACGGCCTCAATCCAAATAGGGTCGATTTCAAAAATCCTGCAACCGTTAAAAAAATGACGTCTGCATGGAGGGCATAGGAGTCTCTATTTCTGACGAAATTTTAATAGAATGTTAGAGGGATATAGTGATAAATATACAAATTTTTATTTTCCAAAGAAATAAAAAAATGAAGGAAAAATAGGGGTGTGAGTAGTCAAGTTAGCTACTCACCGGGGGCAACCCCATTTTACCCATATATATATATATATATATATATATAAGTAAAAGGGGACTGCCTCCATGGGAAGAGTTAACTTGGCTCCCCGTGCCTCATTTCTCCTTGTTTTTTTTATTCTTTTTTGAAAATTTCTTCCGTGGAATTTCATTAATATATCCCTATATTATGTCGTTAAAATTGCGTACGAAATAGAGACTCTTACGACCTCAATCCCGATGGTGTCGTTTTTAGTAATTCTGTTACCGTTAAAAAGACGACTGTCTGGATGTAGGCCGTAGGAGTTTTTGTTTCGCACGAAATTTGAATGACATAATATAGGGATATAGTGATGAAATTCTACGGAAGAAATTTTCTAAAAAAACAAAAAATTCAGAAGAAATGGGGCAGGGGAGCCAAGTTAACTCCCCCGAGGGGGCAACCCCATTTAACTATATATATATATATATATATATATATATATATAGAGAGAGAGAGAGAGAGAGAGAGAGAGAGAAGGGATCCTACTCCATTGAGTAGGTAACTTACCTACTTCATTTTATATTTTTTCAATTTTTTTATTTTTTGAAAAATGTTTCCATAGATTTTCGTAACTACATCCTCTAATATGTCATTCAAATTCCGTCAGAAATAAAGACTCTTACGGCCTCTATCCAGACAGTCATTTTTTAACGGTCACAGATTTACTGTATTTTTCATGTTCTGGATGGAGGCCGTAGGAGTCTATCTTTCTGACGAAATTTGAATGACATAGTAGAGGGATATAATTATCATAATTCATGGAAGATTTTTTCAAAAAAATAAAAAAATTTTGAAAAAGAAAGTGGAGTAGGTAAGTTACCTACTCCATGGAGTAGGATCCCTTTCCTCATATATAGACATGTGTGTGTGTGGGAGGGGGGGGGATCAAACTGCCCCCTAGGGGAGCTAACTTAGCTCCCCCCACCTCATTTTGCATCATATTTTTTTTTTGAAAATTTCTTTCGTGGAATTTCAACACTATATCCTTATATTTTGTCATTAAATTTTCGTGCAAAATAGAGACTTCTATGGCCCCTCATCCAGACGATCATTTTTTAACGGTAACAGAATTCCTAAAAACGACCCGCCTAGATGGAGGTCGTATGAGTCTCTTTTTCACTCGAAATTTTAATTAATAATATAGGGATATATTAATAAAAATCCAAGAAAGAAATTTTCAAAAAAATTGGGCGACATGGGGTCGATGGAGCTAAGTTACCTCTCCCCATGGTGGCAGTCCCATTTTACCATACATATATGGGTAAAATGTGTATGCCCCCTAGGGGGAGCTAACTTAGTTCCCCCATTCTTTTTTCACAAATTTTTTTTATTTTTTTGAAATCTAAAATCATGTAAATTCATTATTAAATCCCTATATTATGTCATTCAAATTTAATTCGAAACATAGACTCGTGCGACCTCCATCCAAACGGGGTCGATTTAAAAAATCCTGTTACCGTTAAAAAAATGACTGTCTGGATGGAGGCCGTAGGAGTCTCTGTTTCACACGAAATTTTTATGACATAATATAGGGATATAGTGATGAATATTCACAGAAAAAATTTTCAAAAAAATAAAAAATTTGAAGAAAATAGGGCGGGGGGAGCTAAGTTAGCTCCCCCTAGGGGGCAGCCCCATTTTCCTCTCTCTCTCTCTCTCCCTCTATATATATATATATATATATATATATATATATATATATATATATATATGGGAAAAATGGGGCTGCCCCTAGGGGTAGCCAACATGGCCTCCCCCACCCCATTTTTCGCAAATATTTTTTATTTTTTGGAAAAATATTACCATATATATTCATCCCTATATCCCTCCTATATGTCATTCGAATTTCGTCAGAAACAGAGACTCCTACGACCTCCATCCAGGCGTCATTTTTTTAAAGGTCGTAAGATTTTTTAAATCGACCCTGTCTCGATGGAGGCCGTATGAGTCTCTGTTTCTAATGAAATTCGAATGGTATATAGGAGGGATATAGATATGAATATACATGACGATATTTTTCAAAAAAAAATAAAAAGATTTACCCCAAAATGGAGCGGGGCAGCCATGTTGGCTGCCCCAAGGGGGCAACCCCATTAATATATATATATATATATATATATGAGGTTAATGGGGCTGCCCCTTTGGGGCAGCCAATATGACTGCCCCCGCGCCATTTTCGGCTTTTTTTTTAAATGTCGCAATGTATATTCATCCCTATATCCCTCCTACCTGCCATTTGAATTTCGTCGGAAACAGAGACTCCTACGACCTCCATCTAAACAGTTATTTTTTAACGGTAACATGATTTTTAAATCGACACCATCTAGATGGAGGCCGTAGGAGTCTCTGTTTTCGATGAAATTCGAATGACATGCAGGAGGGATATAGGGATGAATAAATGGTAATATTTTTCAAAAAAAATAAAAAAAAGCCGAAAAAGCTGCGGGGGCAGCCTCATTTTTGTCATATATATATATAGGGAAAATGGGATGCCCCCTAGGGGTAGCCAACATGGCTGCCCTCACCCCATTTTTCGTAAAAGAAATATTTTTTGGGAAAATATCATCATGTATATTCATCCCTATATCTTTCTTATATATCATTCGAATTTCGTTAGAAACATAGACTCTTACGGCCTTCATGCAGACATTATTTTTTTAACGGTCGCAGGATTTTTTAAATCGACCCTTTCTGGATGGAGGCCGTTGGAGTCTCTGTTTCTGACGAAATTCGAATGGCATATATGAGGGATATAGGGATTAATATACATGATGATATTTTTCAAAAAAGAATAAAAAAATTTATCCAAAAATAGGACGGGACTGCCCCATCAACCCCATATATATATATATAGAGAGAGAGAGAGAGGAGTGATCCTTTGAGAGCCAAAACCTGTGAGAGTATGAGAGAATGCATTCTGGACCACATAATCCAACCAGGAGAGAAAAGATCAGGAGAGAGAAGACAGAATCAAGTGATCCAGAATGCATACTCTAATATTTTTTCTCTCTCATAGGATCACTCATATATATATATATATATGAGGTTAATGGGTCTGCCCCCTTGGGGCAGCCAACATGACTGCCCCTGCGCCATTTTCGACGCTTTTTATTTTTTTCAAAAAATATCGCCATGTATATTCATCCCTACATCCCTCCTACATGTCATTCGAATTTCGTTGGAAACAAATACTCCTACGGCCTCCATCCAGACAATCATTTTTTAACGGTAAAATGACTTTTTAAATTGACACCATCTCGATGGAGGTCGTACGAGTATCTGTTTCTGACGAAATTCAAATGACATATATGAGGGATATAAGGATGAATATACATGATTTTATTTTTCAAAAAAAATTAAAAATACGATGAAAATAGGGGGCGGCGCAACCATGTTGGCTGCTCGCAGGGGACAGGCCCATTAAATCATATATATATAGGGTAAAATGAGGCTGCCGCCAGGGAGTAGCCATGAGTAGCCAACTTGCCTACTCCCACCCCTATTTTCCCATCATTTTTTTATTTTTTTGGAAAATAAAATTTTATATATTCATCATTATATTCCTCTCACATTCTATTAAAATTTCGTCAAAAACAGAGACTCCTAAGCCCTCTATCCAGACATCATTTTTTTAACGGTCGCAGGATTTTTTAAATCGACCATGTTTGGATGGAGGCCGTAGGAGTCTCTGTTTCTGACGAAATTTTAACAGAATGTGAGAGGGATAAAATGATGAATATACAAATTTTTATTTTCCAAGAAAATAGAAAATGAGGGGAAAATAGGGGTGGGAGTAGCCAAGTTGGCTACTCCTTGGGGGCAGCCCCATTTACCTCATATATATATATAGGAGTGATCTTATGAGAGCAAAAAGTTGTGAGAGTATGAGAGGAATGATTCTGGATCACATGATTCTGTTTTCTCTCTCCTGGTCTTCTCTCTCCTGGGTGAATCATGTGTTCCAGAATCATCCCTCTCATGCTCTCACAAATTTTGGCTCTCATAGGATCACTCCTCTCTCTCTCTATATGTGTGTATATATATATATATTTATATATATATATATGGGTAAAATGGGGTTGCCCCCACGATGGGAGCTAACTTGGCTCCCCCGCTGCACCATTTCGCCCCCTTTTTTATTTTTTTTCAAAATTTCTTCCGTGGATTTTCATCAATATATATCTACATTATATAAGTCAAATTTCACGCGAAAAAGAGACTCCTACGGCCTTCATCCAGAAGGGTCATTTTTTGCAATTCTGTTACCGTTAAAAAATGACTGTATGGATGGATGCCGTTGGAGTCTCTGTTTCGAATGAAATTTTAATAGTATAATAAGGATATAGTGATGAATATTCACGAAAGAAATTTTCAAAAAAAATAAAAAAACCTGACGAAATAGCGTGAGGGGAGCCAAGTTAGCTCCTCAAGGGGCAACCCCATTTAACCCTATACACACACAGACACACATAGGATCACTCCTCTCTCTCTGTATGTGTGTGTGTGTGTGTGTGTGGAGTGATCCTATGAGAGCCAAAATTTATGAGAGCATGAGAGCATATATTCTGGATCACATGATTCAACTAGGAGAGAGAAGACAGGATCATGTGGTACCGAATGCATGCTTTCATGCTCTCACATTTTTTTGCTTTTATAGGATCACTTCTCATATATATAGGGGTTGATGGGGCTGCCCCGTCCCATTTTTGGGTAAATTTTTTTATTTTTTTGAAAAATATTGTCATATATATTCATCCCTATATCCCTCCTATATGCCACTCGAATTTCGTCAGAAACAGAGACTTTTATGGCCTCCATCCAGACAGGTTCGATTTAAAAAATCCTGCGACCGTTAAAAAATGACATATGTATGGAGGTCGTACAATATATAGGACGGATATAGGGATGAATATACACGGTGATATTTTTCCAAAAAAATAAAAGAAATTGCGAAAAATGGGGTGGGGGCAGCCATGTTGGCTACCCCTAGGGGCAAGCCCATTTTTCCCATATGCCCCCTAGGGGTAGCCAGCATGGCTGCCCCCATCCCATTTTTCACAAATTTTTTATTTTTTTGGGAAAATATCGCCATGTATATTCATCCATATATCACTCCTATATGTCATTAAAATTTCGTCAGAAATAGAGACTTGTACAGCCTCCATCCAAGCATCATTTTTTTAACGGTCGCAGTATTTTTTAAATCAAGTCTGTCTGGATAGAGGCGGTAGGAATCTCTGTTTTTGATGAAATTTGAATGGCATATAGGAGGGATATAGAGATAAATATCCATGATGATATTTTTCAAAAAAGTAACAAAATTTGCCCCAAAATAGGGCGGGGCACGCATGCACACACACACATATGGGTTGGGGAAGCTGCACCGGCGGGTGTACCTAACTAGCTGCACCCGACCATTTTTTCATTTATTTTTTTGTGTTTTTGAAATGGTACCTAGGGGGATTTAAATCACCATATATCACCATGATATCATTCCAATTTCAATTAAATTCGACATTTCTATCATGTCCATCAAGACTATCACATTTTAACAGTTTCAGAATTATTAAAATTGACTATATCTAGATGGGTATGCTAGGAATGTTTGTTTTGAATGAAATTTGAAACACATATTACACACAATAAACTAAGTAAATCCTCCACAAGTTTCCTTATATATATATATATATATATATATATATATATATGGGCGTGGGGAAGCTGCACCCGGGGGTGGAGCTAACTAGCTGCATCCGGTAATTTTTTCATTAATTTTTTGTGTTTTTGAAATGAAACCTAGGGGGATTTAAATCACTATATATCACCATGATATCATACCAATTTCAACTAAATTCGATATTTCTATCATCTCCATCAAGGCTATCATATTTTAACGGTTTCAGAATTATTGAAATTGACCATATCTAAATGGGCATGCTAGGAGTGTTTGTTTTGCATAAAATTTGAAACACATATTCCACACAATAAACTAAGTAAATCCCCCATAAGTTTCCTTCAAAAAAAAAATCAAAAATCAATGAGAAAAATACCCGGGTGTAGCTAGTTGGCTGCACCCCCGATGTAGCTTCCCTTTTCCCTATATTTATATAGTAAAATGGGGCTGCCCCCGGGAGTAGCCAACTTGGTTACTCCCACCCTTATTTTCCCCTCATTTTTTTATTTCTTTGGAAAATAAAAATTTATATATTCATCAACTATATCCCTCTAAAATTCCATTAAAATTTCGTCAGAAACAGAGACTCTTAGGCCCTCCATCCTTACGTCATTTTTTTAACGATCGCATGATTTTTTAAATCGACCCTGTCTGGATGGAGGCCGTAGGAGTCTCTGTTTCTGACGAAATTTTAATAGAATGTTAGAGGGATATAGTAATGAATTTACAAATTTTTATTTTCCAAAAAATTAAAAAATGAGGGGGAAATATGGGTGGGAGTAGCCATATATATATATATATATATAGGGTAAAATGGGGCTGCCCCCAGGGAGTAGCCAACTTGGCTACTCCCACCCCTATTTTTCCCTTATTCTTTTATTTTTTGGAAAATAAAAATTTGTATATTCATCATTATATCCCTCTCACATTCTATTAAAATTTCGTCAGAAACAGAGACTCCTAAGCCCTCCATCCAGACGTCATTTTTTAACGGTCGCAGGATTTTTTAAATCGACCATGTTTGGATGGAGGCCGTAGAGTCTCTGTTTCTGACGAAATTTTAATAGAATGTGAGAGGGATATAATGATGAATATACAAATTTTTATTTTCCAAAAAATTAAAAAAATAAGGGAAAAATAGGGGTGGGAGTAGCCAAGTTGGATACTCCATGGGGGCAGCCCCATTTTACCATATATATATATATATATATATATATATATATATATATGAGGTAAATGGGGCTGCCCCAGGGAGTAGCCAACTTGGCTACTCCCACCCCTATTTTCCCATCATTTTTTTATTTTTTGGAAAATAAAAATTTGTATATTCATCATTATATCCCTCCCACATTCTATTAAAATTTTGTCAGAAACAGAGACTCCTAAGCCCTCCATCCAGACGTCATTTTTTAACGGTCGTAGGATTTTTTAAATCGACTATGTTTGGATGGAGGTCGTAGTAGTCTCTGTTTCTGACGAAATTTTAATAGAATGTGAGAGGGATATAATGATGGATATACAAATTTTTATTTTCCAAAAAAATTAAAAATGAGGGGAAAATAAGAGTGGGAGTAGCCAAGTTGGCTACTCCCTGGGGGCAGCCCCATTTACCGCGTATATATATATATATATATATATTATATATATATATATATATATATATATATATATATAATATATACGCGGTAAATGGGGCTGCCCCCAGGGAGTAGCCAACTTGGCTACTCCCACCCCTATTTTTCTCTCATTTTTTTGTTTTTTTGGAAAATAAAAATTTGTATATTCATCATTATATCTCTCTCACATTCTATTAAAATTTCGTCAGAAACAGAGACTCCTAAGCCCTCCATCCAGACGTCATTTTTTTAACGGTCGCATGATTTTTTAAATCGACCATGTTTGGATGGAGGCCGTAGGTGTCTCTGTTTCTGACGAAATTTTAATAGAATGTGAGAGGGATATAATTATGAATATACAAATTTTTATTTTCCAAAAAATAAAAAAAATTTGGGAAAAATAGGGGTGGGAGTAGCCAAGTTGGCTACTCCCTGGGGGGCAGCCCCATTTACCTCATATATATATATATATATATATATATATATATATATGGGTAAAATGGGGCTGCCCCTTGGGAGTAGCCAACTTGGCTACTCCCACCCCTATTTCCCCCTCATTTTTTTATTTCTTTGAAAAATAAAAATTGGTAAATTCATCACTATATCCCTCTAACATTCTATTAAAATTTCGTCAGAAACAAAGACTCCTAGGCTCTCCATCCAGACGCCATTTTTTTAACGGTCGCAGGATTTTTTAAATCGACCCTGTTTGGATGGAGGCCGTAGGGGTCTCTATTTATGACAAAATTTTAATAGAATATTAGAGGGATATAATGATGAATATACAAATTTTTATTTTCCAAAGAAATACAAAAATGAGGGGAAAATAGGGGTGGTGGTAGCCAAGTTGGCTACTCCCAGGGGGCAGCCCCATTTTTGGGGCTTTTTTTATTTTTTTCGAAAAATATTGTCATTATATTCATCCCTATATCCCTCCTATATGCTAATCGTATTTCGTCAGAAACAGAGACTCCTACGACCTCTATATCCCTGTATCCCTCCCATGGCGCGAGGGCGCGATGGGGACCCAAATTGTAATTTACCCATATATATATGTATATATGTAGGGTAAAATGTGTATGCCCCTTGGGGGTAGCTAAGTTAGCTCCCCCCGCCCTTTTTTCACAAATTTTTTTATTTTTTTTGAAATCTAAAACCGTGTAAATTCATTATTAAATCCCTATATTATGTCATTCAAATTTCATGCGAAACAGAGACTCGTGCGACCTCCATCCAAACGGGGTCGATTAAAAAATCCTGTTACCGTTAAAAAATTGACTGTCTGGATGGAGGCCGTAGGAGTCTCTGTTTCTCACGAAATTTTTATGACATAATATAGGGATATAGTGATGAATATTCACGGAAAAAATTTTCAAAAAAAATAAAAAAAATTGAAGAAAATAGGGTGGGGGGAGCTAAGTTAGCTCCCCCTAGGAGGCAGCCCCATTTTCCTCATATATGTATATATATATATATAGGGTTAAATGGGGCTGCCCCTTGGGAGTAGCCAACTTGGCTACTCCCACCCCTATTTTTCCCTCATTTTTTTATTTCTTTGGAAAATAAAAATTTGTAAATTCATCATTATATCCCTCTAACATTCTATTAAAATTTCGTCAGAAACAGAGACTCCTACAGCCTCCACACACACACACACACGCACACGCACACGCGCACGCGCGCACGCCCGCACGCCCGCACACACACACACACACGCACACACGCGCGCGCGCGTGCACACACGCACACGCACACGCACACACGCACACACACACACATGGTTAAATGAGATTGCCCCATGGGGGGAGTCATGTTTTATATAAAAAAGGGGCTGGCCTTCCTTAACTTAGGGAAGGGCTGCGTCCTACTTGAAAGAAATCCATATAGGGGGCCTTTCAAATAGGACGCGGTCCTTCCTGAGTTCAGGAAGGCCGACCCTTTTTTGTATAAAATACAAGTACTTTAGTAAAATAAGTATATGGTTTGTATTATAGGTGCACGCTATAAATAGAAAGCCGCATACAAAACTGTGCATTATAATACAAATATTAAAACTGCACATTATAATAAAAAATTGTATATGTATTCTACTAAAGTCATCACGTTTTTATACAAAAAAGGGGCTAGCCTTCCTTAACTTAGGAAGGGCTGCGTCCTACTTGAAAGGAATCCTATATATATATATATATAGGAGTGATCCTATGAGATGGGATTTTGTGAGATCGTGAGATCGGAGATTCTGGACCACTAATTTCAGTCTTCTCTCTCCCGGTTGTCTCTCTTCTGGTTGAAACTAGAGGTCCAGAATCTCCCATCTCATCATCTCACCAAAATCTCATCTCATAGGATCATCCCTCTCTCTCTCTCTCTCTCTCTATATATATAATTTTATCAGTTGTGCCCTTTTTGAGTTGCAGTATTGGTTATACCTTTTTTTCAGAATATCAGTTGTGCCCCTGCATTTCCACAGTTCTGACCTTCTGTTAAGGTAAAGTAATAACATAACTGATATTACAAAACGACAGAACTATGAATTTTGCAAGAAGGTAGGGGAACAACTGACATTCCAAGAAGGGGAGGGGCATAACTAATATTGCAATATCTCAGAGGAGTACAACTGATAAAAACTCATTTATGTGTGTGTGCATGTGCGTATGCATGTATATGTATATGCATATGTGTATGTGTATGTGTATATGTATTTATATTTATGTATATGTGTGCGTGTGTGCGCATTATTCTGATGAGCCGAAATTTGACACAGTTAAGATGTATAAAAATAATTCACAATGTGTCGTCGTTCTCAATCGCGCGGTTCGGTCAACGAGAAAAAAATTTGTATTTTAACCACTTAAGATAAGATCAATCAATAAAGATAATGTAAGAGGTTTTCGCTATTCATTTTACCTGGTATAGCGACCAGAGTCGAACACAAGGAGCACGATTTAAAAACTATTTAGTCAAATTTCAAAGATATTTTTAGTGGTTTTTGAATTTATATTTTTTTTGTTTTTTTCGAATAAGCACAAATGAATAAAAACACACAACACCACTCTTTGTATTTTTCGAAATGATAAAAAATGCTCAGAAAATTAAAAAGAAAATATTTTTGTGATTTATATGTTTTAAAGTATTTTTGATAATTTTTTTCAACTTTTTCTGATGTTTTTGTAATTTTCTAAAAATCAAACAGTGAGAAATAGAGCAAACAGTGCACAATCAGGAGTATTTTATAATTTAAAAATACTTAAATTGCCTAATAATCCTCAAAATTATTTTTAATATAAACTACAAAGAAATATCTACAATCCGAAACTGAAATCACTATTTTTGGATTTTTCTAGAATGTTCTACAATTTTTAAAGGTTTTTCGTATTTCACATTTTTTTTGGTTTTTATAAATGGCAAATGCACAAAAATTGGACAGAAATTAAAAGACAACAAAACACACCTATAGTATTTTTTTTGGAAATTTTAGGCAATTTTTCTATTTTTTTATGAATTTTGCAATTTCGAGCAAACAAAAAGTTACTTTTTTGTATTTTTAAAAATATTAAACGACAATAAAATGCTATGAAAAAATTAAGCAATGTTAAGGCACATAGTAGGAGCATACATGAATTTTCGCAAAATTTTTCGGCTCATAAAAACATTTATTTCATTGAAAAGAGCATGCAAAATTAAAGTCTGGAAGTATAGGGACTGAACTACAAATAGTTGAAAAGGTCTGGACTTAATAGTAATAACATAAAATTGCAGGAAGATGTGGAAAATTTACCCAAATGTCATGTGCCAAACACTGACCTTCTTTAGAGTGCAGGGGCGTCTTTGATATTTTGTAATACACCAGGGGGCTTGAACGTTATTTCGCCAAATATTTTAATAACCCCTAGGGTTTTCTTGTGCCCTTCCTTCTTTTTCTTCAACCCAGGAGTCCAAAGGGGAGGCACGGGCCGCCGCCACAGGGGAATGGAGGCACTAAGGGGGCACGGCCGCCGCCGGCAAAGGATGGGGGCGCGCGCCCACGCGGCTTGGAGGCAGGGGGGAGGCAGAAGGCCGTGCTCGGGCGGATGGAGGAGGTTCTTGGGGCGGTGCCTGGCGTTTGGGTCGCGCGGCGAGGGCGCACACGGACAATGGCTGCTGGGTTTGGCGGCCGCTACAGGCGGCTGGAGGCGTCACGGAAGGGGCGCGCCCGGAGTTTGGGTCGTGCGGCGGGGCGCCGCCGTAGGGATGGATCACGGGCGGCACTCTGGTCGGCTGGACGGTGGAAAGCGCGCGGACGCACGCGGTGGTCGCTACGCGGTCGAGCACATGGATGCGGGCGGGGAGACCATCGGCGGAGCGCTGCTGGGCTGAGGCGCGGCTGCAGGTCGGTTGCAGGCGGTGCGGGGGGACAGAGCACGGCGGAGGGGCTCCCGTGCGCTGAAGGTGGGGGTAGCACCATGGGGAGGAGCATGCGGCTAACTTGCAACCATTTTTTTGTTTTTTGTTTTGTTTTTTTTATTATTTTTTATTCTGTATAAACAACAGAAATAAGAAAGAAATGTTTTTTTAATTTTTTATGTAAGAAAATATAAACATGAACTAAGAAGATTTTTTTATTTTTTTATGATTTTTTATGAACATACAAAACAAAAGTTAGAGAAAAACAACAATATATTTTTTATTGTATCTTGTAAAAATAAATATTAAAAAACAAGATATATTTTTTTAAAATTTATTTATAAATAAAAGGGAGTCGGTGAATGGGTCGGATCTTGGCGAAGCGGGAGGAAAATCCGTGGCTCCGGTCACCGTGCGTGACCGAAGGTGATAGGTCGTGTGAGGTAGAAATGAAAATGTGAGGATCGTGAGGTGATGTGAAAATCGATGGCGGATCGGAAAATGTATGGTGAATATTTTGAGATTTTTAAAATCTAAGAAACTAAATCAAACGGGGGCCTAGAATTTACTCTACGATCTACCTAAAAAATGACGGGAATAAAATGGATCTCACCTTGGAATTGGACACGCCGTGATGTTCTCGACGATGACCGAAACGCTGTCACCGAACGGATCGGAGGCTGGGCACCATTCTGCAACGAGTAGCTCTCAGAGATCAGGCTCCTCTCTCCAAAGATTGATCAAGAGGAAATGATGAAGCCCATTAAAAAGAGAAGAAAATAAAAAATGGAAGATATCCACAAATGAAGAAAGTGTTTATTACTTAATTAAATTAAATAATTAAATAAATAAAATAAATAATTATTTACAAATTTCGGATTTAAATAAATTAAATAAATTGAATAAATTCCAAAAAAATTAGCCACCTTAATGGTGGCCATTAATGATATGGAATAGTATCCTATATACAAGGTAAGTATTTACATCAAATAAATCAAATAAATCAACTAATTAAATACAAATTTCGTAATTAAATTGAATTAATTAAATAATGTTAGATAATTATTTTTTTTTGTGATTTTTATTTAAGGAAGTTAGTGGTATACACATATTATATACATATAATACACTATACATATATACAAATAAGGAAACAATTTATAAACACACATTTTTTAAAAATTTTATTATTTATATTTTTTTTGTTATTATTTTTAATGAAAATAATATTTACAATTATATACATTATATATAAAAAATAAACATATATAAATATGTACAATAAATAATGGTGAAACTGCACAAAACACTCCAGAAAACCGTCTTTTTAAACGTAATTCCAAAAATTATGAAACCACAGTCATTTGAAAGATAATTTAATTTATAGTATAATGAAAGTGAGTTTGGTTCAATTTGGGTTCATATGGAGCCGGAATTGTTATTTCAATTATCACTTTGCGGCTTTTTCTAGGTGTCATTATTAATGACATGTACATTATTTTACTTTGTAAATATTTTTATTATCTATAACACATTTTTATTTACAACTTTTGTTTACAAAAATAATTAATTTTAGGTCAAATTATGTACAAATAAAATAATACAATTTTTATACAAATATACAAGGAATTTATATACAAATTATTTTTGAATTTTTGACAGAAGACCCTAACTCCCCCTACTTTATTCCTGGTCGATCATGTCAAGTCTTGACCTTCTCTCAGGGTTCGGGCCAGTCTGTATTTATTGCATAAATACATCCTTTATTTTTCTTTCCTTTTTATTTTCTTCTTTATTCTTTTATTTATGTAAAAAATGTGTTAAAAATGCATATTTAACAAATGCACGCAAAATGATAAAATTATGGAATTAGTGGGTATTTATAGGTGTTTGACTACGAAAATGAAGCTAAAATAAAAGAATAAAGGCGATGAATCGTGGATTCATCATTCACCTATACTTTACCTTTGCTAGTCCCTTAGCAAACACTTATTTGGAAAATAAGTGAAAATAAAAATAAAGAAAAGAAAAAGGAAAGAAGTTAGAACAATGTTGACTTTTAAACTTATCTTCAAAAATGTAGTCTGGAGCTCTGTCGGACCTTTGTATTATTAGTGTGTCGGAACCTTAATGGGATATGGATTTAAAATGTAACAACCTCTAAGTTCCACAAGACTCCTATTCAGGTCTCCTCAACAGTCAGATCAGAACAAGTCTACATACACAAATTCTTATGACTATGAATTCTTACTTGTACGGTGTAAGTGAAATATAGCTCCTCATCTCAGAAGTAACAAAGAAACAACCTCTCTCAACGAGGTAACTCTAATCCCCCGGTCTAGCAACTCTTTCCTCGAGGAGCGGGGATATTCCCTTCTAAGTTCAAGTACAACCAGCTCAAGAAGAGGGAATGGAGAAGAGAATGGACGGTAACCAGTGTAGTTACCTATCCTTGGATGCATGACCAGTGTAGCCATGTCACCCGCTGCAAGCTCACAAATATTTGACTTTGAAGCTCTTATTCTTTTTTTTACTTGTATATACACTCCGACAAGCATTTTACTTTTCAATGAGGCCTGTCCACTTTTGGAGATTTTGCATTTTTTTTCTTTTTTTCTTTTTTTTTGAAAATATATACAACGTGCAACATGTACATAAGGAGTTTTTCCTCTTGAGCCAGTAGACTATCCCTCTTTTGAAGCATTATTGCAACCCTACAGCTCCTGTCTTTAGACCTCAACATCACCAAACCAGGCTGAGACACACTTCCCTCCCTAGAGGAGGATGAGAGGTTCCGCCTAGATGTACTACCCTCGTATGCTACCCCAAGCCAAAAGAATTTGCCCCCTCACTACCTCCTCGATGAAGAGCTGTGTAGAGTGCATTGTCCAAGGTAAGCCACAGCCTGAAAGAATCATGCGTGTGTTGTTAATATTCTACTTAGACTAATCAAGATGACATGTGAACATAGTCTTATGGACTCAAAGAATTAAGTCACTAAGACCTGAAAAGTCTTAACTCCAAATCTTATAAGGTTCCTATAAAATTAAGTGGATTAAGGTCTAACTGAGCTCCATTTTTCAAATTTATTCCAGACTTAGTTTAATCGTCAAGACTATCCTGAAAAATGCACATGCCAATGCAAGAAAATATGTAGAAGTAGAATGCAAGGAAGATAATTTTTTTTGAAATAATTTTCAAAATTTTGAAATTTTTATGAATTTTTGAAAATGATGCACATGCAAAAGTTTTTTTTTGCAAATATTTAGAAATATATACAAGTATATATAAAGATTTTTTTAATAAGGGTTAGGGATTATATACACATATTCACAAAGAAGTGAGTCAATTATTTATAAAAGTCATGAGAAAGGATTTACAACTTGAGTAATTTATACAAGTATTTACACATTTGGTTTTTTTATCATTTTTTTATTCATTTTTTTGTGATGCATATATTCCTCAAATTTATTTAAAAATAATTTTACAAATAATTTTTAAAACTGTAGTCCAAAATATTTTTTTTCACACAATTTTACAATCATTTAAAAACAATTTTGCAAATATTTTTCAAACAATATATATAAATTTTCAAAATAATTTTCAACCATTTTCCCAAACATTTGCAAATAATTATACAAAATCTTTTTTTACACAAAGAGAATATTTACAAAGGTTGAAAATATTTTTCAAACATTTTTTCAAATAGTTTTCAAAGGATTTTTCAAATAGATTTTCAAACTACTTTCAAAATATTTTTCAAAATATTTTAACCTGACTTATTAGTCAGTATGTACAAGAAAAAATTTTGAGGAAAAATCTGCATCATTTTTTTTATTTTTTTATTTTTTTAGTTTTTCTTTTAATATTTACACAGTATTTTAGCCATATTAACTATATGAAGGTACGAGTTATGACTAAAGTATATATACAATATATACGACACCCCCTATACTTAGCTCTAACTATGTCCTCATAGTGATCAAAGAGCTGGAAAGAAAGACATAACTCGTGCTTAGTATAGAAAAGTGAAAAGAATAGTATACTACAACGACGAATAAAAGAATAAAATCAATAGAAGTCGGTGATCCCCCTATACTTAGGATCAAATAATCCTAAGTATAGAAGACTGTACACAAGGGGAAAACCGAGGGGTAGAATGTACTAGATTTACCTGCCTATACTTAGGGTAAAATATCCCTAAGTATAAGCAGCAAAACTGAGGTAAAAAGAATCAAAAGAATAATCACAAGTATGACACCTCCCTATACTTAGGGTAAAGTACACGCTAAGTATAGCATAATCATAAGATGGAGATGGGGTGTTAGACAAAAGAATGTGTGATATGGACATCTGGATCTATACAGCTGCGTGAGGAAGTGAAAATCAGGCATGAGATGCAAATGATGTGAGCCAAAAACTACGTCTCATGCAAAATGAATAGGGGCAACGTCAACGATCAACGGATCATGATCTAGATATGGTTTCAGGCGCTGACCATTAACTCGGAAGGTAGATTCAGATGTTATCTCAAATATATCAATGCTGCCATTGTCATGCACCTTCCGGACAAAGTATGGTCCCTTCCACTTGCTCTGCAACTTCCCTGGAAATAGTTTTAGCCTGGCATCAAATAACCATACTTTCTGATTTGGCTCAAACTGCTTATGGCTGATGTGAGAATCATGCCATATCTTCACCCGTTCCTTATACTGTAGGCTACTCGAAAAGTCTGTATCTCGAAGTTTCTCCAGGGCTGCCAATTCTGCCTTTCTCTGATCTCCTACACTCTCTGGATCCAAAAATATCTCAGTGACAACCCATAGTGACTTATGCTTCAGCTCAACTGGTAAGTGGCATGGCTTGCCATAAACAAGTCGGAATGGAGATGTACCCAATGGGGTCTTGAAGGATGTCCGATATGCCCACAAGACCGAGTCCAAAAGTTGTGACCAATCCTTTCGGTCTGGGGGGACTACCTTATGTAATATAGTCTTAATCTCCCTGTTAGAAACTTCAGCAAGACCATTCGTCTATGGATGATAAGGAGCGGCAACTCTATGGTCTATGCTGAACTCGTTGGCAAGGGTCCTTACCTTGTCGCTGATAAAATGAGTCCCCCTGTCAGATATCAAAACTCTAGGTACTCCGAACCGTGTAATGATATTTTTCCTCAAGAATTTGCAAACGGTATTAGCATCTGCAGTTCGGGCGGGGATGGCCTCAACCCAACGACTCACATAATATACATCAAGCAAGATATACTCAAATCCTTGACTCTTAGGAAATGAGCCCATGAAATCGATGCCCCATGCGTCAAATACCTCATAGAACTGAATGGGCTACATCGACATCATATCTCTCTGTCCACAAGTGCCTATTTTCTGACATTCAGTACATCTCTTCACGAATTCATCTGAATCCTTGAAGAGGGTAGGCCACCAAAGGCCGGATTGAAGCATCTTTTGTGCTGTCCGTCTCCCAGAATGATGTCCTCCTGCCTCAAGCTTGTGTCAATAGGTGAGGACGCTACGCTGCTCTTCTTGAGGAATACACCGTCTCCATATGCTATCCCCTGCTTCATGATAAAGAGTGGGATTCTCCCAATGGTACGACTTGGCCTTTGCAAGAAAGGCCTCAAGTTGTTGTCTGGGCCAATCTTGTGGAACTTTCTTCGTGACAAGATAGTTCACAATATTGGCGTACCATGGAAGTGAGGTGATTGCAAGGATCGACTCGTCTGGAAATGTCTCTGTAATCAGTGTAATCTGATCCGAATCCTCAAGGTTCTCTAGACGGGAGAGGTAATCCGCCACAACATTTTTGACTCCAGGTTTATCCTTAATCTCAATGTCAAATTCCTGGAGTAGAAGGATCCATCTGGTCAATCTGGCTTTGGCATATTTTTTTGCCATTAAATATCGGATGGCGGTGTAATCAGTATAAATAGTCACTTTAGATCCAAGAATGTAAGATCGGAACTTGTCTAAGGTGAAGACTACAGCTAGCATCTCTTTCTCTGCAACCGTGTAATTCCGCTGAGCGGCATCCATTGTTCTGCTAGCGTAGTGAATGACATATGGTAATCCGTCCCTCCTCTGTCCTAGCACAACCCCTATGGCAAAATCGGAGGCATCCGTCATGAGCTCGAATGGGAGAGACCAATCAAGCGGCTGAAGGACAGGAGCCTCAACAACTAGATTCTTGAGAGTCTCAAATGATGCAAGACACTTATCATCTACAAGGAACTCAGTGTCTTTTGTTAACAAATCAGTAAGCGGTCGGGCAATTTTGCTGAAGTCCTATATGAACCGTCGGAAAAACCGACATGCCCCAGAAAAGACCGTAACTGTCGTATATTGGACGGTGGATTGAGCTTCTTGATGATATCCACCTTGGCCGGGTCAACCTCCATGCCCCTGTTAGAGATGATGTGGCCAAGGACCATCCCTTGAGTCACCATGAAATGACTCTTCTCCCAAGATAATACTAAATTTACCTCAATGCAAAGCTGAAGTACTCGATCTAGGTAATCAAGACATGCATCAAAACTATCACCGTAGTCCGAGAAGTCATCCATGAAGACCTCTAAAAATTCACCAACCATGTCCGAGAAAATAGAGAGCATGCACCTTTGGAATGTAGCCGAGGCATTACATAATCCAAAGGGCATCTGTCGAAAAGCATACGTCCCAAACGGATGGGTGAACGTTGTTTTCTCTTGGTCTTCGGGCGCTATGACCACTTGGTTGTATCCGGAATACCCATCCAAAAAGCAGTAAAAACTCTTCCCAGCTAATCTCTCAATGATCTGATCTATGAATGGTAGCGGGAAGTGATCCTTCTTGGTGGCCTGATTCAATCATCTGTAATCCACACAGCCCTCCAAGAAGTGGGTACTCGGTTAGCTATATCCTCTCCAGACTCGTTCACAACTGTAGTGATACCCGTCTTCTTGGGTACCACATGAAATGGACTAACCCACTTTGAGTCGGAGATGGGGTAGATAAAATCGACGCTCCACCACTTAGATATTACCTTCATGACACTTCTCGAAGATTCTGATTCAGCCGTCGCTGGAACTCACGCGAGGGCTTGGTGTCTTCTTCGAGATAAATGTGGTGGGAGCATAGGGTCGGACTTATCCCTTGGAGATCAGCTACACTCCATCCGATTGCCTTGCGGTTTCTTTCAAGAACCTCCATCAAAAGAGATTCTTGGTCTTCAGTCAGATCTGCTGAGATAATGACTGGAAACATTTCTGGCTCACCTGCAAGGAACCTATACTTCATGCTCTGCGGTAAGGTCTTCAATTCTGAGCAAGTGAGAGCTGGTAAATCTGGCTTCTGGAATGTCAAAGTGAATGCTACCAGATCTGTGTGTGAGAACTCTCGCTGCAACAGTAAATCTGACGAAGATGGCCCTACTGGTATATCTATCAAATGTCCTGGCTCACTCTTCATCCTAGCTGTCGGCTCTATAGGTACCAGATTCGACAAATATTCATCGAACTCCAGCCAATCAAAGTCGGTGTCTGTGTCTGAGGAATCTGAATCTGAAGCGCATGAGACAAAATCATCTTCGCTATCCCGATCATGATATATAACCTCTACTGTATCCTGTGCCATGAGTGTGCTCTCCGAACTCTCATCTGCCATGATATGTGAATCTTCACTCTCTGAAGATGTGGCAAGAGCTCGTGATGCAGGATCTTCCCAAACTGCTTCATCATCTGTAAGCACAAAATCACACTCCTGGTGGATGTCTAGCTCTGCATCTGTCATATGCTCTGAATCGGTCATCTGGTCTGAGCACTCTGAATCTCTAGCTCTGGTCTCCTCGATCGTCTCTACTTGTATACTTTTACCCTCGACGTGAAAGTATACCTTCCCGTTATCATGGTCAGACACTGCCTTGGCTGTGGCCAAGAATGGTCGTCCTAAGATGATGGGGGTATCTGTCACTAATTCAGGGACCTCCATTTCCAATACAACAAAGTCCACAGAGAATTTCAAACCCTGAGTTGTGACGACAACGCCCTTTAGTAACCCCTTCGGCCTCTTAACAGATCTATCAGCAAATTGAAGGATCGTTCTGCTTTGTCTAAGAGGGCCAAACTCGAATCGATCAAGTAAGGCTGCCGGAAGAAGGTTAATCGAAGACCCGCTGTCTAATAGGGTACGATCGAACTGCTGCTCATGAATATGGCATCTGACATACGGAGCTCCTCCATCGGGTGTCTTGGCTGGCAGTTGATTCTGAATAGCGAAGCAAGTGGCACGTGTAAGCACATGGATTTCTGCATTACGATTCCTCCTCTTCCTATGTAAAGTGGTCTTCTCTCTCAAGTGCTTCTGGAAGAGAGGGATGTGCTCTAGTGCCTCCTATAGAGTCAACTGGATATCGAATCTATCGATCATCTGCTGGCTGAACTCTAACTGCTGTATTTTTTTTGTATTTTCTATTTTCTTCCCCTGCCCTAAGCAGAGTGCTTGAGGGAAAGGGATAGTTGTACCCTCCTCAGATAGAGGGTCAGGAAGAGGTTCCTGTTGTTGAGAATGACTGGAGCCCATACAAAAGTGATCATGCAACACATATGGACTCGGAGTAGATGAAGAAACCTTTCCTTTATTCATATTTTTGGTGTTTTTGATAATGTCCTGAGGTACAAACACAGAAGGAAACACAACTGGAATAGAGATGGTGGCATCAGTACCACCCATGGCATCTGTCTTCGCGGCATCATCACCGCGCTCTGGCTCAGCATCTCGTCTAATAGTGGCATCAGTACCACAAACTGCATCTAGAGAAATGACGGCCTCAGTACCATCGAGTGGATCATCATCCTTGGTGGCGTCAGCACCGCCGCCATCAACATCATCAGCGGCATCAGCACCGCTATCCTCCTCGTCTGGCGCTTTGGAATAATCATGGGGTTGTCGTTTAGACGAGGCGCCGCCCCGCTGGCCTTCTACCGCTCATGTATCACAAAATCAGTATCAAATATGGAGGATGAAATATCATTCAAAATATCACTAGGAGTGGCGGTCTCTGTAAACTGTACCGGCTCAGATTTCCTCTTCAGATTGTTCGGGTTAGGTTCAATCTGAGCGGGTATGGCGGCTTTTCCCTTGATTATCTCCCTCACTTCTTGCCAGAACTCATCCATCTCTCGCCGGAAGGATGCCTGCTGGTAAGTGAGTAAGCGGGCGAGGTCATCAAGGGATGGATTCTCATAAACAAGTGCATGGGAATCGGATGGGTTTCCTCGCTGGAAATGAAGAGGAGGCTGAGAATACTGTTGAGGCTGTTGTTGCTGCCTCCACTGTTGTCCCTGATGGTAGGGATGTGGACCTTGCTGGAAGTGCTACTGCTGCTGGGAGTAATGGAGCTGCTGTTGCTGCTGGCTGCTCTGTCCACCCCGAGCTAGAGGCTGCTGCTGGGACGAGGTACCTCCGTTTGACCATCTAAATCCAGGGTGATCCCAACATATCCCGGGATGCTGTCGGTCATACCAAATCTCGTTGACTTCAATCAACGGTTCCTGCTCGTAAGGGGATGGGGGAAGAACTGCCAGTGGCTGATCCGACTGATACACTACCATCTGAGTGTCCTGAGATGGCGGTAGCTGAGAGTAGTGCTGCTACAACTGCTGGACTGGCTCTGCCTGAATGTGGTGAACCTGACGATACTGGGCACAAGGTTGGGAAGAGTTGCTGCTGCGGGGATCAACACGTGACCTGGGATGAGGCTGAGAAGCCGCCTGTGCCTCCTGGAGACACAGGATGTGGGTCTTCAGGTCACTAAGAGTCTGTGCCAACTGATCTATCTGTGGCATGCCCTGGCATTGCTTCTTCTCTATTGTCTCTATGCGGTCCAATTTCTCGCTGATAATGCCCATGTCAGCGGCTGAAGATTCTGCATGTGCTGCTGCTGCTGACGAAGAACTGGGTGGACCCGTATCAACCCGTGAGATCCTATGATAGGACACGGTATGGGGTTGGGGCTTCCCCTGAGCGTAGAGCCTAGTCTGGGACACCACTGCGTAATTTTCAGCCATCTCCTCATAGATGGCCCAGATCTGGTCTTCGTCCTTGGCAAAGTAGGAACCCCCACAAGAAGCGTTGACAAGCCCTGCAGTTCCGGTGTCAGCCCACAAAAGAAGCTCTGGACAAGATTGGGCTTGGATATTTCATGGTGTGGACACCGATCGATGAGCTCACGAAATCGATCCCACGCCTTATTAAACTGCTCATTGGGGATCATGGAGAAGTTGTTTATTAGAGCTCGCGCTGCATTGGTCCGGCCGAGTGGATAGTACTTGTTTAAGTACTCGGTCTGGAGCTGCTCCCAAGAGGTAACATATCTCCCCAAATGCTTTAGCCAATTGGCTGCTCTATCGGCTAGGGAGAAAGGGAATGCTATCATCTTGATAGTGTCCCCGTCCACGTATCTGTCGTGACAGTGCTGCAGATCATCTCAAACTCCTGCAGGTGAAGATGCGGCTCCTCGGTGGCTAGCCCATGGAACTTGGGCAAAAGCTGAATGGTCTGAGGGGGAAGCTTGAAATCTCCTAAAATCTCAGGGAGCTGAATCCATCGATGAGTGAGAGTTGCAGCAGGATTGTGCAAATGCCTCATCGGTCGTGGCTGTCGAGCTGGCTCTGGCTGATCCTCCGGGTGTCCGTCTGATCCTCCTCTAAGCTCGGGAATCTCTCCACTGCCTGCTTGGTGATGCTCTCCTCTGTTAGCTCGCATCTGTGCTAATTCTTGACGGACCTCTACCATAAATGCTCCCAGATCCCGAATCTGTCGTTGCATCGTCTCTAGGGAGGCTAACAAGGTATTATTGATGACGCCCTGATCTAAAATAAAAGTTGAATTCTGTGGCTGTCCATCGGTTCGTCCGTCACTGCTGGCCATTTCTCTGATCTCTGCAAAGGCAAAAGACCCCGACTTAGGTGCCGTCAAGTGAACATAAATCTGTGGTGGCCTCTGCTCAGTGATAATCGGCTCCCGCACCTTTGTTAATTCGGTCAGATTAATGTCCAAATTAATTATCAGTTTTCGTTGCAGTCAGATACGAGAGGGAATATCAAAAACCACTTTAATTAGATTCAAGTTAATTTCAAGCGGCATATTTTTTTACTTGGTGAAGTCCAAGGTCGAACTCAGGGAGGCATCTGTCTCCTTAGGTTGATTTTTAGCAAAGTTCCAGTGTTCAATTTTCGAGGGAGAATATTTTTGGTCTTTTCCGGTTTTTATGCAAAACACATGCAAAATCAGGCCAAATTACAAGTTAAATCAGAAATATAGTCAAATTAATTCCAAAAATTATGAAACTTGGCCAGATTATGAAATGGAATGAAATTAAGCTACCCTAATTTTTTGTAATTTTTAGATGCACGGATAATAAAATATGTAGACTTTAGTGAAAATGACTAAATCAATTTTAATAATTACCAAACGATGATATTTCTCAGAAACAAAATTAATCCAAATAGGTCTAATTAAGAGCTATCCAAATGAACTTGAATTTCGTAAAAACACTTCACAGTTGATTAATTAAAAATCGATTAAGGTTTTCACTAAATGATTTTTCTAAGACAAACTATGCGTGCAAATGAAATAATTTTTGGATATGTTGTAGCATAGACTTGGATCTACCAATGATGATTTTTCAGAGATTTTTTGATAAGCAGACAATGCGCAATAAATTAATCAATCAACATGGGCAAAGTATTGCAATTTTCACCAAGTTAATTTACATAAATATTCTGCAAATCAGAAAAATACAAATAAGTGCTAAAATGATAGAACAAGAGTTATGCTACACAATGCAATTTTCGTAATTAAAAATAAATGACAAACTGACAATAAAATAAACGTGCAAATGCTTTTTTTTAAGCCCAGTAATTTTGGGGGTCCGGGTATCCCCTCTCATTGATCAAAGAAAGATTTTACAATGATGCTCTTATGAGACACTGTCTCTTACAGGACACAGACAAGCATGACACAATGAGGCATATAGCTTCCTACAAATGAGACTATAGCCTCTTACATGACACAACAGGTCCACTAGATTTCATGAAGCAACTGCTTTTTCCTTCCTTTCTCTTTTGCTTTCCTGAATTTTGGAGTGCGTAACTTGATTTGATCTTGAATCTTATAATACTTGATATCAGAGTTAACATAGCTCTCATCACTTGAGTTAGGTGCTTCTTCATCATCATCAGATCTGTCATTCAAAGGGATGTCAACCTCTGAATTTGGCATACAAAGATGTGGAGTTTGCTTCTCTTGATATTGGGTAGAGATTGGTGTCTTCATACTCTTTCTTTTTATCACAGACCATGATTCCTTTCCCTTCATTTTCTTCTCCATTCTCGCTTGAATTGAAAGAGCATCTTGTTGAAGTCCAGCTAATAAAGCAGATTTTGGGGAGAGAGGGGATACTAACCTTTCATCAGTTTCAACACTCTTCGGGAGCTCTAAAGGAATTGACATAGTAGCAACTTCCTTCAGCTGCAGTTGATCTTTCTTGGCTTCTTCAAGTATTATTTCATCAGTTATAACTCCAGAATCAGAAACAAGAATTTGCTTCTGGACCTGTTGATCCTGTTGCTCAAGAACATGCTTTCTATGTGAGATCTGATCTGCAAGCTGTGGCTTCATCTTAGCATTTGATATTCCAGAATTGGTTTTTCCAGCTTTATAGAATTTCCATCTCAACTCCTCCAAACTGCAGTGCCCATCAATGACTTTATCCAATATCATAAAGTTTTTGGATCATCATCCAGAATTTTTCTCATGCTGATGCTCTTTCTGTTGGATCTCTGCAAAACAGGTGGCACCTTAACCTGATGCTGCAGAGATACATTCTGAATCTCCTTAGGTCTCCAAACTTTCTCCTCTTCCTTTTTTTCCTTCAGCTTTTCACCATCGTCTTTATCCTTTTTCCTCGCCTTACAATCATCTTCATTGTGCCCAATCGCACAACAATGATGGCAGAACTTGGGAACTCTTTCATACACTATTCTTTGTTTGAAGACTTGAGCCCCATTTTTAATCAGAATGAAGGGAATTTGAGGCTTCAACAGATCAATCTCCACATAGACCCTCAAGTAACTAGGTCTAGTGAAGTCCTTGACATCCTTGTCCACACAGATGTACCTTCCCCAGAGTGTTTGCAATAGACTTAATTACATCTGGATTATGGAGGTGTACATTAAGGCTAGGAAGACCAATCCAAACTAGGACATTAGTGGATCTAAGATTAGGTCTGAAATAGGGGTACCATCTTATCACAGAGACCCAAGCACCATGAAATTTGAAATCACCCATTGCATAGGTTTGCACGAAATCTTTTTCATCCTCAAACCTGATCAAGATATGTTTAGAGTCAATAGCTCCAAGGAAGATCTCCCCACAATGAGAAAATCTTGCTTTGAGAAAGCTTCTAAAATTAAGAAGATCAGCCCTGGAGTTCTGAAATCTAGCTACCAAGCTAAAGGTAAAGGGCTTCTGCAACTGAGCAACTTCTTCCTCAGAAATTTCAATTACAAATTCCCCATCAATCAGCAAAGCATCCCTAACGGGGATGGATTCAAAGATGGGAGCCTTATGCATCCCCTTCATAGCAGTAGCAAAAGAAGTTTTCTTCACATCATCTGAATTTATTCTACTTGAATCTGTAGCTTTCTTAATTTCTCCTTTTTGCCCAAACATAATCGGAGATAAAAGAGGGAAATCCGAAGCATTTCCCCCATATAACCACCAGGTAAAGAAGATTCAAACCCAGGTCCAGGAACCAGATCCACAACCTCAGCCATTACCAATGCACCTGCCGCCGCCTCTTCACTTCTTCACGCACAAGACGGCACGACCGAAGGATGGGGCTGCACGAGGGCTGGTGGCGATGGTGATGAAGGCGGCGTGGAGGCTCCGCTGGCTGGGGTCGCGCGGGTGCGGCCTTGAGTGGGGCGACGGAGGCGCGTGCGGTGGCGACGCCTCTCTCTACATTCCAGAGAAGTAGCGGAGGAGCGTCAGTCATAATCTAGCCTTACTCTAACCCACAACGTGCAAATGCAAGGGTATGAATGCAATACAGAAAAAGAAATATATGCTCAAATGAAGAACAAAGACTTACATGCAATTTCTGGAAACTTGAAATTTTTTAAAAACTTGCAAAGGGGTGCAAGTGTCCCCTTTGCAAATACCCAATTCTTTATTCTCCGACAACTTCTCCTCTGCTTTGCTTCTTGAACAAGGGAGCTTTGAGGGAGGCGGCTGGAGGGGCGTCAGAGGCGAGCTGGGCGCGCGCGGGGGCGAGCGAGGAGGGCGACGCCGGTGGCGGAGTGGCTGTGCGCGGAGGGGCGATGAAGCGCGACGTGGCGTTCCTGGAGAAGATGCGACTGGAAGCGCGGAATGCTCACGCACGAGGGTGGCGCACGTGGAGCAGCCGCGCCTGCTGGAGGTGCGGGGGTGGATGGCCACGGCCCCGCGCAAGGTTAAGAGGCTGGAGGTGTGTCGGCGCCAGGGGCTGGGACCTTGGAGAGTTTGGCCGACACATGGCCAAGGGTCGTCGGGCAGAGGCAGCAGCGCGATGACGGCGGTGGTGGAGTGGCCGAAGGCAAGCAAAGTGGAGGATGGAGGAGAGGAGTGGAGGAAGAAGAAACAGGAGGTGTCACCACCTCCTCTGTTTCTCATGCATTTGTTTACGTGGCTTAAATAAACGATTAATCGATTGATGAAAGTTCGTCAAAAAATTTATGAAAAATCATCGTTGCGTTCGCAACGTGTGATTTATCCGTAGAAGTGCAATCGGTTTGGTGATTCAGTGGGAGGAAGACGATGAAATAGAGGAGAGAGAGATAATGGTTGTAGGAGAGGAAGAAGAAGAGAGGAAGAAAATTACCTGGATATGCAGTCAGATTGCCTGGGGATGAAGGAGAACTCCTTCGATCGTCGCTCAACGCCACGATTGAGGCGGAGCTCGAGCAGGCCTCGTATGAAGCTTGCAACGGCGAAGGTTGAAATCTCGCCAGATCTCGCCAAGAAGGAGTCGTCTTCGATCGGAGGGATCTCCTGGAGCTGTCACCTTCAGGGAATGTAGAGCTGGGCTTCTTCTCTCAAGTGGCGGATAGGTGCGACGATGGCCGGTGCTCGATTATTTATAGGTCGAAGGTCTCGACCAGGCTGACGATGGAGCGAGGTTCATGGAGGAAGTGGAGCGTTTATGGAGGTCGACATGGGTAGTGGAGTGCTTGGCGAGGATGATGGACGAGTGGGGTTCATCGTGGAGGTGGTGGTGGACGTCGACGGTGGAGGAGGCGCGGCCAAGAATAGGAAGGGGGTGCCCCTCCCGCAAGGCGGAGAACGTGGGAGAGAGGGGCTCCCGAGGTGGAAGACGAAGTCTCCACCGTTGGATCTTGTGATCCGACGGTGGTGATCGAGGCAGGATGAAACGGCTGGATGAAGATCTGGACGTGGTGATCTGAGCGTCGTGAAGCGGCCACGTGGCGCAACGGGGCGAGGCGTGAGCGGACGGATGCGATGATCGTAGGGCGCTTGATCGGGCGGTTCAGATGCCTGCGGAGCTAACGGCTCAGATGGAAGAGCTGAGGCGTGATCTAATGGCGTAACGTGTGACGCGTGTCGCACTGTGGGAGAGGCGCGCACGGGTGGTTGAGATGAGGCGGGAGATTTGATCAGACGGTTGAGGGAAAGAGCGTACGTGGAAGCGGCTTGGCCGTTGGATCTGGAAGACCATCCAACGGCCGAGAGGTGCGGCGGCCTGGGCAAGGGGAGCAGGCCGCGTGGCGCAACGAGAGGGCGCCACGTGGCCTGCTGTGGTTGGCTGGACAAAGAAATAAGGGTAGAAAGAAGAGGGGGCCGAATTTGGAAAAACTCAAAACATGAAAGTTGTAGATCTCGATGTGATCTACAAGTTTCATGTTGGCCAAAGACGAAAATGAGGTCAAATATGATACATAAATACAAAGATACAAATATACATACATGTAGTATACAAAGAGGCCCGAAAACCCAACTTTCTCATACGAGCTCCAAATTGGATGAAATTAGTCTTATTTTAAAGGTCTTTCAATGTGTATTATTCTAAAAGTGAGTAGACCTATTTTGGAGTTTGTATAAAGGAGTTATGGGCAATTTCTGATCCAGGGGTTCTAGGGCTTTATTGGCTATATTACAAGGGGGATTTCTGGCTTTCTTCCTTATATTATTAACTAAGGAATACATATTATAAGGAAGAGGTTATTTTGATAAATGGATATTTTACAAGGGATTTTGGCTTCTTATTTAAATGCAAATGGAATGCTAAAATGCATGTATTATGTATGCATGCATGAATGCTATTTATGCATTATAAAGGGAAATATGCCGCTATTTACTCGGGAACAAGGCTCTATTTACTCGAGATTTCTGGCTTTCTTCCTTATATTATTAACTAAGGAGTACATATTATAAGGAAGAGGTTATTTTGATAAATGGATATTTTACAAGGGATTTTGGCTTCTTATTTAAATGCAAATGGAATGCTAAAATGCATGTATTATGTATGCATGCATGAATGCTATTTATGCATTATAAAGGGAAATATGCCTCTATTTACTCGGGAACAAGGCTCTATTTTTAACTTTTAGAGTGATGAATCACATATTCATCAACCCCCTATACTTAAACCTTGCTCGTCCTCGAGCAACTAAATGAAATGCAAGAGTGAAATGATTTTGGGTTCCATACCAAGGTCATGAACAAAAGTTAAAATGAAGCTTGACTCGACCTTTGGATTAATTGTGTGGCGGAACCTTATTTGGACCTGACCTTAAGACCTAACAGACTTCAAATTCCACAAGTCTTCTATTCAAGACGCCTCAACAGTCAGGTCAGAACAAATCCTCAAACGCAAATTTCTGATGACTATGATTCTTACTTGTACTGTGTAAGTGAAATGTAACTCTTCACATCAGAAATGACTCGGAACCAACCTCCTCTAACAAGGTAACTCAATAACCCGGTCCAATAACTCTTTCCTCGAGGAGCAGGGTATTCCCTTCTAAGTTCAAGTGCGACCAGCTCAAGAGGAGGGGGTAGAGAAAAGAATGGACGGTAGCCAGTTTAGCTACCTATCCCGGGATGCCTGACCAGTGTAGTCAAGTCATCCAGCTACAGACTTCTTGCTAATATACATACTCCGACATGCAATTTTTTTTGCCTGTCTATTTTTTGGAGTTCTTGCATTTTTTCTTTTTTTGGAACTATATACAAGGTGCATCATGTACATTAGGAGTTTTTCCTCTTGAGCCAGTAGACTATCCCTCTTTTGAAGCATTATTGCAACCCACAACATCCTGTCCTTAGACTTCAACACCACCAGACTAGGTTGAGATGCACTACCCTCCCTAGAGGAGGACGAATGTTTCCACCCGTGTGCTACTCCAAGCTAAAGGATTCTACCTCCTCACCACCTCATCAATGAAGAGCTACGTGCATTGTGCTTGTCCAAGTTAGGTCACTGTCTAAAAGAATCATGCGTATGCACGAGATATTCTACTTAGACTAATCAAGATGACATGTGAACATAGACTTGCGGACTCAAAGAATTAAGTCACTTGACCTGAAAAATCTTAACTCCAGTTCCTATAAGGTTCCTCTGAAATTAGGTGGATTAAGGTCAAATCAAGTCCATCCTCAATATCTACTCATAACTCGGTTCAGAACCCACTAGCTTTTCATCATGCATATGCAAGATATGCAGATGAGGTGCAGATGACATGCTATGAATGAAATGCAAGACTCTTTTTTTTGAAATGCAAGGATGATATGCAAGAGTAAATAAGAAGCCTTATTTTCAACATATATTTTTTTGGTATACAACAAATTTTTATTTACAACAAGTTTTTAATTTACACATAATATACATAGTATACAAGTTTTAAAATGTATTTTTGGTATACATCCTATTTCACAACAAATTTTACAAAAGTATGTTTTACAAGTTTTTATACAAGTATTATTCACATAGTACAATTTTTTTTTCAATTTTTACCCACCCCGTATTTATTGCATAATATATACAAAAATACATGAAAATACGTGAAAGTACGAGCTATGGGTAAAGTATATATGTAATATATACACACTCCCTATACTTAGCGTGTGCTATGTCCTCAGAGCACGAAAAGCGACGAAAAAGACATAGCTCGTGCTAAGGTAGAAGAGCTAAAATTACAAAAAGTATAGAAGTCGCTCCGCCCCCCTATACTTAGGCTTTGGCAGCCTAAGTGTAGAAGAAGATCAAAAATGGGGTGAACGAGGACAAGAGGGGAAATGGATGAGTATATACACGGCGGGCATCGATCCCCCCTATACTTAGGCTCTGGTCAGCCTAAGTATAGGACAAGAGTGAGTACGAGAACCGATGTGATCTGGAGGATGTACAGTCAATAGATGCAGGTCACTCTCCCCCCTATACTTAGGATCTGGTTATCCTAAGTATAGTCATAAAATGAAATGAGATGAGCCAGGGCGAGTGATTCGGATCACTGGGGAGGGAGGGAGAGAAAGTATATACAAGAAAGAGTGAGAATATACACGGATTAAGAAGGTTTGTGAGAACCTTCTTGCGGACGTGAGGAGGTGGATAATATACATGTGTCGCTGTCGGAATCGTCCTCAGATGAATAATAGTGAGGTGTAGGGATCGTCCAATGAGGGTCGACACACGGCTGCTTGCTTAGATAAGGCTTGAGAACAGCCGAACTGAGCTCACTCATATAAATTACCTTGTCCGGACCAGATGAGGACTTCTCAGAAAATTCCTTCTCCGGTGTGTTGAAGGAAACTTTCTTAGTCGGTTTTCTAGAACCTGAATCATTGAGAGGGAGATGAGAGAGATGCGCCTTGAGAGGTTCGGGGGAACATCTCGAGGAATCAATTCTCGACTTCCTCTCACTAGATAACCGACTAGAAGAGGGAGCAACCGTGTTTTTATTTGGAGTCAAACTAGTCTTGTTTGTTTCCTTTGAAGGTCCGGGACGTGGTGTAGTGCTGACCATTGGTTCCTCATCAGACGAGTCACCATATAGATTGTAATATTCCTGAAGGATCAGCGCATGTCTCGGGAAGGTGCTAGTGGTCTCTGTTGGCTTGGCGTTATTGGGCTCTTGTGTCGGATCATGAAAATGGTTAAGGCAATCAAAAAAGGTCATGTCCGACTTAATGATAGCTTCTGATCGTGAATCCTCCTTAGAAGCTGTCACGGTGGTGGTGCAAGCAGATGATGAAGTGGAGGTTTGGGGAGTCTCAGAACCAACGGTCGTCCGGATAGTCGGTATCTCAGGTGTAGCATAGAGGTGGAACTCATTTTCCTCTTGATGGTCACGACTGTCAACGGATGTGCGGGTCACCTTAGAGTAAAGTGTATCAAAGAATGGGTGAGGTCGGAGTGCTTCCAATGCTGAGAAATTGATCTCCCGAGTCTCGCAATCTATAGACGCTTTAGCTGAGGCTAAGAACGGCTTCCCGAGAATAATCGGAGACTGGGTAAACTCTCCTCGGTGCTCGATGTCAATGATCGTGAAGTTCACCTGGAGTAGAGCACCTTGGAAAGTAACGATGACTGAAATATTTCCTCTAAACCATTTGATGGATCGATCAGCCAGCTGAACGATCTCTCTCGACTTTCTGATTGTCCTGAGTTTGAGCTTGTCAAACACAGAGGTCGGGAGGATATTTATTGGAGAGTCATCATCGATTCTTGCATGGGTAAAGATAGTGTCTTTGATTTCACATTCAACCCTAGGCAACCGCTTCACTCTGCGGCTCTTGGTCTTTCTCCCCATCATCAAGGAGGTGGCCATAGACACTATGTGTTTTCGGTCCTTGTTCTCTTATTACCTGACCTCTTGGGCATCAATTTACTCTTTACAAATCTCTTGAGGTCGGGGAAGTGATCTATGGCCTTTATTAAGGGAAGATTAAATATCAATTCCTCATCAAGTGCTTCCCTTAGGGTGGGATCCAATTTTTTTAAATCATTTTCATTTTCAATTTTTATGTGATTTTTTGATTTTTCAATTTTTTTGGTATTTTTGATGGATGAATGATCAGATTCTGGATTGGAGGGTAAGTGGTTAGTAGAAGAGGGAGATAGAATGGACTCCAGCTGTACAGACGGTGTGGGTTCCCTGATGTTTGCTTTGTTTTCATCATCAGATCTACTTACTTCCTTCTCCACTCTCATACCTAGGCTGGCCGAAATTGAGTGCAATATGTTCATGACATCTCTTAACTCGTTACCAAATAATTCATTTTTCTTGATAAGTCTAGAGATGTCATCCTCCACAAAATTCTCATGACAAATCATGCGAGAGTTCTGATCAGTTGGAGGATACTGTTGAGATATTGGGATCTCATCTTCAACATACCTAGAATCTGGCATGTAATGCTGGGTTGAGTATGGACTATCCAAATGGCAAATATTGATTGGAGCCTCATATGATGAAACAGAGACTGATAAGTCTAGCTCATGAGTCCAATCTTGTGAATGTATAGGCTCTTCGAATGAAGGCTGATTAATGGAAGCTTGATCACTAAAGTCAATCAAGTCTGGGAAATCATGATGTACAGGCCTCTATATTCGGGTTGTTCGATCGACCATGTTATGCCCTAAGTTCAAGTCGGGATGTGTATATGTGAGTTGTGGTATGGTCCCTACTTGGGGTGAAGTATGTGGGGGCATATAATTTTTCCAATCATCTGTCTCAGCAGTGGCTTGCTCTTCATTCGAGTCTTTGATTCCTGCAATCTCTCGAGAGTAAGGACAGTCAGCCCAAGGTGGAAGTGGATCCGGAGTGTTAGAATATGGAGTAGGTGAGAAATGCGAAGAAGTGGAGAAATCAGTCGAAGTTCTGACTTCATAATCGGGTTGAGGTGGGACCGACCACGGGTAAGGGTCTCCCGTCGATGGCAGAGGATACATGGAAGAAGGAGTAGGTGAAGATGAACGGTATCTGGTCAAGGATGAATGACCAGAGGTCACAGGGCATGGGGACCAATATCCCGACATCTTGAAGAGGATATGTAAGTAGAATGAGGTAGAAAATACACAGTTAAGCAGGATAACACACACGGACAGACACAAAGACAAACGCAAGAGCAAACCCTGAATTTACACTCAACACGGTGAAGGACCCGAAACCGAGTCCAATTAATCTTATCAAATTTAAGTGTAATTTTTCAAGCAAGATAGTAAGGAGTTACGCGGCCTATAGGGAAGTCGGCTCAGAGCCGGATGCGTCTTCCCTGTTTAACCTGTCGCCTAAGATACCGCCGGTCCTTCCTTTCTTCGCTCCTATCCGGAGTTGGGGACTCAAAGACCGTGCCCCTATCTACCTGCAAGCAGGCGGAGGCTGACAAAGCTAGGCCTTGTCGCGAAGTACCGCTGGTTCGCCCCTGACTACCCGCGAACAGGCAGAGGCTACTTGGTACTGGTCAATGAGCTAAAAGTATCCAACTCGTGATATTTGCTAGGATCAGTTGGCCCGTGATATGGAAGGCGGGGAGTTGAGCTCTGCCTTAAGGTGTTCACACACACTCAAGTACCCTCACTCAGCCTGAAAACAAGGTCGGGGTTACTCTCCCGCAAACAAGGGTTAATTTTAGTCAATTTTTTCGGTCCAATTCAATTAGCAGTCCCGATTTTAAGTTACGTTCTCACTTGTTAGTCCAACCACACAGCACGCCTAACGTCCAGTCCCAATTTCTGTTTAATTTATGTTTGAAAAACAGGAGGGGAAATCGAGAAAAGCCGATGCACGAAAAATGATGATGCGTATGCTGAGTTGAGAAGACTTACAGTGATCCCTTCGCTTGTATGCAGGATGCAAAGCAGTATTGAAATTTTACACTATATGCAAATGCAGACGACAAAATCCGCTCCTAGACAAGCAGTTCTATTAGCGAGTGAAGAACAAGTTCAATTTGACTTGATCCGCGGTCGAGGTGCGTCTTTTAAGTGTATGTGTGGTCCTAAAAATTACAAGCACAAGCAATCCCTAAAGTGGCTCGAGGAGCCGCTAGTGCAAGCCTAAATTACAATTCAAACCGCACAGCACACGGGGACACAGTTCCACTATTTTTACACACGCGAGAACCCAAACGGGAACCGCTGGAAATGATGCGAAAAATGTGGAAATAAATGAAATTTACAAGTTCTCTCAAATCACTCAAACAAATTAGAATGCGTGTTCCTCGAAGCGTCTTCGACTCCGGCGTCCCTCGCACAAAAACAAGTTGAGGTCAGATAGAGAACGACTCAGAATGCAGAAATTTAAAAGACAGAGAAATATTTACAAGAAAAACCAGGGGTCAGACTACCCGAGGATGGAAAATCAAACAATTGGAATTTCACTGAAAATTAACGTAAGCCGTGCCTCCCCGGCAACGGTGCCATTTTGATAACCGTCTCCCGTACCTTTGTTAACTCGGTCAGATTAATGTCCAAATTAATTATCAGTTTTCGTTGCAGTCGTATACGAGAGGGAATATCAAAAACCACTTTAATTAGATTCGAGTTAATTTCAAGCGGTATATTTTTTTTACTTGGTGAAGTCCAAGGTCGAACTCAGGGAGGCATCTGTCTCCTTAGGTTGATTTTTAGCAAAGTTCCAGTGTTCAATTTTCGAGGAAGAATATTTTTGGTCTTTTCCGGTTTTTTATGCAAAACACGTGCAAAATCAGGCCAAATTACGAGTTAAATAAAAAATATAGTCAAATTAATTCTAAAAAAATATGAAACTTGGTCATATTATGAAATGGAATGAAATTAATCTACCCTATTTTTTTTTGTAATTTTTAGATGCACGGATAATAAAATATATAGACTTTAGTGAAAATGACTAAATCAATTTTAATAATTACCAAACGATGATATTTCTCAGAAACAAAATTAATCCAAATAGGTCTAATTAAGAGCTATCCAAATCAACTTGAATTTCGTAAAAACACTTCACAGTTGATTAACTAAAAATCGATTAAGGTTTTCACTAAATGATTTTTCTAAGACAAACTATGCGTGCAAATGAAATAATTTTTGGATATGTTGTAGCATAGACTTAGATCTACCAATGATGATTTTCAGAGATTTTTCGATAAGCAGATAATGCGCAATAAATTAATCAATCAACATGGGCAAAGTATTGCAATTTTCACCAAGTTAATTTCCATAAATATTCTGCAAATCAGAAAAATACAAATAAGTGCTAAAATGATAGAACAAGAGTTATGCTACACAATGCAATTTTCGTAATTAAAAATAAATGACAAACTGACAATAAAATAAACGTGCAATTGCAAGGGTATGAATGCAATACAGAAAAAGAAATATATGCTCAAATGAAGAACAAAGACTTACATGCAATTTCTGGAAACTTGAAATTTTTTTAAAAACTTGCAAAGGGGTGCAAGTGTCCCCTTTGCAAATACCCAATTCTTTATTCTCAGACAACTTCTCCCCTGCTTTGCTTCTTGAACAGGGGAGCTTGGAGGGAGACGGCTGGAGGGGCGTCGGAGGCGAGCTGGGCGCGCGCGGGGGCGAGCGAGTAGGGCGGCGCCGGTGGCGGAGTGGCTGTGCGCGGAGGGGCGATGACGCGCGGCGTGGCGTTCCTGGAGAAGACGCGACTGGAAGTGCGGAGTGCTCACGCGCGAGGGTGGCGCACGTGGAGCAGCCGCGCCTGCTGGAGGTGCGGGGGTGGATGGCCACGGCCCGCGCACTATTGAGAGGCTGGAGGTGTGTCGGCGCCGGGGGCTGGGACCTTGGAGAGTTTGGCTGACACACGACCAAGGGTCGTCGGGGCAGAGGCAGCAGCACGGTGACGATGGTGGTGGCGTGGCCGAAGGCAAGCAACGTGGAGGATGGAGGAGAGGAGTGGAGGAAAAAGAAACAGGAGGTGTCACCACCTCCTCTGTTTCTCATGCATTTGTTTACGTGGCTTAAATAAACGATTAATCGATTGATGAAAGTTCGTCAAAAAATTTAAGAAAAATCACCGTTGCGTTCGCAACGTGTGATTTATCTGTAGAAGTGCAATCGGTTTGGTGATTCAGTGGGAGAAAGATGATGAAATAGAGGAGAGAGATAACGGTTGTAGGAGAGGAAGAAGAAGAGAGGAAGAAAATTACCTAGATATGGAGTCGGATTGCCTGGGGATGAAGGAGAGCTCCTTCGATCGTCGCTCAACGCCACGGCTGAGGCGGAGCTCGAGCAAGCCTCGTGTGAAGCTTGCAGCGGCGAAGGTTGAAATCTCGCCAGATCTCGCCAAGAAGGAGTCGTCTTCGCTCGGAGGGATCTCCTGGAGCTGTCACCTTCAGGGAATGTAGAGCTGGGCTTCTTCTCTCAAGTGGCGGATAGGTGCGACGATGGCCGGTGCTCGATTATTTATAGGTTGAAGGTCTCGACCAGGCTGACGATGGAGCGAGGTTCATGGAGGAAGTGGAGCGTTTATGGAGGTCGACGTGGGTAGTGGAGTGCTTGGCGAGGATGATGGACGAGTGGGGTTCATCGTGGAGGTGGTGGTGGGCGTCGACGGTGGAGGAGGCGTGACCAAGAATAGGAAGGGGGTGCCCCTCCCGCAAGGCGGAGAACGTGGGAGAGAGGGGCTCCCGAGGTGGAAGACGAAGTCTCCACCGTTGGATCTTGTGATCCAACGGTGGTGATCGAGGCGGGATGGAACGGCTGGATGAAGATCTGGACGTGGTGATCTGAGCGTCGTGAAGCGTCCACGTGGCGCAACGGGGCGAGGCGTGAGCGGACATATGCGATGATTGTAGGGCGCTTGATCGGGCGGTTCATATGCCTGCGGAGCTAACGGCTCAGATGGAAGAGCTGAGGCGTGATCTGATGGCGTAACGTGTGACGCGTGTCGCCCTGTGGGAGAGGCACGCACGGGTGGTTGAGATGAGGCGGGAGATTTGATCAGACGGTTGAGGGAAAGGGCGTACGTGGAAGCGGCTTGGCCGTTGGATCTGGAAGACCATCCAACGGCTGAGAGGTGCGGCGGCCTGGGCAAGGGGAGCGGGCCGCGTGGCGCAACGAGAGGGCGCCATGTGGCCTGCTGTGGTTGGCTGGACAAGAAATAAGGGTAGAAAGAAGAGGGGGTCGAATTTGGAAAAACTCAAAACCTGAAAGTTGTAGATCTCGATGAGATCTATAAGTTTCATTTGGCCAAATACAGAAATGAGGTCAAATATGATACATAAATACAAAGATACAAATATACATACATGTAGTATACAAAGAGGCCCGAAAACCCAACTTTCTCATACGAGCTTCAAATTGGATGAAATTAGTCTTGTTTTAAATGTCTTTTAATGTGTATTATTCTAAAAGTGAGTAGACCTATTTTGGAGTTTGTATGAAGGAGTTATGGGCAATTTCTGATCCAGGGTTTCTAGGGCTTTATTGGCTATTTTACAAGGGGGATTTCTGCCTTTCTTCCTTATATTATTAACTAAGGAGTACATATTATAAGGAAGAGGTTATTTTGATAAATGGATATTTTACAAAGGATTTTGGATTCTCATTTAAATGCAAATGGAATGCAAAAATGCATGTATTATGTATGCATGCATGAATGCTATTTAGGCATTATAAAGGGAAATATGCCTCTATTTACTCGAGAACAAGGCTCTATTTTTAACTTTTAGAGTGATGAATCACAGATTCATCATTCAGCTATCTCAAGAATGGTGGAAGAAGGTTGGTCGAGGGGAGAAAAGGTGGTAGTGAACTCAGGTTCAGAGAGCGGGTCTGGGCTCTCCGAAACCGTCCTAGATGAATGGGGAGGAGTGCTCGAAAGCGGTGCTGCCAGAGGCAACCTTAGGGATCTCCTTCCCATCATCGTGAGGTGGGGATGAGTGTGGATGAGATCTGGTAAGCAAACAAGATGAGAAATCAAACCCCCAATTCATCTACTCAACACGAGCTGAAGACCGTAAAGGATCGGTCCTTAATCTTGTCAATTTTAAGTTAGGTGATAAAACAATCTTGCAGAGCGATTAAGCGAGCTGTTAGGAACCCGATGCTCCCAAGAGATTGGCTCAATCCCAAAGCTAGATCTTTCCCAGCCAGTACAAGTTGCGGACCGTTTCCCGGCTACCCGATCAACTCGCTCTATTAAGGACGTCGCGGTCTGTTTTACCGGTTACCGGAGAGATCCTCACTGGAGAACGACTAACCCCAAGACCAGTAGTCTAACGGAAGTTCATGCGTGGCTATATCCTAGTGTTCGAGTCACTCTCTCGCTCAAGCAAACCAAACAATGAGGGGGTGACTCTCCCAAAAAAATTTATAAATGAGGTGGGTTTTAGGGTCAAGTTTGCTTTAGCAGTCCCAGATTTTATTGCTTTCACTTTTTTAGATTTTTTATACATAAACAACACCTAACGGATTTTCCGATTCCTCTTTGATTAATTTGAGTCGAAAACATGGGGAGGAGTCGAAAAAGCCAATGCACGGTCAAACACAATAATGCATGCGGGGATAGAAATGCATACCTTGCTCCAGGACTCTACATGCAATATGATCCGTGTAGAAATTAAAGACAGAAATGTAAACTAACTATATGATGCACGAGGAAATCGGCCTTAGACAAGCAATTTCTATTGATCGTGAACAACAATAGTTAGCTAACCGAATTGAGTCCGGAGTCCGATCTTGGGAGTCATTCGGTGTCTGCTACAACGGGTCTTGCCAGCACTGTACGTGACTCCTCACGGCACGTGGTCTCAAGTTCAATTAAACTAAGTTTTTCAATTTAATTTTTATCCAAGGTCCAATTACGTTCTATAGGAACATATATTCTATTAGGTGTTGGGGCTTAGAAATTTACGTCGCAATCAACAAAAATCCTACGTCTGGGGCCAAAATCACGAGAATCAAATAGTAAGTTCTAGCGATGAAATCAAAAAAACGAAAAACCGCGATGAGGTCCCCCAAGTGCACTGGCACTTGGCGAAACATACCCCAAAAAATAGTCCAAGAGTCCATAGTTCAAAGTCCTAAATCATTACAAATGTGTCAAGAAATGTTCTCTCTCAAAAAATCTTCAATTCCCTACTCTTCCTACTGTGCGGGTCCTCTAAAAAGAAATTTCAAGTCATCCAAGCAGTACCTCGTACAAAAATCCAAGAGAGAATGTCAGAAAACAATTATAATATAGAGAGACAAAATAGAAAAATGACTACAAAGCCGTGCTCCCCGGCAACGGCGCCATTCTGATGAGCCGAAATCCGACGCGGTTAAGATGTATAAAAATAATTCACAATGTGTCGTCATTCTCAATTGCGCGGTTCGGTCAACAAGAAAAAAATTTGTATTTTAACCACTTAAGATGAGATCAATCAATACAGACGATGTAAGCGGTTTTCACTATTCTTTTTACCTGGTATAGCGACCACGGTCGAACACAAGGAACACGATTTAAAAACTCTATAGTCAAATTTCAAAGAAATTTTTTTGGGGTTTTTGAATTTATATTTTTTTGTATTTTTCGAATAAGCACAAATGAATAAAAACACACAACACCACACTCTTTTTGTATTTTTAAAAATGATAAGAAATGCTCAGAAAATTAAAAAGAAAATACTTTTTTATTATTTTTATGTTTTAAAAAATTTTTGATAATTTTTTTCAACTTTTTCTGATGTTTTTGTAATTTTCTAAAAATCAAACAGTGAAAAATAGAGCAAACTATGCACAGTCAGGAGTATTTTACAATTTAAAAATACTTAAATTGCAAAATAATCTTCAAAATTATTTTTAATATAAACTAGAAAGAAATATCTACAATCCGAAACTGAAATCACTAATTTTGGATTTTTCTAGAATTTTCTACAATTTTTTTTAAAGTTTATCGTATTTCACAATTTTTTTGGTTTTTATAAATGGCAAATGCACAAAAATTGGACAGAAATTAAAAGACAACAAAACACACCTTCAATATTTTTTTTGGAATTTTTAGGCTATTTTTCTAATTTTTATGAATTTTGCAATTTTGAGCAGACAAAAAATTAGTGTTTTTGATTTTTTAAAAATTTTAAGCGATAATAAAATGCTATGAAAAAAATTAACAATGTTAAAGCACATATCAGGAGCATACATGAATTTTTGCAAAATTTTTCGGCTCATAAAAACATTTATTTCATTGAAAAGAGCATGCAAAATTAAAGTCTGGAAGTATAGGGACTGAACTGCAAATAGTTGAAAAATCTGGACTGAATAGTAATAACATAAAATTGCAGGAAGAAATGCAAAATTTACCCAAATGTCACGTGCCAAACACGTGACCTTCTTTAGAGTGTAGGGGCGTCTTTGATATTTTGTAATATACCAGGGGGCTTAAATGATATTTCTCCAAATATTTTAATAAACCCTAGGGTTTTCTTATGCCCTTCCTTCTTTTTCTTCAACCCAGGAGTCCAAGGGGGAGGCACGGGCCGCCGCCACAGGGGAATGGAGGCACCAAGGGGGGCACGACCGCTGATGGGGATATGGATGCTCGGTCGCCGCAGCCAAAGGTTGGGGGTGCCGCCCACGCGGCTTAGAGGCGGGAGGGGTAGAGGCAGGAGGCCGTGCTCGGGCGGATGGAGGAGGTTCTCGGGGCGGCGCCTGGAGTTTGGGTCGCGCGGCGAGGGCGCGCGCGGACGGTGGCTGCTGGGTTTGGCGGCCCCTACAGGCGGCTGGAGGTGTCGCGGAAGGGGCGCGCCCGGAGTTTGGGGCGGCTGTAATATCCACAAATGAGGAAAGTGTTTATTGGTTAATTAAATAAAATAATTAAATTAATTAATTAATTACAAATTTCGGATTTAAATAATTTAAATAAATTGAATAAATTCCAAAAAAGAATTAGCCACCTTAATGGTGGCCATTAATGGTATGGAATAATATCCTATATACAAGGTAAGTATTTACATCAAATAATCCAAATAAATCAAATAATTAAATAAAAATTTCGTAATTAAATTAAATTAATTAAATAATGTTAGATAATTAATTTTTTTGTGATTTTTTAAGGAAGTTAGTGATATACACATATTATATACATATAATACACTATACATATTTACAAATTAGGAAACAATTTATAAACACACATTTTTTTAAAAAAATTTATTATTTATATTTTTTGTTATTATTTTAATGACAATAATATTTACAATTATATACATTGTATATAAAAAATAAATATGAATAAATATGTACAATAAATAATGGTGAAACTACACAAAACACCCTAGAAAACTATCTTTTTAACCTTAACTCCAAAAATTATGAAACGACAGCCATTTGAAAGATAATTTAATTTATAGTATAATGGAAGTGAGTTTGGTTCAATTTGAGTTCATATGGAGTCAGAATTGGTATTTCAATTATCACTTTGGGGCTTTTTCTAGGTGTCATTATTAATAACATGTACATTATTTTACTTTACAAATATTTTTATTATCTATAACACATTTTTATTTACGACTTTTGTTTACAAAAATAATTAATTCGAGGTCAAATTATGTACAAATAAAATAATACAAGTTTATACAAATATACAAGGAATTTATGTACAAATTATTTTTGGATTTTTGACAGAAGACCCTATCTCCCCTACTTTATTCCTGGTCGATCAGGTCAAGTCTTGACCTTCTCTCGGAGTTCGTGCCAGTCTGTATTTATTGCATAAATACATCCTTTATTTTTATTTTCTTTTTCTTTTCTTCTTTATTCTTTTATTTATGTACAAAATGTGGTAAAAATGCATATTTAACAAATGCATGCAAAATGATAAAATTATGGAATTAGTGGTTATTTACAGGTGTTTGACTAAGAAAATGAAGCTAAAATAAAACAATAAAGGTGATGAATCATGGATTCATCAGTGCGCACGCTTGCGCGCATGTGTATAGGCTAAGAAAATGGTTGTAGACCTTATATTAACATATCTCGTCAAGTGAGAATCCTAAAAGAGCTACTATAGGGATCGATAATGCAGAAAGCTTCCCGTTGCCATGTGATGCTCTTTTAACAAGATTGATCCAGCCAGTTAGTTTCATTTCAGGATGAAGCATTGTGTTGTCGAGCAAGGAAGATATATCTTCCCTCGTCCATGTCCTCGATAGGTATCGTTGTTCATCTCCCCCGGGCAAGGACGGGAGGGAAAGAGGTGATCATTGGTGTCTTTATAGACCTCATACACAAATGTTTGTGATTTTCCATGGGGAAGTCCGATCATGCGTGAATTCCTAATCTATGTGTTTCCTTACTATGAAAGAAGGCGCACACCCTATTATAGAGTCGTAGGGTCTAGGACTCGGGACCTTAGAGCTTGAACGAAGTGAAGCAACCCAAATGAAGTATAGTCTAGAAGAGTGGAATTTACAGTCAAACAATTAGCTCGACGCGTTGCATTTCTCATTTTTTTTCCTTATTATCAAAAACTTGGATAAACTCGAAAAACTACACACTCGAATATTAGGGACATCTCTCGTAAAGAATTAGAGAAAGGATCGAAAAAGGAAAGAGAGATTGAGACGAGTTCTTCCTTTGAATAAGAGGGAAGGGGATGCAAAAAGGTAAAGAAGAAAGCCAACTAGTAAGGACAAGACTCACCAATACCTATTAGTATACCGATCATGTGCTACCTCGTGTTTTCCTTGTGAGGAATGGTTAATAGGGCAACCAAGCAAGCGACCAACGACCCTGTAGTTACAAGACCTCATTCTTTTCTCTGACTCAAAATGAATCTCTCAATTCAGGGGTTAACCATGCAAATCATCACGAAACACAAGACGTCTACACATTCTCGTAGTACTAATGAGGAGTCCAATGAAATCTCCCATATGATTTTATGGATTTGAGTCGGAGGATACTTCGATCTAGAGAAAAAAGTCGTATTGGAAAAGAGAAGACAATATGAGAGAGAATTATTGCAATCAATCCTCAGTCTTAACCAAAAAGCCCTCTTCTTGCTATCTTTACTTAAGATAAGAGTCAAGAGGGACTTTCGCTCCTCTTGCACTTTCCTATTGATGATCAAGATTGAAGGTGGTACCATATTAACCTCTTGGGGCTTCTATTGAATTGAGAAATATGTTTGATTGTACATATTTTTGATTGAGATATATAAAGCATTCTCTAGATAGTTCCAATCAAAGCAATTTGATGCCCCTAGTAATATATAATTGGAGTCTATATGTCAATAATATATAATTGGAGTCTATATGTCAATCAATGATCGATAGAAATACTCCAACACGACCTTTATCATATAGTCCATATATCACAATATAGGTATCATATTCCAATCTATGGCAACAGGCTGGCACGAAGTGATTCATCATGCAATAAAGAAGAAAGGAAAAAATATCTTACTAAATCCACTTTCGGATCGTTCTTTTGGGATGATTTGTAAATCATCAAATTCCTACAAATGGATTTTTATTTTTTTAAATATCTTGTAACTATAATACTATAGCTAAAGATATAGTACTAACATTGTGAGCATGTGAAGGCATTAGTTAAATTTACTTACAATAAGAAAGAAACACATGTTTGGTGTAGCACCAACATGTTAAAGCACTTTCTTTATTTCATTGGTCATTTGTTGTGCCTATGACAATAGGTCCTTTGGTATCGAATCATTGGGTACAATACTCCTTAAATTTTCTTGCTAGCTCTTATAGTGCCATCAATGTACTTGAGGATTTAATAAACTCAAATATTCATTACTCTCCAGTCATGTATTTTAAATAACAATAAACTAAAATATTCGGGTTGGTCTAAGATGGGGAATTTTCCAAACTCACTCATTGAGAAAAGTCTATTCACGGGAAACCAAGTCACATAATCGATTAGTCAGCATCTCGCTAACTTGCTCGATCTCTACATATAACATGTGTCCTTGATTCTCCATTAGGCTTCACTCCTGACAATCGTGTTTGATCTCTCTAGTTGCCTTTCTCTTACTCTTTGCAAAGCAATAAAGTAAGGAAGTTGGGATGTATAAAACTCTTCCATCATGAACCTTATCTAAAGACTTCCAAATCAAAAGAAAGGATTGTTTGTGTTGGGGCATCTCCAAAGGCCTTTTAGAAAGCAAGGATGGGTCATCATTTGCATCTCCTCTGATGAGTTTCCTCCATTTATAAAGCAAGGAGGGGTCGTCATTTGCATCTCCTCTGATGAGTTTCCTCCATTCCATTGAGCAGGAAGCGAGTCATGCTCACGAGGTGGGAAAGCTAGTGGTCTTGCTAGTCAAAGTGACAAAGTATAGACAGGGATAAGATAGAATGATTTAAGTATGAAAGAGCCAAGTAGGCCGATCACATATAGTCCCTCGGCTCTATTCGTTAGGGAGTGTTGCGCCTTAATGCTACATTTCAAGTTCTACCTTTTAGATTATGTTGTTGCCACCTGTGGGTGGGTGAGTGAGTGTGTGTATAACAAGCGATGTTGTTATAAAGTTGAAGTTAACTCCACACCACACCTTGGAAAAAGTCATGCATGAGAAACTCCTTGCTCAAAAGGAGATAAGAGAAGTCAAGGCAGTATCCGAACCTCGAGCAATTGAGGTATAATGGCTTAATACCAACCAAGTTAAAATAACCACAAATATTCGCCAAGGTGTGGTAAAGGAAGATATTAGGTGAGGCGGTGAGTTTATCATTTATAGGTTATTGCCTTTCATATTCTCACTGTCGACTTAAAAACTTGCGTTAAAAAAACACTTCAAAATTGTAGCCAAGAACTCAAAATCTAAGCATACTAAAGACACATGCCTCTGATGTTATAGTGGAGAGAACATACTAGGGTTGATCGATTGAGTAAGCGGTTACATTATCACATTTAGCGATGACCATGCAAGATAGGGCAATATTTACTTGTTATTCGAGAAATAAGAAACGTTTGTTCAAGATCATGATCGTCCACTTGAGCCAAGATAAATGGTACAATTGTCAAGAACTTACTGAAACTTTCGAGCTACCACAATTCTTTCTTCCCTCACACCTCCTTTCCGTATTCCGTATTATGATCCCTTGACCTTTGATTTATCTTATTTTCTTAGTGAGGTAAGGATGATCCTAGCAATACTGTGGGGGCTTGGAAAAAAAGAAGTAAGGATGCACCATCGAGACTAAGAACGCCCCCTTTTGCCAACAAATACTCTCCTTTCCAATTCTTGTGGTTATGTGGTGTCCTATCAAAGGGTTGAAAGATAGGGGGAGATGTGAATAGTTGCTTGATCATAAGGGGAGCAAAGCAACTAAAAGAAAAGATGTGAATCTCCTCTCATTATTGAGAAAGCAACAAATACAAGGGTCTCTCTTATGAAGGTGCACAGGAGTTGTGGCATTGCATGATCCGGTGGTTTGTCGTTTAAGAATTTCCATCTAGGCAATTCATCGCGTCTTAATCTAAGATTTCAATTCTTTCATATTTCAACAGAACATGTTATGGGAGAGCACTAGGCCTCAAACTGGATTCGAGCCCCGTCAGCCTCAAACTGGAGAAAACAAAATACTTATTCATATCAGAATTCTATAGGAAATTAAATGGATTTCTTTAGAGTAATAAAACTCATCCCATTTTCATACAGACAACCTTACAATAAATGCAAAGAGGTCAAGCTTAGGAAAAACTCCTTGGATTGTTGACAATGGGGCAGAGTTTTCTTTTTTTCTAAGATTCTTTGCCTTGGCAGGATGAAGACCTCAAGTTGCTTGTTAAAAAAGAGAGGCTCCGTGGGCCTCCCTTTTACCACTTCCTCTCCTCTCTTGTTGTGGTCCCTTGACTCATTGTTTAGTAAATGCAGATGCTTGAGATGATTTTGTTACATGTTTTGTTGTGTGATCATCCATCATGTCCTAGACATTACATGACCTCCCGACCCAATAGTACCTATTTTGGGAACATACAATGCCAAAGTCACTGAATGAGCAAGTTGCTAATCCCTAAAATGGACTATAATTAACTCGAATAGTCTGAGGGCTGAGTATTCCTGATGCTTGGTACTTTCCACCACAACTATACATCAACGATATATATGAGATTCGAAAGCGGACAAAAGCCACCAACCACTATTTTAATCAAAAATCTGATTTCAAGAAAAATCCTTGAACTATTTGACTCACTCAATTTAATGAATCCAAATCAACATGGTGACATGACTGACAGATGAGCTAGCATTAATAGCGGATCCAAGTCTGGTAAAGGCATTGCGTTTAGATGTGCTCATCTATAGCATTGATTGGGATATGCGTGGATACGTCTTTACCTGTGCTTCAATGACGGATTTGGCAATCTACTTGTTCATGTCTCTAATGGTATTTCCCTCTTTCTAGCCTGTTTGGTTGCAGGGATGGGCAGGGTTGGCCCAACCCTGGTTACTATTCACAAGGGTACTTCCTCCTCACAGATTACTATTCACCCATCCCAACCCAGCCCAACCCTGCCCAACCCTGCAACCAAACAGGCCCTAAGAGACGACGACGCAAGAAGACCTCCCAAACAGAAGCCTTTTGGCCCAAAGGTCAATGTTCATGCACATACTGCATTAGGGCATGGCAGCAGCAGATCTGAAGGGAGAGAGACTACTACACCACATATAGGAGACGAGATGAATCAAGTCAGCGATTGTCACAAAGGAGAAGTGATTAAATTTTAGGTTACCAACCCCAACTTCACTTCAAGGAAGTTAATCCTCCACTGCCATGAACCAATTCGAAGAAGCAACTAAATAAATAGCTCAGGAAAAGGCGCAAAGATGCCACTTACTGAACAATTGGTTTATTATACATTTTCGTCAAAGTCAACTTCATCAATATCACCTCCACATTGTAACCTGGAGTATCCATTGCCAGGACAGCTCTCTATCCGACAATCGATAAATCGAAACACTAGAAAAGTTTTACCGGCAAGCAAACCAAATGAATCATAAAGGATATGTTGAAACTTCCAGTTACATATGTAAAACAAACTAGCCTGGATGATAAATAATAAAATCACCACAATATACAGCGAAATAACACTTACCATAACACAGTATTTAAAAAAACTCATATCTGGATGCATAGGAGGCATTGACAAGGACACAAGACAAACAATACAAGCTCACTTCTCCCTTGAAACAGGATCTGTTCCAGCTGAAGGGCTGTCTGCGAAGTACTCAGGTCGCTTGACATTCACACCATACTACATCGATCCAAAAAATCAAAATCAGTTGTCAATAGATTAAAGCCCTGAATATATATTATAGAGCATGAAAACATGATTATCTTAATAAATGATAACTAAATCCAAAGCAGTTTACCTTTATCTCTAACAGAATTATCTTCCTAATTTACAACAATTCACGAAAACAATCTGTAAGCTATCTCTATTTGGCTCTTAAAGTAATATCCTAAATTACTGGGTATAGAAAGTTCAATATACCTTGAAAAATAACCAGATTATGACGTGTAAACGCTCTGAATAAAGAAAGAAATTAAATAGATCTTGCGAACCAATAAATGGGGAACGTCAAGTGGCAAGTAGTTTGATCAAAACTAATTAGCCATTTGTCTATTTATCCGGTTAAATCTGGATGAAGTTGAATGTGGTTGTAATTGATGGATATCACCTCCTATTTATGGTGGATTCTGACTGAAATTTCCAATAAAGTTTTTGATGAACTCTCCTCAAGAGTTGTAAATACTCTGTATAACTCCATTGCAAAATCTACCTCCAGAGAAATACATCCTCTGAGCCCATGATTTTTTAATTCTACGTGAGAAGAAATTTTTCACGTAATCTTTGCATCACAGTGATTAAATCTTTAGTTCGTTTAGCTACCCAAACATAGCCCTTAGCAATGAGGTAAGAACTCGTTCCCTCTAGATAATCTCATTATTAAGCATAATTTAGGCCGTAATATTTGCACAACTTTCACTGAACAAATCTAATTTCGACCTAACCAACTTTTGACAAAAGAACAAAGTAAACTTTAGGAATAGGCTAAATATACCTACTACAGCTAACATACAAAACATCGGCAGTTAGACTGGAAACTTGCCAACAACTGAAACTGTTAAAACTAAAAAATGAACCAGGCCATTGCAAGATCCAAAAGCAATATGATATTGATATAGTTTAGGCTTTTTAATCATAATACACTGTCTAGAAGATAATTAAGAAAAGGCCTGATCAGGAATTTAACGGTCAAATCACCCATTTCACCATCTCTTGTTTTTGCAGCCCACGTGATCACTCGGCGCTGCCTTCCAAATGGTTTGAAAAAGTAAATTTTGTGATGTTAGATTTATTTTGTCTTCTATTTATTATTGAGCAATGTAACTCTTCGAGGTCTTCTACATAATTCTCCCTTTTTGCTCTCTAGAGTTTCACGCTCTATAAGAAGTCCCAGACCTCACGAACAAGACACAACAATTCATTCACTTCCCTACATGGTATCAGAACAACGATCCTAAACTAGTGTGTTCTAACCTAACTCCCACTCCCACCACCATCCATGCTTGCACGGGCCCCTCCATCTTCCTATGGTCCCCGCATTGAGCACCTCTCGCCCCCTCGCCCACAGCTGCAACACCTCCTACAACCTTGTGCCACCGTCGAGGCTCTCAAAGGCTGCCACCATGGAAGTCTAGACCACCTCCAACGTCGCCCTCCAGCGCATTCGAGACATCGCTCCAGCGCCTGGCACCCCTCCAACGATACCCTCCAGTGCATTCAAGGTATCCTTCCACCGCATGGCACCACTCCAGCACTGCCAAGGCATCCTCCATGGCATCATGTACCATCATGAGGCATCTCAGCCCAATCTGGGTTGCCGCCACGGTCCCTGAGGACCCCCTAATCTGTTGTGCATCATGACTTCAGCAGTCCCGCACGTGAGTGTTAGGGCATTTTCAAGGCCACATATGCATGATTGAACAACAAAAGTACTCTCTTATTCTCTCTATCCGACCACGATGCCATCTCTTCCTATCGAGACTAAGCCCTCGTACACTACGTCGTCTGTGATGGTACAAGGCACTTCTATCAAACTTAACAGCACCAAAACTCGTGCCCTGGTCTCGTTCTTTCAAGGTGTTCATCGGTCCTCAACGGGAAATCTACATTCTAACGAAAAATCCTCCAGAAGAGACGGACAAAGACTACGACACATGGCTCGGAGAAAACTTCCCGATCATCACTTGGAAGACCAATGGTGTTGTCAAACTGCACATTGCGGCAAATCTACTCTACAAGGACATGGCCACAGAGATGTGGGGCGATTTGGAACATACTCACAAAAGACGACCAAGTCTCATCTCGCCAATATACATATGCATATCACTCTCCTCAAGTACTACATGCATCTCACCAGCTTGTATTAGAAGCTTGCAATTTTTCAACATGCATGTTCTACCTAACAAGTGCAGTAGTAATCTGACTGGCAGGTGTATAGCTTTCTCAATGGACTATGTTGGGAAAAACCGAGTAATCTATTATTCCAAGGAACCCTAGGCTCTCTTATATAGAGAGAGACCCAATGAATAAAATACATAGACGTCCAGAATAAAACAGAAATTACTAAACGATACATAACATCATAACATAAGTCTCTACACTCCCCCTCAAGGTGGAGCATAGATGTCTATCATGCTCAGCTTGGAAGAACATCTCTGTAAAGGTCCTCTGAGCAGCGGCTTGGTGAATATGTCAGCAGTCTGATCCCCTGAGCTAACGTGGGATGTAGATATCAAGCCTCTCTGGATTAGATCTCTCGTGTAGTGGCATTCTACTTCGATATGATTTGTTCTTTCATGAAATGCTGGATTGTTGGCAACAAACAATGTTGTCTGATTGTCACACTGAAGCTGCATGGGTAAAGGTATATGTAGATCTTCTAGCACAGCTCGAACCCACATCATCTCTATGCTTACTTGCGCCATGGCCCTATATTCTGATTCAGCACTGGACCTTGCCACAACAGTTTGTTTCTTGTTTTTCCAAGAAACTAGAAAGCTCCCAATAAAAACTGCAAATCCTGAAGTAGACTTTCGATCTTTAGGGCATCCTGCATAATCTGTGTCCGCACATGCTGAAATAGATAAATCTGTGCCCTTTCTAAATAACAACCCTGAGCCTGGAGAAGACTTTAGATACCTCAATATCATGTATATGACATCCATATGAACTTGTCTTGGCTGCTCCATAAATTGACTCATCCGACTTACTGAAAAAGCAATGTTGGGTCGAGTTAGGGTAATATGAAGGAGCTTACCCACCATCTCTCTATATCTCCTCTTGTCTACTTCTGTAGTGTCATCGTCATACAACTTCATGCTTGGATCCATAGGAGTACTTGGTGGTCTACATCCAGCCATGCATGTTTCAATCAACAAATCTGTAATGTACTTCCTTTGGGTCATCACCAGATCCTGTGCATTCCTGGCAAATTCCAACCCCAGAAAGTATCTTAGGGTACCAAGATCCTTTGTGACAAACTGACGACCTAGGAATTCTTTTGCCCTCTCTATTCCCTGAACATCATCTCCTGTAACTAGAATATCATCAACATAGACCATGATGACTACCGTACCTGTAGAAGACTTCTGAATGAACAACGAGTGATCTGCATTAGATCTTTTGAACCCCTATCGTTCAATCAAGTGGGAAAGATTCTGTAACTACACCCTTGGACTCTGCTTAAGGCCATAAATTGCCTTGTGAAGTCTACGCACCATATGCTTCTCCCCCTCAGCAGTGAACCCTGGCGGCTGCTGTATGTAGACTTCCTCCTGCAAATCTCCATACAAGAAGGCATTCTTGACATCAAGTTGAGATATAGTCCAGTCACGTACCATAGCAACTATAAAAAGAATACGAAGAGTTGAGTGACGAGCCACTGGAGAAAATGTATCCATATAGTCCACGCCATAGGTTTGTGTGAAACCTCGTGCGACTAGCCGTGCCTTGTATCAATCTAAACTGCCATCAGAAGCTTCATCTACCACGAGACTGTAAAGCACGCACCTCTTCTTCCATAGCCAGTCGCCAGCAATCAATCTTCATACCTTCCTGATGGGTCCGTGGTATGTCCACGGAAGACAAAGCCGCAACAAATCTCTGAAAGTCGCTTGTGAGACGATGAAAGGACACATGGGAAGCCAACGGATAAGACAAAAAAGTCTGTTTCTGCTTCCGAATAGCAATGGGAATATCAAGGTCGTCGTCCTCTGTACTGGACGGTGTAGTCTCGTCCTGCAATGAAGAATCCTGCACATGTACCATATCTGACCCATCAGTAGTGACGTCATCTGAACATACCTGAAGCGTGATGGATGCCTGACGTGTAGCCTGAGCAGGACCTGACCGATGCGTATAGAATTTAGGGAAGGGTGGAATAGGCGGTTGTGGAGGTGGCGATGGTGGTGGTGGTGTAGCAACCGGAGTTGGAGTGGACTTAGGTGAACTCAAGCTAGGAGGAGGAGGAACATAAACATCATTGTTGGTAGTGGATGAGACTAGTCTGTCACCTGCAGGGGAAAAGTACATAACGGACTCAAAAAATGTGACATCAACACTGACAAAATATTTCTTTTCCATGGGGTCATAACAACGATAACCTTTTTGAGTCCTAGAGTAACCTACAAACACACTTAACAGCTCTAGGAGAGAGTTTGTCAAGTCCAGGAGACAACGATGAACAAACGCAACGGTACCAAAGACACGAGGAGTAAGTGAGAATAATTCCTTATCAGGGAAAATGACAGAAAGAGGATTTTTCTCACCAAGGACAAATGATGGCATTCGATTGACCAAATAGCAGGTCCTCCCAGAAAGTGATAGGAGCACAACTTTGAATAAGAAGGGTTCGAGTAATGTCAAGAAGATGACGATGTTTTCTTTCTGCCACGCCATTCTGTCGAGAAATATAAGCACATATGGTTTGGTGAATAATACCCTTGGACAAAAGAAAATGAGAGAGAGAGAGAACGGGTGCAGAATTCCAATGCATTATCTGTACGAACATATTTGACAGTAGAAGAGAAAACATTCTGTGCTTCATTAATCAAATTTTTAATAAGATCCCCTACTTCAGATTTATTCTTTAAAAGAAAGACCCACGATACACGAGAAAAATCATCCACCACCACTAGATAAAACATGTGTCCCTGATGATCAGGTACACGACTCGGACCCCAAATATCAATGTGAAACAACTCAAACAGTGAGCTACTGCTCCGACTCTGACGATTAGGAAAGCTAGACCGATGATGCTTTCCCAACTGACACGCTTCACAACGAAAGGACGAACTGGGAGAGATCTGAGGCAAGAGATGTCGTATTTCTGGAGCGGGAGATGGTCAAACCGAAGATGCCAGATGTACGGAGAGACTGATCCGACTGAATGTGAAGAGACGCCAGCATAAGAGTTTCGGACCAGACGATAGAGACCATTCTGCTCAGAGCCACAACCAATCACCCTTCCCGTTAGTATGTCCTAAAAAATAAGAGATGAGGGGTCAAATATAGCACGACAGTGCAAATCCTTCGTAATCTGACTAATAGATAACAAAGTCATGGAGAACTCAGGAGCATGTAAAACATTCTGAAGATGCATAGTAGGTTATAAGGAAACCTCCCCCTGTCCAGCAATGGGGGAATGGGTACCATATGCTATCAGTACTGAGCGGCCATGTGGGATGTCCTTGTAGGACTCAAGTCTCTCTCTGTCACGACAGAGATGATGGGCGGCGCCAGAGTCGATAATCCAATCAGAGAGGTCATGGCAAGATGTAAAGGCAGTGGCACTACCTGAGGTACTGGCAGCGGCTGATGAACTGGCAGAAGCTGTAGCAGCAACATCTGAAGGTCCTCCTAGCAAATCAGTAGATGAGTGAGGCATAATATCACGTAGACGTGCCACAAGCTCTTCGAATATGTTGTCGGCAGTGGAAGCTATCACTTGGAGATTAATAAGATTGTCAAGAATTTCTTTTAGTATGTCAAAACATTTTTCTTTGGTTATGTTCAAATTATTCGAACAGAATATGTTCTTGAGTTTACCCAAGAGGACTTGAAACCATTCTTTGCTTCTCAAGGGACTGTCCATCAGACATCCAGTCTGTATACCTCTCAGCTAAATGGGTAATGGAAAGGAAACTTAGACATGTTAATATTGCTCGGTCTCTACTCACTCAGATGAATGTTCCAATGTGTTATTGGAGGGATGCCATCCTTACAGTTTTCCATCTCATAAGCAGGAACCCTTCTTCCGTTTTGAAGGGGGCACTCCTTTCTCTCTATTGCAACCTAATGAGTCCCTTTTCCATTACCTTTGAGGATTTTTGGGTGCATTGTGTTTTTCCATAATTTTCATGTTGCTGACAAACTCTCGCCTGTGACTATCAAGTGCATCTTCCTTGTATGCTCGCACACTCAGAAGGGCTATAGTGCTATGATCATGTTGGGCATCGGTACTATATTTCGGTGGTTCTCACTTTCTTTGAGCAGACTAGCTTTTTTACACAGTTTATGGATGACACCCATTGGATCTACCACCTCCACCGATCGTCTATAAATGTAAGCCCCACTATACATGTTTTTGTGCCTTTGCTAATTCCTTTTGTGTAGGATGATATGCCTTTTTCAAGTGCTTCCACCACCGATGCCTCGAATGTGCTTCAAGAGCTTCTTATAGCTCTCCGGAAATCAAAGAGGCAATGCACCTTTCACCTTATGTCATATTTTACTTCTACTGATGGCTTATCTAGTTGTGACAAGAGATTTACAGATGCTTCGATCGCCACTTCTATTCCCAGATATCATCATAGTGTACCGTAGGATTATAGTTGGCGATAAGCCATAATTGAGGAGATGGACGCACTTACCTCCTTGGGCACATGGGATCATATCCATTTTCTAAGGACATGGTAAGATAGTTTTAATATCCATCAATATCCATATTTGCATCCGTATTTGTATTCAAAAACGGATAAGGATACAATAATACCTATATCTGTATTTGTATTCGTCCGTTTGCATCCCTAGTGGCATATACATGGGTCTTCACGACCAAACAGTCGTATGATGGGTCTATTGACAAATTGAAAGCCAGATTGAGTGCAAAATGCTTCACAAGGACCTATGGGGTTGATTACCTTGAGACTTTCTCTCCAATTACAAGAATGTGTTCCATACGCACCATTCTTTCAGTTGCTGCTAATAAAGCATGATCTATCTTCCAACTTGATATAAAGAATGCCTTTCTATATGGTGACCTCGAAGAGGTGTATATGATGCAACTGTCGGGTTATGTAGTCGAATGTGAGTGTGTATATCGACTATTCAAGGCCATTTATTGTTTGAAACAAAGCCCTTCGGCATGGTTTGCCACACTTACCCTTAAGATCAATACTCTTGGCTTCCAAAGGACAACATCTGACTACTCTTTCTTCATCAGACGACAGTCTACTGGCACCATTATACATGCAGCCTACGTTGATGATATGGTTGTCACTGGAGATGACGAAGCAAGCATTTCAGAGACCAAGACCTTCCTCCAAAACGTTTGTAACGAAGGATCTTGGACAGCTCTGCTACTTAGCATTGAGGTGATACGTTTTACACATGGACTACATCTCTCACGAGGGAAGTATTGCCTACATGTCATTACTGAGGATGGACTACTTGGATGCAAGCCATCTGGCATACCTACAGAACTGAGGAAGCGGTCTATATCAATTGATCTTGAATTTGAGGATACTACATGATATAGAAGCATAATGGGTAAACTACTCTATCTAGGTCAAGGAGGTTGTCATCGGAGGAGCTTCCCGCGGAGAGCTGCAAAAATTATGAGGAAGTGGTGAGAAGGGAACGTGTCGTGGAAGTTCATGAATGATTCATGCTTGAGACTTTTTAATATGAAAGAGGGTGGTATTTCGAGATGGAGCCCACCACAAGAAATTAACTTAAAGAAATTATATTAAATTAATACAGAAAGTATTGAGAATTACGAATGTAAAAGAAGAGATGAGAGGATGCTGCTTCCACTTAGTTGGACACTCAAGAAAATTGGGGCCTCTAAATCGTTGTTTGTGACCTTCCTCCTACTTAGATTAGTGGGTAAAGTAATAACACGAATTCGAATGTAAGACGGAGTCACTATCCAGGGTTTTACGTATAATTCAGAAATATGGAGGGATCAGTGTGTAATTATGAAAGTATAGGATTAAGAAGTCCGTAGCTAATACCTTTCTTGTATGTTTTAAGATTCTCTAGCCAAAACTTGTTTCATATCCAAACTCATCATATGGGTTATGATGACTTAATAGCTAATATATTTGTGATATGTTTCCTAATAAGTCTATAACACAAACTTCTTTGGTATATGAACTAGTGGATCATGATGATTCCATGTCTGATAGATTTCTTACTTGCTTTCTGATGATTTCGTCGCACTAACTTATTTGGTATCTGAAACCATTACATGGTTATGATAATGCTATAGTTGCATTTTTTGTGTTATGACAGTTCTAAAACAAACTTGAGTGATAACTGAACTCATTACATGGGTTATGAAGATTAACTGATATATTTTGTACTTGCTTTCTCATGAGAACCTAACTCAAACTAGTTTGTTATCAGAGATCATTTAATGTGTTGTAACGGTTTATACATGATACATTTTTTATTATGTTTCCTAATGAATTTATAGCACAAACTTGTTTGATATTTGAACTCATTACAAGGGTTATAATAATGATTCCTTAGCTGTTACATTACTGATGTAATATATGATGATTCTCTAGTCCAAAAACCAGACCTATATGCGAACTCATTACATAAAGTGTGATGATTCTATAGCTGGCATATGTCTTATTTGCACGATGATTCTATAGCTAACATATTTCTCACTTGTTTTTTAAGATTCTCTAACACAAAATTGTTTAACATATGAACTCAGGGCATGAGTTATGGTGATTCCTTAGCATAAAATATCATACCATGATGATCACATGATCGATATATTCTACTATGTTTACATATGATTCTCTAGCATAAGCATTTTTATACAACAACAAAGTTTTTTTCCCACAATTAAGTAGGGTCGGCTGCATGGATTCTTCGCCTCCATTCAGATCTATCGTGGGACAATCTCGAGCTTCTATCCAAAAACTAAGATCCCTTTGTATAGACTATTTCCAACACTTCTTGGGCCGTCCTCGCCCTCTCTTAGCCGGCTCAACATCCCAGCACTCGCATCTCTTAATTGGTGCATCAGCTGATCTACTATGCAAATGACCAAGCCATCTTAAGCGGTTTTCTCGCATCTTATCATCAATCGGAGCTACACCATCTTTTTTTCTGATTGCATCATTTTGAATACGATCTTTACGTGTGTGTCCATACATCCACCTTAACATTTTCATTTCTGCTACAGCCATTCTCTGCACACGTCTATGGTTTACATGTCAACATTCAGATCCATAGAGCATAGCAGGTCCCACGGCTGCTTTGTAAAACTTTCCTTTAATTTTTAAAGGAATTTTCTTATCACAGAGAACATCAGAGGCTCCTCTCCACTTTAGCCAGCCAGCATTTATTCTATTAGAAACATCTCCATCAATTTCTCCCATCATGTTGCAAAATAGATCCCAAATATATGAAAGAATCTCTCTTCTGAATGCTATCATCACCAATCTTCACCTCGATTGCTTCACAATTGCTTCCATCAAAGATGCACTTTATATATTTCGTCTTAGCCTTACTTATACGAAATCCTTGTCTCTGATGCATGTCTCCATACCTCAAGCTTCTCATTTACTACATCTCTAGTCTCATCAATCAACACAATATCATCAACAAATAACATACATCAAGGTAACTCATCTTGAATGTGACTTGTCAACTCGTTCATAATCAAAGTAAAAAGAAATGGACTCAAAACTGAACTTGATATAAACCAATGTTGATGTCAAAATAGTCAGTCTTCCCAGACAGGGTCCTTACAAGATAAAGCCCTATCATACATATCCTTTATGAGATTAATGTATAGGATGGGTACTTGTCTCATCTCCAAAACTCTCCACAATATCTCTCGTGGGACAGAATCATAAGCCTATAAATCTCCATCGTTCTCCTCAGGAATGGATGGCTTCAATAGCTGAGCAACCTGGCATGAATCTGAATTGGTTTTCTTTTACTTTGGAAACTTGCCTCAACCTTCTTTCGATTAAACGTTCCCAAATTTTCATACTATGGCTAATCAGCTTGATACCTCTGTAATTTGAACAATTTTGAATGTCTCCTTTATTTTTATAAAGAGGCACAACAATACTCCTCCAATCTTCAGGCAATTTCTAGCTTCGCCAAATAACATTGAATAGATTCGTAAGACAAGCCAAACCACACTCACATAAAACTCTCCATACTTCTACAGGGATGTCATCCAATCCTACACCTTTCCCATGTCTCATGACATTCAAAGCATCCTTTGCTTCCTTTCTTTGTATTCGTCTATAACTTGCATGATTCAAGTAAATTTCAGTACTAGCTAGATCACCTAAAGCGATCGCTCTATTTCCTTCTCCAAGGAAAAAATTATGGAAGTATCGCTCCCATCTAGTCTTTATATCCTTCTGAGTAAAAGCATGTGACCTTCCTCATCCTTAATACATCTCACTTGAGAAAGGTCTTTGGTCTTTCTTTCTCTTGCTTTAGTCAACTTGAATATATCCTTCTTGCCCTCTTTAGAGTCGAGATTTTTATACAAAACTTCATAAGCTTTTGACTTAGTTTAGCTTACAGCCTTTTTGCTTCCTTCTAAGTTATTTTGTAGTTTGTGACAGTTTCCTCTGTTCTATCCTTAGACATAGCTTTAAAGCGTGCTCTTTTAATTTTTAGCCTCTTTTACACCCCTTCACTCCACCACCAAGCCTCCTTTTGACCGGGAGCTCCTCCCTTTGACTCGGCTAGCATCTATTTGACTACCTTTCGAATACAAGATGCTACTACCTCCCACATCTCGTTTGCACTTTCGCTACAATTCCAAGAAAAGTCCTCTAAAACCTTCTCCCTGAAGCTCGATTGCTTCAGTGGAAGATTCCACCATTTAGTTCTAGTGATCTTAGGAACCCTCATTTCTTTATCAACCCTTTTATTTGCACGACCAAGACTAACAAGCAATGTTAGGTTGCCAAACTCTCTTCTGTGATTACTTTGTAGTCTTTACAACATAACCAATCTCTTCTCCTCAACGCAAAGTAATCTATCTGTGTTCTAATTGGGCCACTCATATAAATAATTAAATGCTCCTCCCTCTTCTTGAAGAGAGTGTTTGCCATGAAAAGATCATAAATCGTTACAAAATCTAGAATGTCTTTTCCCTCTCCATTTCTATCCCAAAACCATGTCCTCCATGAACACTAGCATACCCTAAAGCATATTTTCCCACATGTCCATTAAGATCTCCACCTATGCAAATTATCTCTCTTTATGGGATTCCTTGTAAAATCTCATCCAGATCCTCCCAAAAAGCTTGTTTAGTCCTTTCATCTAAACCAATTCGCGATGCATAAACTGAGATGATATTCAGAATTTTTTCTTCAAGCACCAATTTTAGCAAAATAATCCGATCCTCGAATCTTTGCACCTCAACCACAAAATCCTTCAATCCTTATGAACCACTCCAACACTGTTTCTTCCCTTATCTTTACCTGAATACCAAAGTTTACAGCATGTCTTCTCGATCTCCCTTGCTTTCTCTCCAACCCATTTAGTCTCTTGAAGACATAGTATATCAATCTTCCTTCTTTACATCGTATCCACTATCTCCATCAATTTTCTAGTTTAAGTGCCAATATTCCAACTACCAATCCGCAACCTCCTTTGCAATCTCTTTTGGACTATCTTCTTTACTCGCATGCGTCCATTATGCGAGAACCCTTGCAAATTTTGGACTGCATCCGAACGATGATGCAATGAAACTCGCTTATTTACCCGCATGTATTCCTCATGCGGAAACCCTTGCAAATTTTGAACTACATCCAACCTGCGATGTAGTGGTCCTTGACAATTTTTCATATCATAAGCATTTTTTATATCTGGTTTAAACATAGTTTATGATGATCATCTCGTTGCGGTGTTGCTCATTTGAAATTTATACTTGTGAATATCACCGGTACTTTAATAACATATTTGTGCTTTCTTGGTTGATATCAGCATGTATAATTCATGCGCATGATGTTATGTACAATATACATGAATGTCATGTATCCTGCATTTCTTTATGTAACTTGATAGTGATCCTTGTTAAAATAAATGAGCTTTTAAGACGATCACCACACGCTGAGTTGTGGAATTGGTCATGCACAATCATTTGTAGAACAATATGCCTTTGGGCATGAGCAATTTATACTTCTTTTTAATTAGTTGCATGCTTAGCTACACATTTTACACAGTTACAAAAAACTATAGAGCTTTTTCGTTCTTCCGTAAGAGATTTTCTTGCTACCGCAATAGATGATCATGGACAACGTGGGAAAAGGTGATAAAGACATCCAAATGACGCCCATCACAAGATCATATCTCACTCAGTAGTGCACTTGGTGGAGGTTCGAGAGGAGAATTACTATACAGAGAAAATCTTCATGTTCGAGGGATGTGGGAAATATGAAATGCATAATATGTAACAAGATAACTAAAGTAAAAATAAGAGAGCACTTGGATTTACGTGGTAAGAAGCAGAATGAAACCATGGGAGAAATCCCCAAAAGCTAGGTTTTCTATTGTGTTTTTCAATAAGTAAAAAGGGATGTACAACTCTATATATATAGCCCCACCAACTCAATCAAGCTCAATCATTCATCCAAGCAGGACTAAACAACTCTGAAACAATTAGCCCAATTCACAATTCTCTGAACACTCCCCCTTAAGTTGGAGAAGGGATGCAACAACACCAAGGGGCCAGTGGAAGGGCAGCAACTACATGTGGTAGCCACTGTAATATGAGCAACATGGCGCAATGCCTCACCACAATCGATGGTGGTGAGGGAGGACATTGTCCCAAGGGTGACGGTGGTTTTTCGTGAGGAGAGCAGAGTGAAGGAGAGAAGTTTATAGTGGGAGCACGATCGAACATCAAAGCATGTGAAGCAATGACCTCTCCACTATAAATCAAGCCTCACAAATTGAAGTAGGAGGAAGCTTGATTAACTCAAGCATATTAACTCAAGATGAGTTCAACTGACGGAAGGTGATGTGATGTAAGATAGAGCAAGTTATGTGTTGTGGAGTAAATATAAAGAATACATAAGTTTGAATGTAGGGTTGCCTCCATTCAGATCTATCTTGGGTCATTCTCGGGCCTAGATCCAAAAATCTAAGATCCATTCATATAGTCTCATTCCAACATTTCTTGGGGCTTCCACGCCCTCTTTTAGCCGGCTCAACATTCCAAAACTCACATCTCCTCACCGGTGTATTAGCTGACCTCCTTTGCAAATGGTCAAACCACCTTAAGCGATTTTCTCGCATCTTATCTACAATCGGAGCTACACCTAGTTTCATTCTGATGGCATCATTTTGAATCCGATCTTTAGGTGTGTGTCAACACATCCCCCTTAGCATTTTCATTTCTTCTACTATCATTCTCTGCACATGTCTATGGTTCACATGTCAACATTCAGATCCATAGAGCATAGTAGGTCTCACAGTAGTTTTGGTGTAATTGGCAAAATTTATAGGGGTTGGTGGTGTAAAAAGTCCAACAAAACTACAAGGAAAAATAAAAATAAAAATGATAATTTGGGATACGTCATTGCGAGAAAGGGAACGTAGAGGTTGGAAGAATGGGATGGGGATAGGTGGTGAGAAAAGGAAAAAAAGTTTGCTGGAAAATATAAAAAAATATTTATGAGTTCATTTTTGTCAAAATTTACTTATTAACAGGAGCTAAAAGAATGTGATTTTTATATTGTCATTAACATAACTATGAAGTTACAAAGGGTATAAAGGTCAAAGCCTCAAATTTAATAGCCAAATTCCATTATATATACAATGTTGTAGGATTAAAAGCGCATTGGAGGGGTTAATATGAGGGTGACATGGTTTTGTTCCTACTTACCTCACGCAATGCCTTGGAAAGATCCTCCATTGTCAAGACCATGCGCTTGTCCTGCAAAAGATGTATACCAAATACAGCTTGTTTTTAGTATCTTAACATATAACATAGTTGAATGGTGTTCATCTACCTTTTGCTGCTTGTCACGTTTATCTTTGAAAATAGATGATTGTCGTGCCTTGCAATGCCTATTTAAGTAGTTACGTCATACAAGTTAGAGAATTATTATCTGCAGATACGATGCAGGCAATGAAAGTAGAAAATTTGGAATAAAATCACTTGAGTTATAATTGTTAAGGCAATAAAACAAGAACCCAATCCCAATTTGCATTTATAGATTTTCAAGATGTATCCATACGAGCCAGAGAAGTAGAGAAGACAGTGCAGGGTATGAGGGCATGCAGTATCTCTAAATCCCTAATTGATGCACTTGAAAAGCTTTTGTAAACAAAACAATGAAAGACAAGTTCCAAGTACAAGCCACTGATGCGCGGTCTTCTCAAGTGCAAATAGTAATATAAAGCTTAGCATTATGACGGGAGGACGGGAATGGTGGTGGCCAGATGGTAGTTCATGGAAGGAATAAGACACCTAAAAACACGACCTAATGGAGTTGGATGCCGGTGAAGACATCAGTGGATCCTTGCTGTCGACCCCCTCTCCTAACGAAATACGATGGCAGGTGGCTAGGTGTTTCAAGTGTGGTGGTTGTGGTCATCATGCTCGCGATTGCCATGACCCGTTGAAGTGCTTCGTCTGTGGAAAGATTGGCCATAGGAAGATGACTTGTCCGATATCAGGGTTTTGACACCCCCGGGCACTGGATGTTGATGGGAGAAAGGAAGGAATAATTCAATACTTGTGGGAATAAGCAAGATGGCGGGGTCTTGCTTGTGCGAAGTAGATGGGTCTAGTTTGTGGGAAGCCATGGCAGACATTGGGGAAGCTTTTTGGTGTCGTTCACAGGGAACGTCACAAATTGGGGAGATGATGTTTTGTGTGAGGCCTTTACAGAACATAGCAGGACAAATTACTGAAATGCAATCATTGTTAGAAATATTGAACCTAATGGTCAAGATTACCGGTTACAAATCTCCACGGAGAAAAAAAACCGAGTAAATCATGATTTTAAAAGATGAGATTTATGGAAAATAAATCTTAAAATAAATGAGAAACCAATTTACAATGGGCATTACGGTTTGGAGTGAACGGGATGGAGGGATGCCCTATACGTCTCCATGAATATGGTGATGAGAAATCCATCTTACGGAAGTCCCCAAATCTCAATCTCCTCTCTTCCTCTCCATCTTTCCTTAAGTCATTCGGTTGTTGAAAGGGTCCACCGGAGGAGACCCTTGCCAAGGGATGGTGTTTTGGACCTCTCCTCTCCAAGTACCCTTCGGATGAGGGGTCTCCTATCACCTTTCGTGCCTTTCAGTTGGTGAAGGATGCCTTGCGAGAAGTTAGTACCATATAGGATTCTATCAGATGGTCTTTCGAGTGAGCAACCAGCCGATGTCCCTCTCTCATGCTCGTATACCAAAGCTCACATTAAGATATTGGGTGAGGTTTCTATTCGAGGTTGATGACTTCCTCTCAAGGTTGAGCATATCGTTTCTTCAGAGAATGTTTCTTGGGATTCCAGATCTTCGACGATCCCTCCCTATTATACTCCGGTGATCATGGCAGGATTGGAGATGCTAATCGAGGAAGCTGAAGGGATGAGGCTGCAAGTTGGGGAAACTAAAAGGTTGATGTAAACGCCTAGGGTGGAGGTCGCCAGAAAACATCCAGTTCCCTGAGCCTAATATCATTGCAGAAGGGGCCCATGTAGGGAGTTCCATTTAGAGGATCCGCTTAAGGATCCTGATAAGACAAACCCAAATTTAGCTTCCGAGGTTTTTTCTATTGATGTTGAAATTTTGGATGTCTATCCTCGTCTTCATCATGATGTTTTGTTCAATCCTCTTGACTTGAGGATCGACCTCAACTCCTATGAACAGTGCGAGATACCCTATTCAACACTTGTATATATACCATACTCCATCATTTCAACACAATTGCTCACTACACTCACTCTAAGCAAGCTCCCCTCCCCAAGTTCCTTCCTCATTTGCCATCGTTGTGCCTCCTCGAGGAACTTCACACAAAGGATCATCCATCTCCAATTTCGCAATGGAAAAAACATGTGCACAATATTATGGAGGGGCATCTCCTCATCGAGAGGTCATCAGAATGCTATAATCACAACAAGCATACCAATGTCCTCCTCGAGAGCGTGAGTACTAGTTTCTCCCATTTCTTCGTGCGACCGCATCTCTTAGTTGTTCATCAAGTTTTTATTCCCACTTGCTTGGGATTCTGATAATATATCTAGATATTGTGAAGATATTCTATGCCAGCCTCACAAAGATCATCGATGAGCAAGATAATATCATCCTCATTTACTCCATCATCCATAACATCATCACTAACACCTCATACCACATTCTCTAATATCCCCAGCACTACTGTAGAAGGAGCCACTCTCTCGGTCATATGTTGTAAGGTTTCTTTCGAGCTCATCAAGAATGTTGTCGTCATCCAATCACAATTTCATGTAGAGGGAATGACCCTGAGATCCAAATTTGAATTCTTTCCCAAATTGCAGCAGGATATCTCAATTCTAAAATAGGTAGTTTTCAACATTTTCACAAACCACCGTCTATATCTTCTTTCACATTACCTCATCATGCCAATTATACCAATGCAATGTCCCTCTCTATCTTATGACTGTATCATGAGCCTATCTTCCTCTTGGGTATATCCCCGCATGTATTTTCCAGTTACACAAAGTCGACATCTCAAAGAAATTCAAGATTCAAATATTAGTTTATTTTACAAGAAAACGTCCATTAAAATGGGGGTCCAGTAACAAAAACGAGAAATAGACAAAGAGAAACAGAGAATCGTGGGAGAATAAGAAGCCCTAATTCAAATGAAGGTTAAGCCAACAATGATCGTAGGTGGAATTCATTTTAGAGAACCAATACCGAGGCCTATATTAAGACAATGATGTTGTCAGAATCAGTTTTATCCTCAAACGACAACAAACAGATCATTGCTACTTTGGTGGATACGTCGTTCGACTCCAAATTAATGTCAAAAACTCAAATTGGATAATTTCAGGATAAGTAAATGCCACTAGCTAGTAGCCTTTTTACCTACAATTTTACTTTCTTTGTGATGTGTTTTTGCTTGCTCTATTATGCACTTGAACTTTTTGAATCAAATATGTTTGTTTTTTAACCCTTCGAGCTTTCTATAACCTCCACTAACTACTTAAAAAGAAAAGGAAGCAAATTCAAAACTATCTTTATCTACTTTTTAGTTAACTTTTTTTTGAGAAAAGATAGGGTACTTTTCAGTGATTGCTTAAAAATCCACTCCTTTGTTTTCATGAGTCATTAAACTCACAATCTTTTAAGATGTCTTAAATTTGCTCACTTATGTTATCATCGTACTGTCTACATCTCCTTCGACTCCTTCGACTATCAGGTTTAGCCAAACGACTAATTATCTACCTTATTCAACAGAAAACTAGCCCATCCACCTATTCCTCCATCCTTCAGAATCGTTTTCTAACTATCTTAATTTAAGTCAACTAACCTTAAACAGTCTGTTAACTCAATTTCAACCAATTGATGAAGTTTTCGATGCTAATTTTGTACCTCCTATATGAGTTCATGGCATTTATTTTACTCTTGTTTTTAAAGGAAAAAGGGTGACGCACCAAGAAAGCACCCACCTAAAACTTTATACTCACTTTAAAGTATACTGATTACAAAGGCCATGATTCCTTTCAGGGTCTTTGGCATATTCAATTACATTCTCAGAATATAAACTTTCACCACAAAAGATCACCTATACTAAACCAGCCAAAGGGCCCAAAGAATAGATTAAACCCAAGTGGAAACCCCAAGTCAATACAATCCTAAAAGACATCAACACAACTGATCAGCATCATAGCCTAGTCAGTAGCATCCTACACTTCTCTAGATGAGTGGCACAAAAAGAACGGGTGGCTCATGTCCGCATTCATCTCCACACAATACTTTTTTTTAGGCAAAAGAAAGGGGGAGACACTCAGCGGTGTTCGCCCCAATATATTAAGCACAAAAAAGAAATATACAAAGGCCTTACAATACAAAACAAACCCAAAAACAAATGCCACACAGGGGATTAACCCAGAACCCAATCATCTATCAATCTTGCACAATGTATAAGAATGTTCTCCTTGTAGAAGCGTTGTCCCGAAAAGAGGGTTGCGTATGGGCCGCAGGAAATCCCTTCTCTCCATGTTTCTGTTGCTCACCAACGACTCACAGAAGGCCGTCAAGTCATTCGTGCAAACCCAATCCATCTCCACACAATACTTACATGACCCATCCATTCCCTCAAAGAGTCTGGCCCTACAAGCCCCCATCATCAGCATCTCATGCCAGATCAACCACAAGAACATCTTGACCCGCAATAGGATCTTCCATCTCGAGATACACTAGTACTCGACGGAGGTGATACATGGGTCAAATATGTGGTGCAATACAAGACCATGTAGGGATGACAAATCGAGAAGTCACCATCAACCCACACCCATGATCTGAACCCAAGGAGGGGCTCCTAATGCCATATAAACATCCAAAAGCACCCAAACTCAGCCACTCGTTGAATGAACAGCTTACTGCAAAAACTAGGACACCAACAATCCCCACACCCAACCAAAGAGCCTCTCTATCTACCACCAAAGTTAAGAGACTCGGAAACCGATCAAACAAGACACCACAGCCCGTCCAGTCGTAAAGCCAAAAACTGAATGTTCTCCCTTCACCCATACCCGGCCAGAAGAGATGCACTACATATGAAAGCACCAAGCAGAGGCCCTTTCAAAAGTTTGAAGGGGCGCGGACTGACCCCTCCAACCGACATGCATAAATGTCACATAGCAAGCGGACAAGTAAATCTGAACCCCCTTCTCAAACCTAAGCGATCCACTTCATCACCATTGCCCTATTCATCTCCTCCATGCTCCTTACCCCAAAGCATCCATCCTCCTCCAACATCATAGTCTTCCGACCAACCAACAGTATTCCCTAACCATCATGACTACTAGCTCAGAACAATAAGCATATCAGACCCTCTATCTTCCCCTGAACACCGACAAGAAGTATCCTAGTTGACAATAAAATATTGTGTTTGTCGAAAAGACGACCTTTAGGAGCACGAGACGTCCCTTACCTCAAGGGTGAGGCAAGACGCCTGCTAACCCGCCACTTTTTGCTCCATCTTAAAAACCAGCCCATAGCTACACTGCCTCCGTCATCCACCCATTATGGGAAACCCCATATAGGTAATTTGTAGGGAACCCTTCTGGGTCTCATAAGCAATGGTGTAGGCCACAATTCCCACCTCTCCTATCCCGAAAGGGACAAATACGGACTTATTGTTGTTGACTCAAAGGCCTGACACCTCACTAACAAGGAACAAGACCCCATCCGTCCACCCCCCCCCCTCGGAGCACCTCCCTTAACAAAACAGATGGTATCATCTGCATATTGAAAAATCAGGACAGAAATTCCCCCACTCCTTAGATCATCTTTTATTATTGTTTTATTTACTCTTGTTAAGATGCTTTATGCAAACTTATTTCATACTTCGATGAAAATGGATATAAAGCTATTAACTCTTAACTTTGACATGTCCGCGTCATCTTAAATCAGCTATGTTTATGGTAACTTCAATGATATCGGGTTGCTTCAACCCATCCCACACATTCTTGCACAAATAATTGATAAAAGCTTTTCAGCAAGACTATTAATTTCACGACATTTCTAAGTAACTTGGCTTATATCATCTTTTCCTTCATTTTTTAAAGGAGAAATTTTTCCATCATTATGCAACAAGCAATTGGATAAGGTGATCCTGCAATTGGTGATTGGTGTACATCAACCCAATCTCATGTTTGCATACATCGTTACCAATGTCCATCATCATCGGCACTAACAAAGAACATGGGTGTCTCCCCATCAATATTCACACCACATTCTTAACATGTAAGACCCTGCAAAAACTTAAGATAACTAAAAAGTTGTCTGATTCATGACGATGCGTCACAGGCCTCATAAAGAAACATGTTTTTGATTACATGTTACTAGATCATGGTATACTAATGTACTCTGGTAAGTGCTGCTTTATGTTATAGTGTTGATCTCAGTGGTGTTTGGATGTTGAATTCTTTATTACACTAGATTTAATGCTCCCTTTTTTTAAGAATTAGTTTCCCTTAATATTTTTGCTAATAATAAAAGCGGAAAGCTGTCTATGGAAAAAAACATATCACCATACAACCTACTTGTTAGGGGACTACTGTTAAAAATTTCCATTCAAAACAAAAACTTTTGTCAATAACAAAAGGGAAACGTTGTCCAATTATTTTGTTGATAGTGACAAAATATGTGAAACGATATTTGTCTTAGATTAAGACAAATGATTCAGAGAAAAACACAAATGATGAGTAATTGAATGAAAGCATTTCTAAGATTTGGGATTATAAAGTCATTTTTAGAAAGAAAAAGAATCAAAAGTGCGGAAAAGCAATGTGACAGAGAGAGGTGATATTCAAGTAGTACGTCTTCTTATATAAAGATGATATGTTGTATAAATACAATGATGTCCTCAATAGAATAATAAATACAAGAACACTATAACAAAACATCAATACCCCTCAAGTTGGATCATATATATTGTTCATGCCCAACGTTGGAGGTCAAAAATGAATTACGTGTTTCTTCAGAAGAGCTTTGATAATATATATATATATATATATATATATATATATATATATCAACAAGTCAAATCAATATAAACATGTTGGTAGTAAATTTCCCTTCAGGTACTACATCCCCGATAAAATGACAGTCTACTTCAATATGCTTGGTGCTTTGGTGAAAGGCACCATTAGTGACTATAAAAGTGGGTAACTTGCTATTATAGTAGAGGAACTAGAGTTTTGGTAAAGGACCCAACTTCATGTATGAATGTAATAAGCTAATAAATATCACAAGTGATTTGAGATAGGCATGTATCGGATAAAATTGGTAATCTGATCCAATATGATGCTATTGGATTGGATTAGTTTAGTTTTATCATTATAATATGGATCGGAATGGAATTTTTCAAATCCGTTCAAGTATGGATTGGATTGGATCTCTATTGAAATCCGATCAGATCCAATCCGGTAATACATACACACATATATTTATATACACACACATGTACATACATACAAACAACAAACTTGTATGCATACATACATATACAATATCTATATATTGTATCCATTTTGAATTCCTTATATGACCATAATCAATATCATTCATCTCAATTTTTTTCGTATCAATCTTAGATACAAGTTCTTCTGCCACTACCCGTTCATCTCTCTTGAAAGCGAAATGTTAAATCTCAATAATAATAATAAAGTGTGACTATAACTTGTAAAATTGTAAACCACATTCGGTTATTCTCCTCTTTGTTTGCTCTTTCTATCTCATTTCACTCTTGACTGTCAATATTCCTCGCAGATGACCGCTTACCACTCTAAATTAATCATGGACTTTAACAGTATCCGATTATAGGGACCCCTTTTTTTATCTAACTTGTCTTTGCATCATTATTTGGTAACTTGTATATTCCTGTTTGAATCATTTGTAGGAAGCTAATTACAAAAAACCGACTAGCGCATCATTTATAAAAAGAAATTTAAATTTTAAATTCAAAAGAATTATTTAGTACGATTGTGTGATCTTCAAATTTTTGTAATCGATTGATGAAATTTTTCAACTTTTATTTGATTATATCATCTTTCTTTCTTTTACATTTATTCATATTATCGATTTTTAAGTCATTATTTGAATGTCGAGGGCTAGTGTGTTATAAAATTATCGAGCGAGTAAACGTAAGTGTAAAAATCCGATTCAAACTGTAATCCGATGGATTGGATTGGAGTGGATTGAAGTATTTGATGGATTGCACTAGATTCATAAGGTAAAAATCCATTAAGTATTGATTAGATATGGATTAAGCTAAAATACGAACCAATCCGATCGAAGTGCACCCCTACTCATGGCTATATATCTACTTCGGCACTGGATCTAGAAAAATTTGCATACTTCTTGTTTTGTCGAGTGACAAGTTTTCCATTAATGAACATAGCAAAACCATTTAGGTACACCTTTACAATGAACCCCTTCTCCCCTAAAAAACATAGTATAAACAATGGTAGAGCCTCTGTCCTCTGAAAAACTGAGTGCTTTGCATCTGCATAGAATGTATTTTCCATGTAACCATTAAAAAATAGAAAACTACCTTCTCTGGTAAATTCTTCAAGAATCCGATAATGAGAATGTTGAAATATAAAATGCAAAAGCATAATCAGAATAAAACAAATAAAATAAAGAAATATGAAATGTGGAATACTCAATTTTTACATGCAATAAGAAGCGGGATGAAATCTAGGGAGAAGGCCTTAAAAGGTCGTGCTGAGATATTGGTCATCTTTTATTGATCTATTATTGTCTTTACTTTCAGTTTACATTATCTAATTTGCCCAACATGTTTCTCCGTTATATAAGAGAACCCTAGGGCCTCATGTATAAGAAACTCGATATTTTCTCTCCATATAGTATTAGAGAGACGGTCCTAGACCAGAGTTCTTGTACCTCGTACCTTAACCCCACCCGTTGCCCCCTTCTCCATCACATTACGTGCCACCGAGAGACACTCCTATGTTGTGTGCTGCCGCCGGTGTTCTCTCTTGGAGGGTTGCACCACTACATCCCCCCATAGGTCATTATGGCGCATCCAAGCCCTCTTTAAGGCTTGAGAGTGTCGCCAAGGCGGTAGCCCAAGCCACTGGTGGGCCCTAGCGCTGCCACCCAGGCCACCCTTGGCCCCTCCAACCACCGCGCCAAGTGTCGCCTAGAACCACATTGGTCATCCGACCAACCCCTAAAGCCCCTATCAACTAACTTTAGGCCTCCTAGGGACCTCATATTCCTCTCTGATGCCGCCCAACACTCATGAACGACCTGATTTTGATCGAAAAAGGTGATTCATATCAATAAATCACCTTTTTCGGTCGTGGCACGGATCGAGGATAGATGAGGATGGTTGTATGAATCTACATGTACACCAATCCTCTATATGATCGTGTAGACATGCTCAAATCGGTCTACTGTCCCAGTCGAGTTCCGTTTCAGCATATTTTCCATCAGTTCTTGGTCCTCATGCAGTGCAATAACAACGAGCACATTCTGACACAGTCGTAGCTGATGGATAAGACTGGGGAGAACATTTCGTGGAAGCAAGATGACACATACATGTGTGTTTGACCATTCGGTACTCTCACCACAGAGATTGCCAATGACATTACGAACCAACCCACCACCAACGCGATGTTGAGAAGCTTCACAGCTTCATGCATGTCACCACATCTACTGAGTAACAAATGGCGTACAAGAGATCCATGATGGTAGGAGTTTTCTTGGCTACTCTAGACTCTAAGTACGAGGCAACATGCACATAGCTTCTCACTAGTGCAGCTATACCGCCCATGAAGGAGGCATACGGTCGCCTCAACAGGACCATTACCCCACCTACATTCCCCACACATACCTCATCAGCGATGGCCTCATCTTACGATAGAGAAGGCTCTACTCGATTCAGAGAATGTGGTCCCAGTGGCAGAGTAGGAGGGCATCAATGTGGCCCATGCACCTACTACCGTCGTCTTGGTCATTCAGAAGATACATGCTCTCAGATGCATGGATATCCTACTTATGCTCGTAGGACCAAGTAGGTTGAGCCTCCATACAGTTCAGCTCCACCTACAGATTCGCAACTAGATGACATTGTCTATCGTATGAGGCTGAGGGAGATCATGACTCATGTTGTCGACACCACTATAGGTTCCACAGATATTGCAACTTATGCCAGATCTTCCTTGAGCTTCTCATGTACAACCTATGCTTTTATCAATTGTAGCAGGGCAGATATGACAGATTGGATCATGAACTCTAGTGCTTCCCACCATCTGTGTGAAAATAAAGTGCAGTTGAGTTCACAGATCTATACCCCTTAATAAAGCGATCGACATTGCAAACAAGGTTCATTTACCTATTATAAGACAACGGAATGTTCATTTGATGCCATCTATGTGCCTGCAGAATGTGCCATATGCACCTAATTTTCAGTTCAATTACTTTCTATTAGTCAGAACACTAAAGATATGCATTGTCCTGCCATTTTTTATCCACGTCTCTTATGTTTCAGGATATACTCACGGGTGGGGTGATTGGATGTGCCTGCGAGCAGAAGGGGCTCTACAGACTAGTCCAGTGCCCATGTGGTGGTGCCTCTGTTGTTCCTACTAGATCATTCTCACCATACATGTGGCACCTTCGTTTTGGTCACCTTCCTCTGCAGACGGTGTGTCATAACCTCTTTGACAGATCTCCGCATATTCTACCTTCCACTGCGAGGCTTGCCAACTTCAGAAGCATCATCGTTCTTCTTTTCATGGTCCTCAAATTCGTAGCAGTGGTCATTTATTTGAGCATGTCAATTTTGGCATTTGGGGTGCCCAATCATATTCTTGATTACTAGGGACACAGGTTTTATCTTGTAGCTATGAATGATTATTCTATAGTATCTTGGATTTTTCTTTTGAAAAACAAGTCTAAAGCAGGGTATGCTATTAAATCTTTCATTATTGAAATAAAAATATTTTCTCTACTATTGTTAAGTTTATTAACCAAATTCCTTAGAGTTCTGCACATTACATCTTTTTGAGTTCTTCAGGTCTATTAGCATCATACACCAAACCTTGTATGCTAACACTTCTCAGCAGAACAGTGTTGCGGAACGCAAACACCGTTACTTGATGTGATCAAGACATTTTTTATCCAGAGTCGTGCTCCTCACTCTTTCTGAGGTGATGTGATTCTCATTGCTTGCTACTTAGTGAACCGCATGCCATCTTCTGTATTAGGAGAGAAGGTCCCTTTCTTGATTATGTTTCCCAAGAAGGATATGTTCTCCCTTACATCCTGAGTGTTTAACTGGATGGCCTTTGTTCACCATCTGACGCATGGTCGTGACGAACTCTCCCCTAGTGTCAAGTGTGTCGTTGTAGGCTATTATCGTACCCACAATGGATACCATGGCCTCAATCCAATTTGACAGAAGTATTATGTTCATGATGGTGTCACCTTCTTTGAGATTGTCATGTATTTCTTTCCTCCAGGTGATAGGTTGACTTCGTCTGATTTTGGAGAGGAGGTATATGTACCGCCTCCGATGGTACCACCACCTCCACCACCACCACCACCACATCATGTGGCTACTCCTACACCACCACCTAGCACCTTGCCCAAGTGTTGCCATGTTTCTATGTTCGCAAACCTCCCATGGTTCGCTCTGTTTATGGGTCTTCCACATCATCCAAAATGCCCAAGGTATGTACTGAGCATATTGTTTCTACTGATGGCACTAGTGATTTGTCCATGTTACAGGCTGCTTTAAAAAATGAGCATGTACCCTGTGAGAAGGGTAGTTTACATGTTGAGGAGGCAAGTGATCTTTTTTTATATAGGAAAGAGGATGATCTCCCAATATGGGAGTCACTGCAAAAACCATTTAATTAAATAAAAATTACAGTACATTATCGTGAGACCCAAAGATGATACAAGGCATTACAGTGAAACACAACACTTGTTGAGCAAAATCTTTCATTATTGAATATCAGATCATTTCTCCCTATCCAGATGGCCCACAGAACTGCAAACGGTTTGCAACAGTCATCCGTGGAGTTGTTGCATACCATTCGAACCAACCTCCAGAATTCATCGGCCCCACCCGTCGCCACCCAAGCACACCTGACCTCCCTCCATACCCGCTCTGATGTTGAGCAGTTGAAGAACAAGTGGTCCGAGTCCTCCACCATCCCTTCACACATGTCATATAGTGTCCAACCCTAACAACCTCCCCCTCCTTGCTTTATCATTCAATCGACCATTTCTCAAACATCACAGAAATACCTTAACTCCGTACAGAATCTTAGCTGCCCAAACCACCTTCATGTCCTGGCACATTTCTGAGTCATGTTCCTCTGCTAAGCTCCTCAGCTTCTCATAGATTTTCTTTACAGACAATCAGGCTCCTTCCTACATAAAATGATCGATATCCTGTGTAAAATCTCCAGGTGGCGGGATCTCTGCCAGCAGACTAAAATACTGCGCCGGTCGTTGTTCTGAAAGGTCTAAAACAAAAACTGGTGCCTACGTGCCGGAATCAGCTACCTATGAAAGTAAACTCTCCTTCGATGCCGCCATCGCAAATAATCTTGTAAATCTTGCCTCTAAAGCACCTTCTCTCGACCAATCATCATGCCAAAATCTGAATACATGGCCATCTTCCACCTTCAGCTGCAATCTATTACCAACGGCAGGACCTCGCGTATTCCGGCCTAGAGCGACGACTGAAACCGCACTCTACCAGCCACCAGCTCGCCTCTGACACCATATAGTTTCCTCACAAGTCTAGCCGCTAGTGAAATGAGGGATTCACCCACTTAGGGATTAAGTGCCTTGTTCATGCACTCAACATCATGAACACCCAACCCTCCCTCTTTTCACCCCCTCCTCACTTCGTCCCAGCTGACCAGGTGCATCCCGGACCCATACTACTTCACATCCGACCAGAATAATCTCCTCATCAAAGTCTCGATCTTCTTTCTAATCCCCACTGGCATCAGTCACGTAGAAAAGAAGAATATAAGAATTGTTGAAAGCACGTGCTTCAAAAGAATCAACATCCCCCCTCTAGACAGCGCGATCTCCTTCCAGTCAGCCAGCCTTTGTTCCATTTTCTGCACCATAGCATCACAGTCCGATTTCTTCAGTTTCCTAGACACCAATGGTAGCCTTAGGTAGGAGATAGGTAGGTCTCCTAGAGGGCATCCGATCACTCTCGCCAGTCTGAAGCGTTTCTCCTCATCCATCCCAAAAGTAATCACCGTCGACTTGTGCCTATTGATCTCAAGACCCGAGATACCGTTGAAGATCTCCACCAGTTGTGTTGCATTGATGTTCTGATCTTCCGAACCCCCAAGAAACACAATTGTACCATCGGCATACTGTAGAAGAGGGACAAACATATCTTCATGATGGAAGCCCTCACACCATCCAATCTCAACCGCTCGCCTAAGCAATAGCACCAAAGCATCTGCCACTAGTACGAAAAGCATAGGAGCCAATGAACAACCATGTCGTACTCCCCTTTGGGGCTGGAAGGACCCCCCCTTGGCTTTCCATTCACCAGGATCGAGTAGGATGAGGTAGTGACGCATCTCTTCATCCATTCTACCCAAAGGTCTGGAAAGCCTCTCTTCCGCAGAGACACGCATAAGAACTTCCACTCAACACAATCATAAGCCTTGTCATAGTCTATCTTCCACATGGCATGTTTCTTCCTCAACCGCTTCTACTCGAAACAAATCTCAGAAGCCATCACCAGCCCGTCTGCCATCTGTCGGCACGGAATGAAAGTCGACTGTCCCTGAAGTGATCTCGGTACATCTATTGCTCTATGGAAGAAGCGATGTACTTGTGGTGTTTATCTTCTTGCAACCAATGTTTCTTAGGGACAACCCTCAGGGGATTTCAAGTTTCTCTAGAGCTATCAGTCGTAGAGAAACCACGGGCATGTAACGAGGTGATGCATGGCATTCAATGGTGTCTTGCCATGGAAGAGGAGATGGTCATGTCACAGTCACGTGGCACGTGGAGCATTGTTACAGCTCCTACAAGAGCATCTGTTGTGGGATACAAGTGGGTGTTCACGGTGAAGCACCGAGCAGATGACAATGTGGATCAATATAAGGAGAGGATTGTGGCTCATATGTTTACCTAGATATATGGAGTGGACTATCAGGATACTTTCTCTCCAATGGCTCGGCATTTTACATTGTGGATCCTTCTCTCTGTTGTAGTGGCACGTCCCTTGTTGTTACAGGGCAAGGAGATGGCCACTTTACAGTCACGTGGCACGTGGAACATTGTCATAGCTCCTGCAGATGTGTCTATTGTGGGATGCAAGTGGGTGTTGAGTGTGAAACACCCAACAAATGGTAGAATAGATCGCTACTAGGCAAGGCTTGTAGCTCATGGGTTCATCCAGATCTATTGGGAGGACTCTCAAGATACTTTCTCTCCAGTAATTTGACATTCTAACTATAGAACCTTCTCCCAGTTACAGTTACAAGGGATTGGCCTCTATATCAGCTCGATGTGATGAAAGTGTTCCTCTATGATGACCTATAGGAGGAAGACTATGTTGTAATGCGTGTTTTAAGTAGTTGTGAGTTTTGTAGAATATAAACTATATATATACTATGTTTCTGATTATAAGAAGTGTTATTTCAAAGAAATATTGGATAGATAGTGTTCACACACTACGTTTGACATAGTCAATAGATTCGCCTTGATGCAACGATTTCACTGAAACCTGTTTGGTGTAAATCAGAGACCATCTAGAATAATTGCGACTTTAAAAAGTCCTCTTGATTTTGAAGCACGTCAAACATAGTACCACATCTAGTAATCTGGAAGGTGGTAACAACTTATAAATAGTAGAAGCTACTACTAGTGAACTATGGCTTAAGAATTTTGGGCTGTAATTGAGGGGTCCAGTTGAGCCCAAGCCCAACATGTTGAATGTGCCAATAAGCCCCAATAAAGGACCGGTCTAAGGCTGGGAAGTTACAGATTTGTGCTCATTAGACCATAATCATGCCATTAAGACTAATTAAGCGTGATTAGTATTAATTACCCGTGATTAGTGATAATTAAGTGTCATTAGCAAAAGTAGGACACATGGAGGGCAAATCATGGAACACGTGTCGTTATACATACAGGACATGTGTCAATACACAAGAGTACCATGTGTCATCATTCAAAGATTAACATGTGTCCTAGAGCATGTAAGGCATGTGGCGTTATGCATGTGCACCAAGTACCCTCATGCATGTACAACATGTTTCCTCATTTATATGAGCTATGTGTCATGGTGCATGGATGGCAAGTGTTACCATGTGTCTTCATGCATGGTAGAGAGGTAACATGTGTCTTAAACCTCCCTTAGATGCTGACACATGTCACGCATGCAAAGGGGTTGGAGTTTCTACTCATTTCATCCCACACCACTCTCACCACCTTAGAGCCCATGAGACGTAGAGAGTATTGGAGGAGCACGGTAGAAGTCGCAACAAAGCTATGTCCATTACCGAGCGCACGATAGAAGCTGTAACGAGGTTCTGCCAGCTATCAAGCGGTAAAACTCAATTTAAGACGGATATAGGTGCTATTCACTAAAGAAGGCGACACCGACTCGAGTTAGATAGCGATCAGGTGACGGATTCTCAAGTGCCATTTTAAGCAATAATCTTTAGCCTTTATGAGTGGTTTTGACAAGTAATTACACAGCAAGTATGCAATCGTGTTTTCTAAAGCTTTTACATAAGAATTGCAAGTATTATATAATAGATATGAAATCAGGTCTTTAGAAAGTATTCCAAACATCGTTTCAAGTGTTTTATCTTGATGTCATGTCTTCAAGCATATATTTCTTTTCGGAACAAGACATAAGTTTCACTACTCAGATTTGAGATTTATATAAAGAAACAGGTTTAAACAGTTACTATGCATATGCATTTGCTTTTAAGTTCTTAATAGTTTCCAGTTGTATAAATATGTGTGCTATGTCAGATTGTTTTATATTCATAAATTAGCTGTTATGAGCATGAATTAGCAAATACGGATTATTAGTGGCAAGAAAAGAATCAGAATCAGAAAGGAAGCACCACAGTAGCTATTTTATACAATTCGTGAACTAGCCATTAGATACAAGGTTGCAAAAATCGGTAGTCGGTACTCGGTCGGTCGTGTCCTTGACAAAGGATTAATCGGCAGTTGGACGACTAGTCGAATTTAGTCGGACTTTAACCGGCTTTGAATTTTATGATTATTTTAATTTTATAACTCATTTTTATGCATATATTTACATAGATTTTCTTTAGTTTTATACTATCATAATAAAATAAAAAACTAATTAAATGTAAATAAAACACTAAGCATATTATAATAAGTTTGCTTATAAAAAAGCAAAACATATAAGAATATGGTATCTCCAAACAAAAAATTGGTCGACAAGTGTACCTAGTCGGAACTAGTCGGTAGTCAGTCGACCACCCCACTGACTAGAATAGTCGGACCTACTAGTCGGGTCAGTCGGGCGACTTTTACAACCTTGATTAGATATAGTGATGTCATTAGATATGACCCAGAAACAACCATTAGATATGGTAAACCATTAGATAGGGTATCAATAGGACTTTGGGTCCGCATTCTGAGTACATATAAGCTTTGGGTCGTATGAAGGGTGTTTTTGGTCTTTGGGACCGTCTGCGCATATGACTCAGCCTTGTTTCAGCGTTCATGAGCCGATAACTTAGCCACAGTAGTGATTGATGCAAACAGCTTAATAGTGATAATCAGGTTTCAGATTACTTCTTCTAAAGTGATTTAAGTGTTTAATTGCAAACTAGCATGTTTTTATATGATTGTTGTCATAAAGACTCTTTCAAGTTATTTTAAAGCATTCAACACAAATTTTGAACATTATACTTATATTTAACTTACAAGTATGTTAAAGCATTCTAGGCAAGTTCAACTTTTGGCTATATATGTAAAAGGCTTGAGATCCATTCACTGGGTCTAAGCTCATAAATGGGTTTAGACTCATCCCTTTATATGTTTATTATGTACAGATCAACCGAAACACGACTAGGAGGAAGGACTGTTTATACACTAGTGGGAGGTGGTTTTCGTTTTTTTTTTTGCTTTTGTTTTATAAGATGTAATAGAACTTGTGCAAGACACTTCTTTGTAATGTGAACTTTAAATACAAGGATGATATGTTTGCTGAGATTTGCCACATGTGTACTTTAAGGAGAAAGGCGAAGAAAAATCTTTGTCACGGCACGTTCTGGTTAGCGGGACAGGTCGTGATAACTTGTGGTATCAGAGCAAAGGTTTTGAGATCTTGAGTAAGAATTATATTAGGAGTTGATGTATAAATATTGGAAGATAATTTTGTTATCATAATTTGATTTGAACTTAGAAGAAAATTGATGTTATAGTCTTGAGAATATTTGGAAATTTTTAATTGGAGAATTTAAGTTGAAGGATCTAATTGAGATTTTTTTAATATATAGGAAAAAATGGCAACTAAACAACCACATGCGGCCATCTAAGGTCCTAGTTAGAAGAGTGATAATAACAACAACAACGTGTATGACACGTTGACTTTGATAGCTCAAACACTAGGAGGCATGGCTGCCCAGTCCGTTAAAAGACATGAATTTGAGCACTAGCTGTCATTTGAACATGTAAAGAAGTTAGGTGCAGAACCATTTGTAGGAGACACTGATCCAAAGAAGGCTAGGGAATGATTCAAGCATACGGAGAAATATTTGCTCTAATGGATTGTACGGATGAATAGAAGTTGAAATATACAATATTTCTACTAAAAGATAGCGCTAATGATTGGTGAACATCGGTGAAGGTGAAATATACAAATCCATCTCACATTATTACATGGGAGATCATTGAGAAAGAGTTCAATGAAAAATATTACCCAAGGGTTTATCAGGAGGAGAAACGTAGGGAGTTCCTATTCCTTACTCAGGGGAGTAAATTGTTTGATGAATATGCGAAGAAATTCACAGAACTTTCAAAGTTTACTACTACTCTGGTAGCAATGGAGGAAGAAAAATGTAGGCGTCTAGAAGATGGTATGCATATTAACTTAAAGGAAATGGTTTCGGCCATGAGATTTACTGATTATGCAAGATTGGTGGAGGTTGCGCGTAGGGTTGAACGAGTAGTGATAGAAAGAAGGAAATGCGGTGATCATGGAAAGAAAAGGTTTGCAGATAGACCACAATGGAGGGGAACCACGAACAAAGAACCGAGAATAGCTGGGAATTCAAAGCAAGATAATATGTCAGCCCATAGAGTTCAAGGGAATCAAACAAATAGACTCACAGTTGGGACTTCTGAAAACAGAACACTTTCTTTTCCACAATATACAAACTGTGGAAAGTATCATCCGGAGATTTGCCGTAATGGGACCACTGGGTGTTATCAATGTCGCGAGATAGACCACATACGTCAGAATTGTCCCACACTTGTCCAAGGACGTAGGGTTATGGGAAGACCGACACAAATGAAAATCGTGATATCATTATACGTCGTCCTCCAAGTGCAAGAGAACAAAATAAAAACAATACACAGAAAAGATCAAACCAGAGCGAGGGAAAAGTGTTTGTTATGACCTTAGAGGAGGCCATATCTGCAGATAATGTTGTATCAGGTACCACTATTATTTTTTGTAAAAGTGCATATACTCTTATTGATTCTGGTGCAAACCATTCATTTATTTCACAAAGATTCTCCATATATGCTGATAAAGTAACAAGTACTCTCAACTCTCAAGCACGCTTTAACAATTTCTTTGCCTAAGGGAGAACCAGAAATTATTAGGGGTGTCCTCCGAAATTGTTTGGTTAAGATAGGAGAAAATTATATTGAAGTAGGAATTTGATGCTATCATAGGAATGAATTGCTTAAGTACATATCATGCCCTTTTAGACTGTCATAAGAAGCATGTAACTTTTAGAAAACCATGTGATGTTGAATTCACTTTCTATGGAGAAAGAAGAATATATCCTACCCATGTCATTTCATGTCTCTTAGCCTAGAAGTTGTTAAGGGATATTCCTCTTATGTTGCATATTAATACAAAAGCAGAAGCAATCAGTTTAGAAAATATCTCTGTGGTGAAGGAGTTTCCAGAAGTGTTTCCCAACGAACTCCCAGGAGTTCATCCTAATAGGGAAACTGAATTCACTATTAACCTCATTCCGGGTACCAATCCAATTGCCTTAGCTCCTTACAAAATGGCCCCGACAAAACTTAAAGAACTCAAAACCCAACTGCAAGAGTTGACAGATAAGGGATTTATACAATCCAGTATGTCTCCTTGGGGTGCTCCTGTACTATTTGTCAAGAAGAAAGATGGTTATATGAGACTTTGTATAGATTATAAAAGACTAAACACAGTGCTTGTCCGCAATAACTATCTTCTGCCTAAGATAGATGACTTATTTGATCAATTGCAATAGGCTTCTGTGTTTTCAAAGATAGATTTGAGATCAGGGTATCATCAGCTAAAAATTAGAGTCGAAGATGTTCCTAAGACTGCCTTTAGAACTCGTTATGGACATTACGAATTCCTAGTAATGCCTTTTGGATTGACAAATGCCCCAACTGCCTATATGGACTTGATGAATAGGGTTTTCCGTCCATATCTGGATAAGTTTGTGATTGTATTTATTGATGATATTCTAGTATATTCTAAACAGAGGAAGAACATAGAGAACACTTGAGAATTGTGCTGCAAACTCTGAAGGAACACCGATTATATGCAAAGTTTTACAAATGTGAGTTTTGGTGAAAAAGGTTGCATTTCTAGGCCATGTCATATCTGGAGAAGGAATAGCAGTAGATCCATCAAAGATAGAAGCATTTTTTAGATGGGAACGAACGATAAATGCATCAGAAATCTGAAGTTTCCTTGGATTAGCTGGGTATTATCGAAAGATTTGTTAAAAACTTCTCTAGAATTGCAGCACCATTGACAAGATTAACAAGGAAGGATGTGAAGTATAGTTGGGACGAAGAATGCGAGAAGAGTTTTGAGGAACTCAAGAATCGTCTTACCTCAGCACATATCCTTAGTCTTCCTTCAGGACAATGTAATTTTGTAATCTATAGCAATGCCCCAAGACAATGGTTGGGATGCGTCCTGATGCAGAATGATGAGGTGATTGCTTATACCTCTAGACAGCTAAAATAACATGAGTTAAATTACCCAACTCATGACCTTGAATTAGCAGCTATAGTATTTGCCCTAAAGATCTGGAGACATTACCTATATTGTGAAACTTGTCGAATCTTTACGGATCATAAGAGTTTGAAGTATATTTTCTCTCAGAAAGAATTGAATTTAAGGCAAAGAAGATGGTTAAAACTAATCAAAGATTATGATTGTTCCATAAAATATCACCTGGGGAAAGCCAATGTCGTAGTTGATGCTCTCAGTCGAAAGTCTAAGGGCCAGCTATCTCACTTAAAAGCAGAGTATTTACAGTTGAAAGGGTTACGTGTAGAGTTAACTATAAATAGTTCTGGAGCCATATTAGCATCCTTACAAGTGAGACCCATATTATATGATAAAATTAAGGAAACACAAGTCCATGATCCGAAAATCATTAGAACAATTGAGAATTAAGGAAGATTGTATGTTCCGAGGAGATCTGATATAAAGACTGAGATTCTGGAGGCACATAACTCCATGTATGCTATGCAACCAGGAAGTACTAAGATGTATATAACACTTAAGACATACTATTGGTGGTCTGGCATGAAGAGAGAGATTGCAGAATATTTTTCTAGATGTCTTATATGCCAACAGACTAAACCAAAGCATTTGAGACCTGCGGGTACATTACAGCCACTTCTTATACCAGAATGGAAATGGGAACATATCACTATGAATTTTGTAATGGGATTTCCAAGGACCCATCGACGTCATGATGCAATATGGGTCATAGTAGATAGATTAACTAAATCTGCACATTTCTTAGCCATTAACATGGCATACAGTCTAGACCGCTTGGGAAAGATCTTTGTTAATGAGATAGTCTTCATGGGGCTCCTGCGTCAATTGTATCAGATAGATATCCTCTATTCACTTCCAAGCTTTGGCCAAGCTTAAATAAGCCTATGGGAACAAATTAGCATTTGGTACAGCCTTTCATCCTCAAACAGATGGACAATCAGAACGGACCATCCAGACTCTAGAAGACATGCTTAGAGATTGTGCACTGAGCTTTAAAGTAAGTTGGGATGTACATCTCTCACTTATAGAGTTTGCATACAATAACAGCTACCATGCTAATTTTGGGATGGCACCTTATGAAGCCTCATATGGTAGACCACGTAGAACACCTATATGTTAGAGTGAGGTTAGAGAACGAAAATTGGTTCAACCTGAATTAATACAAAGCACAATAGAAAAAGCTGAGGAAATCAAGAGATGCTTGAAGGCAGCACAATGCATACAGAAAAGTTATGCAGATAAACCAAGGAGAGACTTAAAATTTGAAGTGGGAGACCATGTGTTTCTGAAGTATCTCCATGGAAAGGCCAAATCAGATTCGGGAAGAAAGGGAAACTAAGCCCTAAATACATTTGCCCTTATAAGATCACAGAGAGAATTGGAAGTGTGGCCTATCGTCTTCGACTTCCATCAGAACTAGCAAGGATACATGATGTCTTTCATGTCTCCACACTTCAAACGTATATTCCAGATCCATCCCATGTGATACAACCCCAAGAAATTCAATGAAAGGAAGATCTATCATACAAGGAGGTTCCCGTAAAAATTCTAGATTATAAAGTACAAGAGCTTCGTATAAAGAGGATTACTTTAATCAAAGTTTTATGGAGGAGTCATGCAATAGAAGAAGCCACATGGGAACGAGAGGAAGAAATGAGATCTCAATATCCCCACTTATTTTCAGATTAGCATAGGTACTTCAATTTCGAGGACGAAATTTACTTCAAGTAGGGGAGAAATTGTAATGCACGTTTTAAGTAGTTGTGAGTTTCGTATAATATAAACTATATATACTATGTTTCTGATTATAAGAAGTGTTATTTCAAAGAAATATTGGATGGATAGTGTTCACACATTATGTTTGACATAGTCATATTCGCCTTGATGTAACGATTTCACTGAAACTTGTTTGGTGTAAATCAGAGACCATCTTGAATAATTATTAATTACAACTTTAAAAAGTTCTCTTGATTTTAAAGCACGTCAAATATAGTACCACATCTAGTAATCTGGAAGGTGGTAACTACTTATAAATAGTAGAAGCTACTACTAGTGAATCAAGGCTTAAGAATTTTGGGTTGTGATTGAGGGGTCCAGTTGAGCCCAAGCCCAACATGTTGAATGTGCCAATAAGCCCCAATAAAGGACCAGTCTAAGGCCGGGACGTTACAGATTTGTGCTCATTAGACCATAATCATGCCATTAAGACTAATTAAGCGTGATTAGTATTATTTACCCGTGATTAGTAATAATTAAGTGTCATTAGCAAAAGTAGGACACATGGAGGGCAAAGGACACGTGTCGTTATACATACAGGACATGTGTCAATACACAAGAGTACCATGTGTCATCATTCAAAGATTAACATGTGCCCTAGTGCATGTAAAGCATGTGGCATTATGCATGTGCCCCAAGTGCCCTCATGCATGTACAACATGTTTCCTCATGCATATGAGCCATGTGCCATGGTGCATGGATGGCAAGTGTTGCCATATGTCTTCATGCATGGTAGAGAGGTAACATGTGCCTTAAGCCTCCCTTAGATGCCGACACATGTCATACATGCAAAGGGGTTGGAGGCTTATATATACCCATGAGCTCCTCATTATACTCATTCCATCCCATACCACTCTCACCACCTTAGAGCCCGAGAGACATAGAGAGTGTTGAGGAGCACGGTAGAAGTCGCGGCGAAGCTCTGTCGGTTACCGAGAGCACGATAGAAGCCGTAACGAGGTTCTTCCAGCCATCAAGCGGTAGAATTCAATCTGAGACAGATATAGGTGGTATTCACTAAAGAACGCGACCCCGACTCTAGTTAGGTAGCGATCAGGCGAGGGATTCTCAAGTGTTATTTTAAGCAATAATCTTTAGCCTTTATGCGTGGTTTTGACAAGTAATTACATAGCAAGTATGCAATCGTGTTTTCTAAAGCTTTTACATATTAATCGCAAGTATTATAAAATAGATATGAAATCAGGTCTTTAGAAAGTATTCCAAACATCGTTTCAATTGTTTTATCTTGATATCACGACTTCAAGCATATATTTCTTTTCGGAACAAGACATAAATTTCACTACTCAGATTTGAGATTTATATAAAAAATAGGTTTGAACAGTTACTATGCATATGCATCTGCTTTTAAGTTCTTAATAGTTTCTAATTGTAAGAATATGCATGCTATGTTAGATTGTTTTATGTTCATAAATTAGCTGTTATGAGCATAAATTAGCAAATACATATTATTAATGGCAAGAAAAGAATCAGAATCAGAAAGTAAGCACCACAGTAGCTATTTTATACAATTCATGAACTAGCCATTAGATATGGTGATGTCATTAGATATGACCCTTAAACAGCCATTAGATATGGTAAACCATTAGATATGGTACAAGAGGACTTTGGGTCCGCATTCTGTATACATATAGGCTTTGGGTCGTATGCAGGGTGTTTTTGGTCTTTGGGACCATCTGCGCGTATGACTCATCTTTGTTTCAGCGTTCATTAGCTGATAACTTAGCCACAATGACGATTGATGCAAACATCTTAATAGTGATATTCAGGTTTCAATTTACTTCTTTTAAAGTGATTTCAGTGTTTAATTGCAAACTAGCATGTTTTTTAAATGATTGTTATCATAAAGTCTCTTTCAAGTTATTTTAAAGCATTCAGCACAAATTTTGGGCATGATACTCATATTTAACTTACAAGTATGTTACAGCATTCTAGGCAAATTCAACTTTTGGCTATATATGTAAAAGGCTCGAGATCCATTCACTGGTTCTAAGCTCATAAATGGGATTAGACTCATCCCTTTATATTATTATTATGTACCGATCAACCGAATTACGACCAGAATGAGGAAGGACTGTTTATAAACTAGCAGAAGGTGGTTTTCGTTTTTTTTGTCTATTGTTTTGTAAGGAAATGTAATAGAACTTGTTTAAGACATTTTTTTGTAATGTGAACTTTAAATACAAGGATGATATGTTTGATGAGATTTGCCACATGTGTACTTTGAGGAGAAAGGCGAAAAAAGATCTTTGTCACGGCACGTTCTGGTTAGCAGGACGAATCGTGACATACGTATAGCAACCACCTGGATCCGTTGCTAAGGAGTGTCAGAAGGTGTGTAAACTTCATAAGACTATCTATGACCTTAAGCAGAGTCCAAGAGCATGTTTTCATAAGCTCTCGCGTGAAAAAATAGAAGGGATTCGTGAGATCAATTGCGCAATTCATTATTTGTTCAGAGGTCTCAGAGAGGTATAGTTGTTACACTCGTTAAGGTAGATGATATCATCATTACAGGGGATAATGTACAAGGCATTTAAGCAATTAAGACTTTTCTTAGTCAGCAGTTTGTAACCAAGGACCTTCACAGTCTACGTTACTTCCATGGACTAGAGTTTGCCAAGAACCGACGAGGTCTTTTGATGACCTAGAGGAAGTATGCTTTTCTCTGAGATGGGCATGGCAGATTGCAGGCCAGCCACTACTCTTTTGGACCCGAACATAATGCTCTATGATGATGACACTGGGGAGGTAAACAAGAGGAGGTACGTAGAGCTCGTTGGGAAGCTCCTATAAGTGACCATCACCAAGCCTATATATACTTTGCAGTGAGCAAAGTGAGACGGTTCATGGAGAAGCCTAGACATGCACATATGAAAGCATTCCATATAATTCTGAGGTATCTGAAAATCTCACATGGCAGTGGTCTCTTATTTGGTAGAGGCATATCCCATGTTACAACTTACACAGATGCAGATTATTCAGGATGCTCCAAGGACAGGAAGTCTACCTCTTACTTTGTTGTATTCATAGGGAGCTCCTTGATGTCATGGAAGAGCAAGAAGCAGACTATGGTCACTAGATATAATGCAGAATTAGAATACAAAGCCATGGCACAAGGGAGAACAGAGATGATGCAGGTCAAATCTGTTTTGACTGACTTAGCTATTGAGGTGCCTCTTCCCATGCACCTCCAATGCGACAACAAGCTGCACTTTTTATTACCAACAACCCAGCCTTCCATGAGAGCTCATTTCTTTTTTACATTAAGACATGATCCAAAAGGATCTGATTTCTACCTCTCATCTTAGCTCAAGTGAACAGACAGTCAATGTGCTCACTGAGGCTCCAACAAGAGGGTCTTTCTAAAGATGTTGTTTCAAGTTGAGCCTAGTTGATATCTATATTCTAACTTGAGGGGGAGTGTCGAAATATTTGTTAATTATTATTCTTTTATGTACTCTCCTTTATGTCCACTTTATGCCATTTGCCCAATAGGTTTCTCCTTTATATAAGAGAAGCCTATGGCTATGAATAAACAACTCTATTTCCCTTACAAGAACTATGAAACGTGGAACACTAGAAATGTTTACGTGAAACCTTACTCCATATTGAGAGGTGAAAACCACGAGAGAAGGCCTCAAATCACCTAATCTTCTATTGCATCACTCTCAGTGACTACAGGTGTGTGAGGCACTTTAGATTGCCCTACTGACTCTCCTGAGTCACATCAATAGACTGAGTCACATCAATAGAAGGTGTGGAACAATCTCTAGGTCATTCTCCAACGGAGAACATCATGCCAATGACTACATCACAAATTCTACATACCCTAACTATATTCACATCATAAGAGATATCCGACCTAGTAACCGTTGGGAAAAATGAGAGACTTGTTTATTCCTTAAGCCCTAGACTCTCTTATATAGGGAGAGACCTATGGGTAAATTACATAAAGTAGACAGGGGGAAGGAAATAAATAAGAAGATACATAAACATAAAATATATATGTACACTCCCCCTCAAGATGGAGCACAGATATCTATCACGCTCAGCTTGGATGAACACTTTTGGAAGGACCCTCTAAGTAAAGCTTCGGTGAAAATGTTTGTCGTCTGGTCCCCTGAGCTGACATGGGATGCAGAAGTGAAGCCCTTCTGGATCATGTCACGTATATAATGGCAATCAACCTCAATGTGCTTTGTCCTCTCGTGGAATGCAGGTTTATTAGCATTGGATAAGGCAGTCCGATTGTCGCATTTCAGTAACATGGGAAGAGGAACATCTATATGTAGATCTGTGCTTGAACTCACATCACTTTTATACATGCCTGTGTCGTAGCTCTATATTAAGATTTAACACTAAATTTAGAAACAACAGTTTGCTTCTTACTTTTCTACGAGACAACTGAATCCATAACAAATATGGCAAATCCTGATGTGGACTTCCTGTCCGTAAGGCACCCTGCATAATCTTTGTCTATTCATGCTGAGATAGTAATAGTGTCACCCTTTTTAAATAGCAGTCATGCACCAAGAGATGATTTAAGATACCTTAATATCATCTGTATAGCACCCGTATGTACCTGACGAGGTTGTTTCATGAACTGGCTCACCCGACTAACTGCAAATGAAATATCGGGTTTGGTAATATTAACATAAAGAATCTTTCCCACCAGTTCCATGTATCTTCTCATGTCAACCTCATCAGTATCATCATCATACAGCTTCGTGCTTGGATCTATGGGTGCAGTAGCGGGTCGATATCCAAGCATACAAGTGTGACTTAGCAAGTCAGTGACATTTTCTCTGAGTCATCACAAGCCCTTGTTAGTTTTTGGCAAACTCCAATCCCAGAAAGTATCTAAGAGCTTCCAGATCCTTTCTAACAAATTCACGACCCATAAATTTTTTCGCCCTTTTTATTCCATGTATATCATCTCCTGTAATAAGTATATCATCAACATACGCCATAATAGCAGTCACACCTCTGGAGGTTCTTTGTACGAAAAGAGAATGATCTGCATTCGATCGTTTGAACCACTACTTCTCAAACAAATCTGAGAGCTTCTGGAACCAAGCGCTCGGGCTCTGCTAAAGGCCATAGATTTCCTTATGATGTCTACACACATGTGAACACTCCCCGTCAGCAGCAAACCCCGATGGTTACTGCATGTAGACTTCCTCCTGAAGATACCATATAAAAAAGCATTCTTGATATCCAACTGGAACAGGTGCCAATCTCGAACCACGACAATAGATAAAAGAACACATAAGGTAGAATGATGCAACTGGAGAGAATATGTCAAGATAATCCACTCGTACATCTGAGTAAACCCACGTGCAACCAGTTAAGCCTTGTACCTATCAATGCAACCATTTGCATTATATTGCAATATAAATACCCATTTGCAACTCACTATAGACTTCCTAGTAGGGGCTGAGACAAGGCTCCAAGTACCTCTCGACTGAAGGGTCGTCATCTCGCCCTTTATAGCCAGACGCCATCTACTATCTGTCAATGCATCATGGTGCATCTGTGTGGTATGTCCACGGCGTACAAAGCAACTGCAAACCTCTTGAAGTCACCCGTCAGATGCTCAAAGGTGACATGAGAAGCAATAGGATATGAAGCACAGGAACGCTTTTGCTTCCTAAGAGCAATATGCAAATCAAGCTCTGCATCATCTCTGCCACCTGCCTGATCATCCCTCTCCTGAAATAACCCCCATTGAGAAACACCATCAGACTCATCATTAGAAGTAATGTAGTCAGAACAAACCTCGGGTAGGGGATGGACGTCGACTGTAGTAATGTGGTAGAGGAGGAACCAAAACAATGGGAGGATGCAAGGTTGATGGAGGTGGTGGTGGATTTGATGATGAAGGTGGTAGGTACATGGGTGGAGATGGAATATAGACCTCATCATTTGAATATGAAGGTATCAACATGTCACATGTAGGAGAAAAGTACATGACAGACTCAAAAAATGTGACATCTGCATTAACATAATACCTCCGACGCATAGCAAAGAACACCCTTTTGAGTTTTGGAATACCCAACAAAAATACATTTGAGAGCCATAGGAGAGAGCTTGTCAACCCTTGGAGACAACCGATGGACAAACACAACAGACCCAAAAACACGAGGGGTAAGAGAGAACAACTCCTTGTTAGGGAAAACAAGGGAGAAAGGTATCTTCTCCCCCAGCATCGATGAGGGCATACGGTTAATGAGGTGACATGTTGTGAGAACCGCATCACCCCAGAATGAATGCGGTGCACTGCTCTGGACAAGGAGGGTACGACCGTACGAATGACATCAAGAAGGTAACTGTGCTTTCTTTCTGTGACACAATTCTGTTGAGACATGTAAGTGCGAGATGTTTGATGAAGAATGCCATGAGATAAAAAGAACTGAGAGAGTACATGAGTACATAATTCAAAAGCATTATCAGTTCACATAATTTTGATAGAGGTAGAAAAGACATTCTTCACTTCTTTAATAAAATTCATAATAGCATTGTCTTCTTCCGATCTATTCTTCAACAAGAAAACCCAAGACAGACAACTAAAATCATCCACATCAACTAGATAAAATATTTGTCCCTGATGATCGGGAACACAACTTGGACCCCAAATGTCTACATGGACAAACTCAAAAGGGGAGCTACTACGCGACTCTAACGAGTAGGGAAGATAGACCAATGGTGCTTCCCTAACTGACATGCTCCACAATTGAACGACGAGCACGGTGAGATCCGGGGAAGGACTTAACGCAGCTTCTCAAGTGGAAGATGACCCGAAGCGTAGATGCCATAGGTAAGGGAGAGACATGTCAGGTAAAATGAGAAGATACTCCAACATATGGTGTTTGGACCAGTCGATAAAGTCCACCCTACTCACGGCCACATCCAATCACTCTACCCGCAAGAATGTCCTGAAACATAAGAGATGATGGGTCAAATATAACTCGACAATGTAAATCATTAGTAATCTGACTAATCGACAGTAAATTCATTGAGAAATTAAGGGCATGCAACACATTCTGCAACTGCATAGATGGCGTCAAGGTGATCTCCCCATGTCATGTGACGGGAGAATGAGTCCCATCTGCTATGACCACTTTCTTTCCTAGAGAAACCTACTTGTAGGTTATGAGCTGATTTTTGTCTCCACACAAATGATGTGTTACACCTGAATCTATGATCCATTCTGAGATATATGAACCATGATGAGAAGTAGAGGTACGAGCACTACCTGAGGTACTAGCTCCAACAGTAGCAGCAACATCCGAGTTGTTCTCTAAAGAAGGTGAAGGAAAACTGGCTAGGGGCATGATATCGCTCAGTCGAGACAAGCTCATCATATCGATGATCTGATGTTGGGCAGAATACCATAGTGTTGAGTATGCTATGTGACTCGGGCGGATGTTGGGTAACCATGTTTGGAGTAGCATGTATCTTCTGTATGACCAGAGCAATGGCAGTAGGTACAAGCAAGGTTCGAAATCTCGATTTCGATTTCGTTTCGGTCACCTCCAATACCGAAATTTTGCCGATATTTCGGGAAATTTCGACGATTTCGGTGGAATTTTCGGAAATGGCTCAAAAAGTCATTTTTCGACCATTTTTTTGCAAATTAAGATCTTTCAAGTTATTTACAACAATAAATAGCTCACATATACATAATTTTATCATACATATTGCTCATATATGCCCCTTATATCGCACATATCGGTCATATCAGTCATATCGGTCATATCGATCATTTCGCTGTTAAGGCTGATTATTGATGAAACATATTGGAAATGGATTCATTAAATCCAAGTTCTTAAAACAACAATAGCTAACAAATGCATACTTATATCACACATATCTCTCATTTAAATATCGCACATATCGGTCATTTCGTTATTAAGGCTGATTATTGATTGGTACATATTGGAAACGGATATAATTAAATCCAAGTTCTTAAAATAATAATAGCTAATAAATGCACATATCGGTCATATTGGTCATAGTTAGTATTAGTAAAATGATTAAAATTAAGATCACATGATTAATATCGCTAATTTACATAGGTATCGGCGAAATTTCACCCATATCGGTCGAAATCCGAGAAATTTTGAACTGAAAACGTGAATTTCGACCGATATGGGTCGAAATGTCGAAATATCACCGATATTTCGACCCATTTCGGTCGAAATCCGGGAAATCGATATATATAGGTGTTTCGAAAGACCCTCCCTGTCGAAACCGAAATTTCGGCGAAATTTCGCCGAAATTTCGCGAAATTTAATTCCATGGGTACAAGGTGGTCCACATCCATGTCCACCTCTATCACATAGTCCTCGTTCACGGAACTGAAATGGACCACCTATTCCACGCGAGGCAGCCATGGCAGAGGGATTTGGCATTGGAGCAGGAGCTGAGATATAGATCCGACTCAATCTACGGAAGGCCTCCTCTATGGGAGGAATGGTAGCATCTACCAGAATCTGAGAAGAAGCGTCCTCATACTGTAAATCCATGAAGCCAAAGATACCAACCATCGTGGCATTCCCGACGTCTTCAGCTTCTCTGGAGTAGATGTGAGGGCCATGAAGCTTCTCAAACATTCCCCACAAGGCAGTGTAGTGAGCATATAGGGGTCGACCATTCTGCTTTATAGTGAAGATGTCAAGCTGAAGTTGTAGGATTTTTGTCTCATTCTTGGCATGTGAATATGTGGCAGTAAGAATGTCCCACATAGCTTTAGCAATGGGCCAATGCAAGACATCATTCGCAATCTCTGGTATCAAAGTACCAGACAACCAAACCTGAACATACGCATCATCAGCCTCCCATGAGGCATACAACCAAGACTTCTCCGTCGGCTCTTCATTGGTAAGAATATGCTTCTTAGCCATCGACTTCATTAGGCTCATGAACTGCATGGCCCACAGTTCATAGTTCGACCCATCCATCTTCACTATAGGCACAAGACCTCTGAAGGCGTCTATGATAGGGATATCTATCTTACTTTCTGACATGTCGACTAGAGAAGACTAGGGTTGTAGACAAGACAAACTTTTGTTTATATTGACATAAAGGGATTTTGTTGCGTGTGTAGACTCAAGCAACCAATCCCATCAAAGGTGTGGCAGTGACCCCCTAAGGAATGAGGGCAGCAGCAACTCCTAGCAAGAGGGGTGGCGAACCCTTTGATAGAAGAGGTGGCGTCGGCCTCCAACACGAGCAGCACGACGATGGTGGGTCGTTGGTAGGGGCGACACTCGCTAGGGAATGGGTGACGTTGCGGCAGCCCTACAGGAGAGGGGGAGGCGCGACCCCCAAGAACGGACGGTAACCCCCTGCTAAAGGAGAGGCGGGACCGCATGAGCCCTTAGAACGGATGGCGACGACGAGCCAAGAACGAGGTGGAGAGAGAGGTCGGCGTGGTGGGGTTAGGGTTAGGGTTTGTGGACATGAGAGCTTCGACCTAGGACCGTCGCTCTGATACCATGTTAGGAAAAATGAGAGACTTGTTTATTCCTTAAGCCTTATGCTCTCTTATATAGGGAGAGACCTATGGGCAAATTACAGAAAGTAGACAAAGGGAAAAGGAAATAGATAAGAAAATACATAAACAAAAAATATATATCTACAATAACTAACTAACTATAGGATGCAAAAGTATTCCCAATAGGCATCTATACGATATAGTGTCCTCAAATAAAGGATCCATCGAGGTGCCATGACTTAGATATTTAGCTGGAATAGAAGTTTTTTTAAGTTAAAAAAGGGAGTATACACGCTATGGTGGGAACCCCAATATCAATTGAAAAAAAAGGTACAATAAGAGCCAGGACTCAAGGAGAGTCCTAGAAATAAGAACATTCTCTACATTAAAACGCTCAGCATGAAAAATAACCCCATTATGACAAAATCAAAGCACCCACACTATAGCAATCAACAAAAGGTGCTCCTTATTAGGACAAATCCAAGCGTCAATCAAAGAGTCTCAAAAGGTAGTTGGGTTAGAAGAACGAAACTAATACTTTCTTTGAGAAGCCATAATAGAAGATGGTTAAAATCAAGTAAACATGCATCGACAAGATGTCAAGATAATATTTTCTCTGAGATAGATGGAGCCCTTCAGAAGCACGAACAACCTTTTCCTAAGAAAATATCGTAGGCAAGGTTGCAAAAATTGATAGTTCGTACTCAGTCGGTTGGGTCACTGACTAAGGATTAATCGACAATCGGGTGACTAATCGAATTTAGTCAGGCTTTAATTGGTTTTGAACTTTTAATTATTTTTATTTTTTAATATATAAATCATTTTTATCATGCTTGCAAAAGTCGGTCGACTAGTCGGTCCGACTAGTCGAGTAGGGGGGGTAGCCGACTCGACTAGGCCTAGTCGGCCCTTAGTCGGTCCACCCGACTAGTCGGGCCGACTAATCAGCCGACTTTTACAACAACCTTTTTTATTTTTTTTTGTTTTTCAATTTTTTTAAAGCAAACATATTCTAATATGCTTAATGTTATATTTAAAGTCAATTACTTCTTTTGTTTCATCATGATGTCATATAAAATGTACAAATATATGTACATACATACGAATATATGTATAAAAAACTGATTTATATATTTAAAATAATTAAAAATTCAAAACCGACTAATGACCGACTAATTCCGACTAGTCGCCCGACTGTCGACTAATCCTTAGTAGGTGACCCCGCGGACTGAATACCGACTACCGCTTTCTGCAACCTTGATTTTTATGCATATATTCTTAGATATTTACAAAGATTTGTACATTTTATATTATCATAAGGAAAGAAAAGAAGTAATTGAATTTAAATAAAACATTAAGTATATTGGAATAAGTTTGCTTTTAAAAAAAGTAGAAAAATATGGTATCTCCAAGCAAAAATCGATCGACTAATCAGCATAGTCGGAATTAGTCAATACTCGGTCAGCTAACCCACCGACTAGACTAGTCGGACCTATTAATCGGGTCAGTCGGGGGATTTTTACAACAATGATCATAGGTGATCAAGATACTTTGTGACAAACACCTTCTATAGAAATGCCATGGCCAATATAGTTCTTAATTTGTCTTTGTGAATATACATACTAGGGCATGTAGCAATTTCAATGCTCACGTGTTTTTTCCTAAAAAATCTTTTAAACAATGAGAATCCACCCCTCTACTCTTCAACCTTCTTTGTTCTTCCTTTGTCAACTTTTCATAATAGTCATCTCGGATGAAGGGAAAGTATAAGCGTATCTTGCACTTAATAAAATGTTTGTCTCCTCTACGTCAAAGTAAGGTCAAGAACAAATAAAATGTTTGTCTTCTCTACGCCAAAGTAAGATCAAGAACAAATGATCTGATGAACCCCAAGTAGTCCCTTTGCTTTCTTCCAAACTCTTCAATCCACCATCCGATCATTTTCAACAATGTACCACACATCCAGCAAAATCATCAATTAGAATAGTAACTTGTAATGTAGGCTTAATCTTACTTCTCTACTCTTCTTTGAAATACTCTTGGAGATGGGCAGGATCATTAACAACCAAGGGTTCGCAACTTCATTTGATTATATCATCTAGAGTATCGTTGATTGCTATATCAACAACCTTCTGCAACCAGTATTCTTCCAAATTTGGTCCAATGGTTTTTATTTTTATTCTGCCTAGCCTTAATGGATAAATGTAGTCGTTGAGTACCTATGAGTCCTTTTTCAATTCTTTAGCGAAGAACCCTAAACATCTCCTTCGAAGCCTCCAACATCAAAACCTACAAATCACATCAGTTTGCTGGAGTATGTAAAATAAAGGGGTAATTTTGTTGAAGCCAAAAACAGGAGAGACACTCAATGGTCTTCGCCTCACAATTTATTAAGGGAACAAACCACGGTGAACATACACACGAGGAAAGGAGAAATGAAACAAGCAAAGTACCTATGAGTCCTTTTTCAATTCTTTAGCGAAGAACCCTAAACATCTCCTTCGAAGCCTCCAACATCAAAACCTACAAATCACATCAGTTTGCTGGAGTATGTAAAATAAAGGGGTAATTTTGTTGAAGCCAAAAACAGGGGAGACACTCAATGGTCTTCGCCTCACAATTTAAGGGAACAAACCACGGTGAACATACACACGAGGAAAGGAGAAATGAAACAAGCAAAGCACCTACAAAGCCCACTCATCGACCAATCTCGCACATTGTATCTCTACATTTTCCTTGTAGAAGCGTTGCCCAGATAATAAAGCTGCATTCCTGCCCAGCCATATCCATATCACCCATAGAAATGCCACGGGCCCGAGGAGCTCTAGCCTAGCTCTGCTCCTGTTGGCCACCATCGATCCACAAAAGGAAGCCACATCGGACGTGCACAGCCAAATCAGTCTCGCCTCATCCCAGATCGCAATCACCTTAGGGCATCTGAAGAAAAGGTGCTCAAGGGACTCCACCGTCGTGTCGCGTAATATGCACCTGTCAGAAATAGAACCCAGGAGCTTGGCACACCGATCTCTCGTCATCAATCTCTGCCTACAGAATAACCAAAGGAGCATGCCAATCCGCTCAGGAAGCCGGAGACTCCAAAAGAACCCGCCGTCACGAATGAAAGTCTCCGACCGCGAAGGTAGGGTCCTGCAAATCGCCCCAAACGCCTTCCTCGCCGAGAAAGGGCCCACACGCCAAGCCCAATGACCCCTCCCCGCAGAGGGACGCCCCGCATCCTTGATACAGTCCAAAAGGGAGAGGAAATCCTCGAGCCTTTGGTCCGAAAAGTTGGATGAGAAGGTTGGGAACCAGTTACCATCCGACCAGCAAGACGCAACCCGTGCTTTCTTGTCGGCCGCTAGAGCGAACAGGCGAGGGAACTGCGTGCATAGAGCCTCCTATCCCCCCGTCCAATCATCCCTCCAGAAGCCGAAAGACTCGCCATTTCCAAGCATCAGCCTAAACAGATGGAGATATATGGAGAAGATCTCCACCACCCCCTTCCAGAACGGGGTGGGAGATCCCACCTGAGTAGCGGCCACCGGAGGAGACCCATCGACCCCGTAAATTCTCCGCAAAACATTGCAGCAAAGATCCTCCCCCGAGCCCCAAATTCTGTTAGCCCACTTAAGAAGCAAAGCGACATTCATATGCTCCAGACTCCGCACTCCCAACCCACCCTCTTTTTTAACAGTAATTTCTCCCCAATCAACCAAGTGGATTCCCCTCGACTCCTCCCCATGCTTGCCCCAAAGGAACCTCCACATAAGCTTCTCAAGGCGGCTACGGATCCCCTTCGGCAGCCGACAATTGGACAAGAAGTAAACAGGGATGGAGGAGAGAACCGCCTTTAATAGGATCAGTCGCCCTCCTTTAGAGATAATGGCCAATTTCCATCCCGCCAATCTCTCTTCCAGCTTCTCCACGACCCTGAGTCAATCCCTCAATCTCGTCCTGCCCACCGCCAAGGGCATTCCAAGATAGTCAATCGGAAGAGAGCCGCAATCATATCCCAAAGCCCGCCCACATGCGGCAGCTTCCTCCGCAGAGAGGCCAAAGGGGATGACCTTTGACTTGCCAGCATTTTTGAATAGATCAGACATCTCGCTGAATATATCTAGGGCCATAGACATCCCCGATGCTTCCGCAGCTCCCCCTTCAATGAAAAAGATCGTATCGTCAGCATATTGCAAAAGCGGGATCACCAAACCATCCCTAGAGAAATCGGTCGCTAATCCACGATCAACAAACCGGCAAGCAACGTGGGCCAGGACATCCGCGGCCAAGATAAAAAAAGGGGAGCAAGGGGTCAGCCATGGCGCACTCCCCTACGCGGCTGGAAGAACCCCCCCTCTGGGCGGCCATTAACCATGACCGAGAAAGATGCCGTCGTAACACAACGTCTCATCCAAGATATCCAAATCTCCAGGAAACCCCTTCTTCGCAAAACCGACCATAGGAACTTCCAATCAAGAGTATCATAGGCCTTTGCAAAATCAACTTTCCATAGAACACCCTGCCTTTCGCTTCTCCTCCAGTCCACAACAATTTCCAATGCAAGAGTAAGGTAATCCGAGATCTGCCTTCCCTGAACAAAAGTAGATTGGAACGGGGAAATGAGAGTGTCAAGAACCCGGCTGAACCGCAAAGCAAGCACCTTCGCCAAATGAGATAAAGGGCGGTAGAAATAGCGATGGGGCGGTAATCCTCGATCCGCTCGGCCGACGCGGACTTAGGAAGGAGAACAATCAGGGACTTATCAATCTGTTCGAAGCCAGCATTGCCCACACAAAATTCGGAGATGACCTCCACCACCTCCTTGACCACCAAATCCCAAAAATCCCTGTAGAAGGCCACAGGGAAGCCATCTGGGCCCGGAGCCCCATCCGCGTTCAAGCTCCACACCGCAGCCTTAACCTCCTCCAAGGACACCCCCTGCGTCAGACCATCACACAAAGCGGGCGAGAGAGATGAAGCCCCCATCCTCGTCCACCTCCACACCCTCGGAATCGTCCGCGCTGAGAACTCCTTAAAGTGCGCGACGATCGCCTTCCCCATATCCCTGTCACCATCCACACGAATCCCATTGATCGTGATCGATCGCAGAGCATTTGATCGACGCCTCCCGCTGGTAACACGATCGAAAAAAGCTGTATTAGCATCTGCCTCCCTTAGCCATGTATTCCTCGATCTTTGACGCCATTCAGTGGCACGCTTAAGATCCTCAACCGCGATTTTCTTTTGGGCGAGCGAGCGCGCGAACAGCTCGTCCCTAGAGATCCCTTATCCTCCAAAGCGTCAAGTCTCATAACTACCTCCTCAGCCTCCCGCCTAGCAGCACATCTGGGAGCCCTGGAGTCCTTAAAAGAGCTCAGCCTCGTGCGTAAAGAATCGAGTTTCTGGACAAACTTAGAAGCTGTCGAACCAACAGCCTGCACGATGGACAGTGAGAAGCCACCATCTCCCTGAAATTATCCTCCAGCAACCAACTCCTCTCATATCTGAAGAGACCCCTCACCGTACGTGAATCACCGGAGTACCATAGAATCGACGTGTGGTCGGATAAGGTCCGCGGTCGAGCAGCCACAGAGGATAGCGCGAAGCAATCCATAAGCTCAACCGAGGCCAAAAATCTATCAATACGGGAGCGAGAATTGGAATTCCTCCATGTGTATGCGATATCCCCCGCATCCAAGACCTCGAGGGACAACGAGCCCACAACTTCAGCAAAATCCGAAGAACCCGCGTCTTGACCACCCCTGAACCGTGGTCTGTCCAAGGTTCGAAGAGTTACATCGAAGTCCCCCCCTATGAGCCAAGGGGTACCCGCAAAAGCCCTACTCGCCTCCCACATATCCTCCCACAATTCTCTCCTTCGAATATGACAGCAAGGCATGTAGACACAAGAAATCGCAACTGGCACTGAAGAGGCGGCACAAACCAAGAGAACCGAGATGACGTGCCTATCTCGCAGCACCGAGCCACAAACCATACGCGAAGACCTCCATGCAATCAACAACCCGCCAGACGCGCCATCAGCATCCAGAGCCCTGACCTCATTAATGCCTCCCGCACCGAACGACTTCCATAGAACATTGTTGATGGTTTGAAGCTTTGTCTCCTGCAGCATCACGACATCACAGCCCCATTCAATGAAGCACGGTCCCATTGTCCTCCTCTTGCCCATGTCCCCCAACCCCCGCACGTTCCATGAAAGAATCTTCATGCAGAAACAACGTGTTGCCCCTGAACTCGGACCACCCCTGAGGCCTCCGCAACGGAATACTTTAGTGTCGAGCAAGACTGTGGCTCGGAGACCGATGGCCGAGTGCTATTCCTCCGCATGTATCTCTTCCCGGACCTTTTATCAAGAATTCCATCGGCAGATCGCGTGGACTCCATCCCCCGCGTCAGAGGAGGTACGGCATAAGAAAGGGCAGCAGATGTCAAGGTCGCAAGGGCTTCATCCGGTTGCGAGGCGGAGATGCTCAAAGAACATCCCCCATCCTCCAAGGATTCGCTGGAGACGTACGGCACCACGGCAGTGGTAACCGCCGCCGAACCGAAAGAGCCAAATAAAGGGAGGGCCCAACCGCCCCCAGACGAATGGGCCAAGAAAGAAGATGGACCCGAAGGGCCCATCGCGGTCGAGGAACATCGAACAGGATGGGAGCCCGAGAAGCCCTTTCCGCCCGCAAAGAAAGCGGCAAAAGAATTCGATTCTCCCCGGGCCCAACCCGAGCAAGGATCCGAGAGCGCAAACCGAAGCCCAAGATCCGAGATCTGGGACCAAGATTGAGGCGGCGCATAGATAGGGGGAGCCATCCCTGCCATCTCAGCAGACAAAGAGACCCTTTGGGATACCACACACATGGTCTGAGGAGGGAAACCCAAGGGTCGTATCAAATAAATCTCGCGGGATGAACCCTGCAAGGCCTCCCTCGGGAACCCCATCACCAATAAAGAAGGCGAGGCGACATCGCTTATCATCGGAACCTCCAGCGGCGGTGGGGGTTCGACGATCAGCATCTCCATCCTGAACTTGAAACGGCCAACCTCCAAAGACTCGCAGAAGACCCGGCCACCTGCAGCATCAATCAAACCCTTGTTGCATTCCAGCAGCACGCGCGTGACATCTGGAGCTAAGCCGGGCTTCAACCCATCATCAACCACCGCAAGTATCGACCCCCATCACCGGAGAGCCTACCCTAAGCAGTGCACCGATCTGGATAGGAAAGAAACCCCACGAACCTCCGCCACGCAAACCTCGACATCCGTAATCGTCCCATCAACAAAGCAAAGAGGCCGCCAAATAATATCGTCCATCCATCCATTTTGCACCAAGCGTTCTTTCTGCATCCCGGATAATCCACGAGCGCAGCAACGTCGAGCATCAAGAGCCACGACGTCCCCTATAAACCACGGACCAAGGAAACCGAGAAGGTGTCCCTTAACAACCTCCATGGAGATGCATCCCCGCAACCCATAACCGATCACAGCATAGGTGTCTTCCCCCTGTATGCCATCCAACCCCCCTGCCGCGGCTACTGTAGCTCCCCCTCCAACCACACCCTCCGCCATTATCGAGTCACCCGCAACCTTTGAAACACCCTCCACTTTCGAGCCACCTGCTCCCTTTCCGACACCCGCAACCACCGACGCGAAGCTACGATTATCCCCGCGAGAATCGATCATAGAGGAACTCCTCTGCCCAGCCTGACGAACAGCACCATGCACAGCACCATCATCGGCAAGACGAACGAATCCGAACCTGCAGGTGGCCCTACGGTGGCCCACCCTCCCGCAGTCGAAACATCTCGGAGGAGCACTACAGAAAGATGCAACATATCCCCGAGTCCCACACCGAAAGCATCTCCTATCAGGCTTTTTGTGGGAGACATGCACCCACTCCCCTCCACCCCCAGCGCCATGCAATGCACCTCCATAAACTTCTCGCCGTCCTTCCTCCTCGCTGCAACCCACCCTCTTCCCCTTCCCGACTTCCCCATCAACGAGGGAACCAACGTCAGCACCCACCGAGATCCCTCCTTCAGTGATATCTCGAATCCCCTCCTCACGAGGAGAAGCCACACCCTTACGATTCGCAAGAGCACAACCTTCCCCTCCCCGAAGCGAGGGGAACCCCACAGAGAGGGACCAGCCACCTTCGTCGAGTCCGACCTGCGCTCCCACCAACGCTCCCGAGCTTCGCACTCTCCACCAGCCCTCCATCTTTAATAAAGGGGTAATTGGATCTCTCTAACATCCAATTACCCCCATTCATGTTTAGTCCCACATGGATGAGTGATAGGACTCCGGTATGTTGGTGGGGCTATACAGGAAACCCCACATCCCTTGTATCATTGAGAGATTGCAATAGACGATCCAACCATTTGAGACATTCTCCTGTGGTTTCATCATGCTCCCTCACGAAATAGGGTTCTATGTAAAATCTCGAGTGTTCAATGTTTTTATACTTCTTATTCGTCGATTCACTTCTGCATTTCTAGATTTCAACATGGTATCAAAGCGAGTCGATTTTGGGTGATTTTTTATTTTGTAATCTCGAAGTTGTGTTACGGATTTGTTCTTCAAGATGGTCTAAGAGCTTCATGTTGATTGATCCCAAAATTTGTTACTTCAACGATGTTTGATTTCTTTTTGGAAAGGTTGCTATGGTTTCTCCCCAAAACCCTAATGTCATCGATTGTGATCTCCACATCATCAACATAACATGTCAAAAGACCTGTGCTTCAACGAGGATGATACCACCCATTGCTGTAATCTCTCAATGCGTGATCCTCCCATATGTGCACGATGTCCATAAAAACCTTATCTGCTAGTAATATCAGTTACAGCAAGATGGATTCTCCACTAAAAACATTGAAGGCAAAGGCGGAGGGTTCCCTGCAATAGGTTTCCTCTTGTAGAAACATAATCTTCTCGGGTTCTTGGCAATGGAAGGGAGATCAAGCCCTGACAACAACCATGCCCTCTAATACAACCCTCTCCTCCTCTCGAGTGCCACTAAGGAGCGTGATTTCCAAGCACAACGCTTCCACCCAAGCACCTTCCTGTGCAATTTCTCCCAACGATGAAGGTGGAGGAGCCGCTCCAAAGTTTCCAGATATCTACGAGATCTCCCAAGTGCTGAAGGCACATGCAATCAGCTATGGATTCTCCAGGAATATGCAGTTGTTAAAGAAGAAAGAAGCCCCATGAAAAACATAATCGTATAAACTGGATGAGGACCTCTTCATTTTAGCAAGCGGCAATGACGACGACTCTCCCATGGAATCTACCATCAAAGAAAAAGAAACAATGGTGACAACAATGGTTTGTTGAGAACCCTATCGGCTGCTTCGTCAACAAAGAAGAGTGCTCGTCACTGTTGCAAAAATCGGTCGACTAACCCGTTTAGTCGGTCCGATTAGTCGACTCGGTGGGGTAGCCGAGTCGACTAACCAAAATCGCTCTATAATCGGACCAACCCGATTACTCTGCCGATTAATCGGTTTACTCGGCCGATTACACGGCCGCTTTTTGCATAGACTTTTTTTTTACGCTCTATTTGCATAGACCTTTTTTATCTGAACCCCCCAAAAATCGAATACCCGAATACCCGATTAAATCGATAGAGGACCTTACTGTTCGACCGTAAGATCCCATGCCCTGAAAACCTAAACTCGAGCCCCCGAAAACCCAAACCCTTGACGCATCCTCCATCTCCGCCTCCGCCAAACCGCGTCATCGAACTGCATCTCCTCCGACGATGGTCAAAGGACCTTCCGCCTCGACATCACCGACCTCAAGACTCCTTCCAGCTGCAGCCAAAGCTCTCCTCGGAGCTTCTCCAACGCTCGATCCTCGCCTCCCATGTTAGTTTTTTTGTTTTTTTGCTTTTTAAAACTTTTAGATATGATTAGGACATTGTTGGTTAGTATTTGATTTTATATATGATTAGGACATTTAGATTTTCGGTTGATAGGTTTAATAACAATGTTGATTGTTCATTATATGCATATGTTATATTCAAATTTGATTTCTAGAGCAATGTGGATTCCACTCAAATGATCATGTATAATAAATGACAAAAAATAGGATATGCATATGATTTCTGGAGCATATGATTTCTAAATGTTATTAACTGTTATGCAAAAAATAGAGTAGAGAGAGTCAGAAGGGTAAGAGCCAAAGGCCAAAACACTACACACAAGTATTGTATATATAACAAAAAAACTAAAGCCATGATTTTTGCTGTATATCATGACTATAGGTTGTAGTAATATTGCCATTTTTAATATTGAATATTGCACAATTACAATTCTCTTACTCGACATTTTGTATTTTTAAACACTTTCTCATTCTATGTACCAAGCATTTTGTTCTTAACTTGCTTCATTTTTTCTTCTCTTGCTATATTTTTAAGCCCTTAAAATATTAAAATGGCTAAATATAAGAATATAAATGAGTATATGTTATAAAAATTGATTTATATATTTAAAATAATTAAAAATATCAAAACCGACTAATGCCCGACTTAATCCGATTACTCTCCCGACTGCCGATTAATCCTTAGTCAGTGACCCTGCCGACCGAGTACCGACTGCCGACTTCTGCAACCTTGGTGCTCGTAATATTTTGTTTAGTTTTATCTCCTTTTTGTCAAGCCCAATGGGCCCATTTTCTTTCAATTCCTTATTTCTGTATAGAGTTGTCGTTGTATCTTAAAAAAAGAGAAGAGATTAAAAAAGGGGGGAGGGGAGAGAGAAAATACCACATAAAGGAGGTCAAGGTCTGCTTGATTATTAAAAAATTATAGTGATGGGGTATTGTTGGGGGAGTGTCCCAGACTAGTGAAAAGTTTTAATAGCCAGCAAAAAGAAAAAAAAGAGAATAATTACATAAAAGTAATGTGAGTTGGAAAAAATTGGGAGTTAAAAAAAGGCGGTCGTATAAAAAATCGCATAAGAAAAAAAGGGAATAGTCGAGAAAAGAAAAAGAACTCGGCTACAAAAAAATGATTTGTGCACAAAAAACAACAAAAAACATGTTTTTTGTTGATTCTCCCAACTATCGTCCATGTTCCTATTCTATCAATTATGGGAGAAAGAGGGGGTGAGAGCGAGAATGTATTTTTTGATGTATCTACAGAACTTTTGTTGCCCGTCTACGACTGACAGACCACCACTCCAAACTACTATTGTTATCAGTTGTCTTCACCGAGCATCGACTACTTCATCGGGGTGTCTCTATCCCAACTACTATTCCGTGTTGGACTTTCTTCTTCTACAGCAACTCTTCTCCAGGCATGACCTGATATTCCAGTGACTACTATAGGCACGACAGAGGCACTTCCCAATGACCTGGACATCGCAGACTCGTCATCAAGCAATGTCTTTTACCAACATCGAGCATATATTCTTCTTGAGTTGTATTGTGTGAAGATGTGTTGTATATTTTTTTCTTTTGTTGCAAACTGCAACTTTCTCAGCTTCAGCTTGAGGTGGAGTGTTGGAGTAAAGGGTAATTAGATTTCTCTAAGATCCAATTACCCCCCACTAATGTTTAGTCTTACATGGATGAGCGATGGGACTTCGATCTGTTTGTGCGGCTATATAAGAAGCCACATATCCCATGTACTCATTGATAGATTACAATAGACGATCCCTCCATTTGAAGCCTTCTCCCGTGGTTTCATCCCGCTCCCTCACAGAGTAGGATTCCACGTAAATCTCGAGTGTTCAATATTTTTATATTTCTTGTTTATCAAATCACTTCCACATTTAGATTTCAACACTCTTCTTTTCAATATCTTTCCTTTTCTCCTCAAGTAATGCATGAACAGATTCCAACTTTGAAATTAATGTTTGTGCTTCAGTTCAACAAGCATACGGTTGGTTCTATCTGGAAGAAACTGCTGCATTGAAGACACCTATGCTGCCGAATGGGCCCTTGGAGAATCCCTTTCTGCAGTTTTTGATGGACAGAACAAAGTTCTTAAAACTCATTTTGATGCATTTGCAAAATGCCAGACCCAATCTATAAAGCAACATCATGCAACACAAGCTCCAACCCAAGCTTCTGCTGCCGAGAACTGGTAGCCGCATCAGAAGGATGCCCAAGGTGCTAAAGTAAGTCAACGTTCCCTAAAGATTTGTGCAAAGACCACTTGACGGCTACTACCAGGACCATTAGCCAAAGAGCCCAGCTGCTTCAGTCGAACTAATAGCAACTGTTGAGATCCACCCCCAACCTTGAAATCTGATTATTTCCAGAACCAAGTGACTCCAAAAGGTTGTCGCCATCAACCTTTACAATATCAAATATGTCCTTCCTCAAGAGGATTCCATTCCTGCGATAACATCTTCCAACTGCTTAATTTCATTGAATATTAACTTCCCATTGGATTCTAATAGCTTCAAAGCATCATCTGTCTTCCTCTGGAATAGGTCTTTGCTTGTGGCAAAAGTTATAGATTGAATACCAACATCACTAAAAGAAAACTGCTTAGCCACCTTTCTGATTAGTTTAATCAACAAAATGAAACATTGGAATACATGTTGGAGTAGTTATATTTGTCACTCTTATAGTAGATGGGTAAATGGATCTCTCCAGGATCCATTTACCCCATCCAATTGTTTAGTCTCACATCTATCACTTGTGGGATGAGGAGACTTGGTGAGGGCTATATAAAAAGCCCCTCACCCTCTGTATCCAGTTAGAAAAAGCAATGCATACATCAGTCCTTTGAGGCGTTCTCCTGTGGTTTCATCCCGCTCCTTAGGGAGTAGGATTCCACGTTAAAATCATGTTCCTCGTATTCCTTATTATTTTATTCTGATACGCTTCCGCGTTCCTATTTTCTAACAAGGTATCAGAGCGGGTTCAATTCTCGTGGTTTTTTATGTTCTTATTTCTGTTCGAGATTCGATTTTGATGTTGAAATTTTGTTTATTAAGATTATTTTTGCATTCAAGAGTTGTGATTCATCAAAGGAGGATCTGCATTTTGATTTCTAGGGTTCTTTGGAAACCCTAATCCTAATTCCGAGGGACAGATCGCAACTCCAGAGCACAACATCCATCACGTCGATCTGAGGCGGCCCATCCGATTAACCTTGGCGCCATCATCCTGCAAAGAAGCCTCAGTCTCCAAGCCGCATCTCCAGGTATCTCTTGTCAAGCATTCAGAGCTCCACATCCATATGGTGGCCGACACAGATGTTGCTCATCCTCCATATGCTCCAGCAAGTGCTCCTCTCCATATTACATGGCAGAATATGAATCATCAGTTCTTTATCTCTCATAGTCGATTGTGTGAGCACTGTCAATGTCCCTGTGGTGGCGAGGCAGAGCCCGATCGTGCTGTGCAGCCCCTCTCTCGGGCGCCTTCTGTGGCGCATCACACGCAGCACTAGTGCTTCCTTCAATCTCTAAGGTTTCACCGGCCTCCTCGAGCCATCTCCTCCGAGTATGGCGAGCCATCCAAGGTACAACCTTTCTCTCCAGCCCATGGCGTCACAACAGCAACGCACACCCTTCTCCATGCATGCAGAAAGCGCGCAGGCGGCACCCCCCCTCTAGCGGCGAGCGTGCCTTCTCCCAAGATAAAGGCTCAAGTCGATCCCCAGGCGGCTCTCCTCCTCCGCGACACCTCTCATCTATAGACTCGAAGCGACAGCATCATAAGGAACCCCAAAGTAGGGGTGGCGACCTCCTTCTCCCATTCTCCAGTGGCGGTGGCACTTTCTTTCGATGGTTTCCCGTGAGGGGAACCCTAAATAGGGTGTGGCCAATTGGGTTGTATAAAAAAATCAAAAATGAGAGAGGGGGAGAAAGCAGGCCCAACGGGCTGCTACTTAAAAAATGTAAAAAAAGAGAAGTGTGTCCACGGTCTGTAAGTCATATTTGGGCTGAGTTTCAAGGGTCCAAGTGGACCGTGAATTAATTTTAAAAAAAAGGTCACGTATAAAAGGAAAGTCGTATGCAAAAAAGAGAAAAAAAAGGAAAAAATAATGACGGCTATTAAAAAATGAATGAAATGAAATAGATGGAAGAAAATTTAAAAAATATTTAAGAAAACCGAAAAAAATTGTGATCGGCTTATGTTGTGTTTCTCCCCATCTTATTTATCTTCTCCCAACTTGGTCATCACTGTTTTTCGACAAGTCTGGGAGAAAGAGGGAGTATTGTGTAGAGTCACATACCACATTGACAGATTCTTCATATTCCATATTCAGATGTCAGATTCCAAGCCAGTTGGATTTTTCAGACTCTACGATTTTTCATATTGTTCAGACTCGACATTCAGATTGGTCATAATCCAAGTTTGAGGCACTCCATGTTTGAGTAACCCATTTTTCGAGTCCTTCAAAGAGACTCCTTTTCAGACACGCACGTGTATGCGGTTTTCATTCAGATGTGCACATGTTTGCCATCTTTTATGTTGTCCCCATCTTGTGTGTTTCGGTCAGGATTTTCATGTGATCCATAGGGACTCCAGAGTAGAGATCCATTCCATATACCATGCGAGCTAGGGTTTTCATGTGGTTTCATAAGGACTCCGGCATAGAGTACCATTCTCTAAGCCAGATGGAAGAGACCAGTTCTCCGACGAGGAGACTTTCAGACTCCATTCTCAAGCAATCGTAAAATCCAGTACGAGATCCTTCCGAGGTTCCTATGAGAGAGAACCCACTTTGAGGTCCCTATGAGAGAGACCCATCTTCAGAGATCTGTGTATGGATAATTAGCGACATTCTTTATTCGGCCCCTTTCAGAGATGAAGCAGTTGTCCACATGTTGTGGCGGGCCAGAGTTCTCCAGGTGGAGACTCATTTTCAGTTACAACGACTCTAACAGACGCAGTACAGAGCACATGCTCTCCAGTGAGGAGATTCAGTTTGACTCACACCCCGTTCGCCCTCCTCACTTGCACGACATGAGAAGCAACGTCCGATAGTAGCAGACGGTTGTGCACGTTGAGTTGATATTGTCTGTAGTGTCTTGTATTGTGAATTGAGATTTCTTTATGTTGTCCAAGTTGAACATAGCATGCTCCAGCTTGAGGGGGGTGTTGGAGTAGTTGTTATATGTGTCACTCTTATAGTAGACAGGTAAATAGATCTTTCCAGGATCCATTTACCCTATCCAGTTGTTTAGTCCTACATCTACCACTTGTGGGATGTGTAGACTCAGTGAGGGCTATATAAGAAGCCTCTCACCCTCTATATCAAATGAGAAAAAGCAATGCATACATCAGCCCTCTGAGGCGTTCTCTAGGGTTTCATCCCGCTCCTTAGGGAGTAAGGTTCCACATTAAAATCTCGTTCTTCATATTTCTTATTATTTTATTATGATACACTTCCGTAATCCTATTTTCTAACAATATTCAATTCCCATTGGATTCTACATCTGTCTTCCTCAGGAATAGGCCTTCGCTTGTGGCCAAAGTTATAGATAGAATACCAACATCACTAAAAGAAAACTGCTTAGCCACCTTTCTGATTAGTTTGATCAACAAAATGAAATATTGGAATACCTGAAGGCCCAAATTGCTGAGCACCCAACCCAGCTCCATCATGTGTGACATCTTGCACATATTATTCCACTAACAGTAACCTGTATCTTTTTCCCTTTGTGCATTCCCTTTCTATATTTCTTCCGTTGTCGGATTTACATTCTCCCAATGAGTGCCTAATAACAAAACAATCAGAACAGAATTTTGGAATTTTCTCATAAATAACCATACCACTGTCATCACACGAGGAATTCTTGTCTGGAGATCAATCTCTACATAGATCCTCGTGTAACTGGGCCTAGTAAAAGCCAGCACATCCTTATCCACGCAAATAAATTTACCCAACATTACAGCAATGGATTTGATCACCCCAGGATTGCGGAAATGAATATTCATGCTTGGTAGTCCCACCCATACAGCAACTTGGATGGTCCTCAAATTAGGTCAGAAATAAGGGACCATGATGGTAACCCACTCCTGCAGAAACTTGAAATCCCCACGAGCATAAGATCTTACAAAAGCATTCTCGTATAATACACTGATCAAGATGTGCTTCGAGTCAAATGCACCCAAATAAATTTCCCCATTGTGAATAAATCTATTTGAAGAAGGTTGTTACAAAAAGTAAAGGAATTTCAGCCTATTACGCTCTCAAATTCCACTTACCTTCTCATTACCAAGTTGCTAACTAACCACTTGCATGATTTGGTAGGATACATCATCTCCAGGTGTAGAGTGCGTTTAGCCAGGGTCTCCTTCAAGTATAAGTGTGTCAGAGAGTTACTTAATTTGCTTCTGTAGCCTGCCTTAATTAGAATATGCACACCATAGATCTTCGACAGGTTCTCACTGGTCTTGGGTGTGGTCAGTCATTTCACACATCTATAAGAAAGCACATGTCTAGCTAGCTCTTTGTCTTGCCCGTGCAGTTAGGGGTCAGTTTGCCACTACATTGTTGATAAACCTCCAAAATGACATTTATCTTTGATCTAATCTCTTTTTCACCTTGTCATTTTGGAAAATACAAGAAACTTTCAGGGCAACAAACCAAAAACTTCATGGTCGCATCCAAGGTGATTGCTTTGTAGGAGAGTAGACAGACACTGGCTTTCCTTTAGAAGGTGAACTTTTGCAAAGCTTATGACAAGTGGTTATTTGTGTAAATGGCCCAAATGAGGCAGGGGTTCACATAATTGAAGGCAGCGTGGACAAAGAGGTGTGTAACCACGATTTATAAGGAGGAATTCTTCCTGAGTGCGCCCCTTTGAGAGATCTCCAAATATGCATCATAACATCAAGATGTGCCCTCTTGTGACAACTCATTAAATGGGTGACTCAGCTCACTGCGAAACCAGCATAGCCATGGATGTCTACTATCAGCCGCCTTGGAGGTATCATCGTGTAACATAGCATCTGGATCCATAAATGTGGAAGCAACCCTCAATCCAAGCATCACATCTCATAATACAAGTCAAAACTATGCATGTGATGTGACATAACGAGCTCTTTGAACAAGGAAAGGCATGGCAGGTATTCACCAAATCTAGCAAATGAAAAAATAGATACAAAATTGGCACATTTTCACCCAGATCATCAGAAAAAGACAATTAGTGAAATTAACCACTGGGTTCGTGGGGCCAGGAAATAAACATGCAATCCATCCAACTCATGTCCAAGTATGAGGGCAGAAAGAAATCAGTATCCATCCTCCAATCTTTAAAAGCAGAATTCACATATTAAAGGAAAATCTTCATCACCTGGTTTATTAAAAAAATGGCCTTGGAAACAATTTGTCCTCTCATCTAAACTTGTTGGGAAAATAAACAGGTTTATTCCGTGAACCCTAGGCTCTCTTATATAGCAGAGTAGCCTATGAGCAAATTACATAAGACATCCATAAGTACATAGAATCGGTAAATAGTACGGAAACATGAAATGATGCAGCGTGGACCCAACGGATAGGGCCGAATTTTAGTTAAATTTTAATGGTCAATTTTATTTACGTTTTTTTTAATTATCGTATCTCTAATTAAATAATTGAGATCGCCTGTGATCTCAATCAATTAGTTGTCGATTTTGAATTTCAAACTAGTTAGAGTCATTTTAGGATAAGTTGGTTGTCAATTTAAATTAATTTCTATTTTTGTAACGTCATCCCTCCTATATAAAGGGATGAGGGTCCAATGTTTTAATCAGTCAAGTATTAATGAAAAACTGAGATTTATCTCTCTCCTTTCTTGATGGAAATGAAATTTTTGCAATTTGTGTTGCATCATTTCTCCTCTCCCTCTCTCTCCACGCGATCTCCGTGGTTCTCCTCCTTCAACCTCTCGTATTCCAGACGAGTTCTTCTTCTCAACCCCTCTACTTTTCTCCACCAAAATTTCTACCAAAAAATTATTATTATTATTATTATCGCCGCGCGATTTCATTTTGCATCAAGTGGTATCAGAGCAGTTATGGAGTCGTTCTCACGATTCCACGATCCTGTCGCATATTGGCGTGTGCAATTCGATTTGAGTTGCCCATCTCCTGATTCGCGTACACGCGCACGTCGACATAAGTTCAAGCGACGTCTTGAATCAAACCTCAAAGTCCAAGAATGGTTGGATGCGCAAGTCTATGAAGATCCGTTCGTCAACGACGAAAGTCAGATCGGAGAAGCCGCTGTGCAACCCGATTTGGAACAAAAAAATGAAGATCTAGCCGCCAACAACGAGAAGCTCGCTGTCTACGAAGAATCCGCCGCCGTCCCAGCCGTTTTAGAAGAAAAATTCGAAGAAACAATGGCTGTCCAGGAGATCCCAGATCTGATTCCGCCACCGGAATCGATTCCGTTGCCCCCTCCGGTCATCCCGGCACAACCCCAGCCAGGCCAGGTAACCCCCCTAACCACCCCAGCCCTCACGACCGTCATCTCCACCCTAACAGCCCCTCCGTCATCCCGGCCGCCGCCTCTCCCCCTCTCGCCTGTGCCTACGCCTCCCAGCACCAACCCACCCCTTCCCGCGGCCCCCCTCCTCACCCTGCGACCCAGCCAGCCTCCGCCCGCCTCTCCGCCATCTCCCTCTCGCCGCCTTTCCCCACCGGCTCCCCCACCAGCCCACGCTGTCCCGCCCTTGCGCCGCAGCTACCCACCCCGTGATCTGCCCTTGCGCATCACCGCTCCTCCCATCCCCGCGTACTCGCCATCGCCCCCGCGCCTCCTTCTCGCCATCCTCCCGCCCACAGACCCCCCCAGCCCTCGCCGCCTTCTTTCTCCCATCGTGACGTCGCCCCACTGCGCCGCCATGCCACTGCAGCGCCCCCCGCGCCACCTTCGGCCGTTAGCAACCCCCGCGACTCCCGTGTCCCCCTGCGGCAGCCGCCCCCAGCAGTCCCGCCGCCGCCTCTTGTTGGGGAAGACAGGAGCCCTAGCACGGGCACTCCAGACGAAAGAAACCAAACTCCCGAGATTTGGGGTTGAAAATTTAAGTGGAGAAATTGCACAGAACCCCTCCCAGGAACAAGTTTTTATTCAAAGGTAAGGTTCAAAGGCTCCTCTCACAATATAAGTTGTAATGAAGGGGTACGAAAATTGCAAAGATGCCCTCCAATTGGAAAGAACTACAAACGTAATGTTGAAAAGGATCGAATTGGAGGAAATTGAAGCCACAATTCAAGGATGAATTCTCCAACGACGCACCTATATCAAGCAATTCGTCGGGAGACGGATTTTTAAAAGCGGAGGAGAGTTGATGCAGCGTGGACCCAACGGATAGGGCCGAATTTTAGTTAAATTTTAATGGTCAATTTTATTTACGTGTTTTTTTAATTATCGTATCTCTAATTAAATAATTGAGATCGTCTGTGATCTCAATCAATTAGTTGTTGATTTTGAATTTCAAATTAGTTAGAGTCATTTTAGGATAAGTTGGTTGTCAATTTAAATTAATTTCTATTTTTGTAACGTCATCCCTCCTATATAAAGGGATGAGGGTCCAATGTTTTAATCAGTCAAGTATTAATGAAAAACTGAGATTTATCTCTCTCCTTCCTCCTCTCCCTCTCTCTCCACGCGATCTCCGTGGTTCTCCTCCTTCAACCTCTCGTATTCCAGACGAGTTCTTCTTCTCAACCCCTCTACTTTTCTCCACCAAAATTTCTACCAAAAAATTATTATTATTATTATTATCGCCGCACGATTTCATTTTGCATCATGAAATAACTAATGTAAATAAACATATCTCTACACTCCCCCTTAAGATGGAGCATAGATGTCAATCATGCTCAGCTTGGACGAACACTTCTGGAAAGGTCCTCTTAGTAAGGCCTTGGCGAAGATATCTGCATTTTGATCACCAGAGCTAACATGAGATGTGGAAATGAAGCCCTTCTGAATCATATTTCGTATATAGTGACAATCAACCTCAATGTACTTGGTGCGCTCATGAAATGCTGGATTATTTGCAATAAATATAGCCTCCTGATTGTCACATTCCAGTGCTATAGGAGTAGGAACTTCTATACATAGATATGTAATGACAGCCCCAACCTACATCATAGCCCTATATTCAGACTCAGCACTAGATCTTGCTACAACAGTTTGCTTCTTGCTCCTCCATGAGACAAGTGAATAATCTCCAACATATACAGCAAATCCAGTAGTGAATTTCCTATCCTTCGGACACCCTGCATAGTCTGCATCTACGCATGCTGAGATAGTAATCTCCTTGCCTTTTCTAAAAAGCAGACCTGCACCTGGAGATAATTTAAGATACCTAAGTATCATATGTATAGCATCCATATGCACCTGACATGGTTGTTCCATGAATTGGCTTATCCGACTAACAGCAAAAGAAATATCAGGTCTGGTGATGGTAACATTAAGGAGCTTTCTTACCAGCTCTATGTATCTCCTCCTAGAGTCCTATCCACCTCATCAATATCATCATCATATAGCTTCATGCTCGGATCCGTGGGAGTGGTAGCATGCCGACATCCAAGCATTCTTGTGTCGCTTAGCAATCAGTGACATATTTCCTTTGGGTCATCACAAGCCCTTATTGATTTCTGGCAAACTCCAATCCCAGAAAGTATCTTAGAGCTCCAAGATCCTTCGTGACAAATTCACGACTTTTATTCCTTGTATGTCATCTCCTGTAATAAGAATCTCATCAACATACATAATAGCAACCATACCTCTGCATGTCTTCTGTATGAAAAGGGAATGATTTGCTTCGAGCGTTTGTATCCATGTTTCTCAAACAAGTTTGAAAGCTTCTGGAATCAAGCTATAGGGATCTGCTTAAGGCCATATATTGTCTTATGAAGTCTACACATCTGTGAACACTCCCCCTCAACAGCAAATCTCGGTGGTTGTTGCATGTTTCCTGAAGATCACCATAATGCATTCTTGACATCTAATTGAAATAAAGGCTAATCTCTGATAACAACAACAGAGAGGAGAATCTGTAAGGTGGAATGACGAGCAACTGGAGAGAATATGTTGAGATAATACACCAGGTATGTCTGTGTAAACCCTCGCGCAACCAGGCATGCCTTGTATCTGTCAATGGTACCATCGGCATTTTGCTTAACTGTAAACACCCATTTACAGCTTACTGTAGAGACTTCAGTGGGAGCTGGGACGAGGCTCCAAGTGCCTCTCGACTGAAGATCATCCATCTCTTCTTCCACGGCCAAACGCCATCGACTGTCCTTCAAAGGCATCTTTATAATCCCGTGGAATATCCACGGCTGATAAGGCAACTGCAAAATCCTTAAAAGCACCTGTTAGGCGATCAAAGGATACCATGGATGCTATAGGATATGAAGCATAACTACGCTTCAGCTTCCGAAGTGCAATGGGCAGATCCAAATCTGCAGCCTCAACATCTGTTCCATGTAAAGAATCTTGCACCGTTCGACCATTAGACCCATCATTAGAAACTATATTATTAGAACATACCTCATATGTGCTTGATGATGAGCGGTGACCATGAGCAGAAGCAGGTCGGCGTGTATAATGGTGAGGCAAAGGTTGAACTGGGGCCGTTATAGTAGGTTGAGGTGGCAATGATGGAGGTGGTGGTGGTAGTGGAGATGTGGAAGGTAATGGTGGTGGTGGTGGCATGTATATATTATCATTTGTATCAGAAGACATCAACCGATCACCTGTAGGAGAGAAGTACATTACGGACTCAAAAAATGTGACATCGGCACTAACGTAATACTTCATGGGGGAGGGGCGGAAGTGGATGGAGAAGGCGGCAAGGGCTTCGTTGAGGGCCTCTTTGGCCTCGGGTGTGGCTGCAGAAGGGGGGAAGCCGGGGGCGTCCATCCCATTGGTGGTGCGGAACCGCTTTGCAGCTCTCGACAGAGATATTGCGAGGCGCTTGAGGATTATTCCCCCGAGGAAGACGAACGCTGCGTTGCTTAAATGAAGGTGCTATCTTTGAACGTGAGGGGCCTAGGTCGGCCCGAAAAAAGGATCGGGGTGCAAAATTTGGTGAGAGAGGCTGGGACAGATATCTTCTTGCTTCAGGAGACAAAGCTGCGGACTTTAGATGATCAGATGCGGGGGGAGATGAGTAGGGGAGGGGTTTTTGTGCTGGCTGAGAAAGAGGCGGCAGGTGCTTCGGGTGGGCTAATATCTAGTTGGCGATCCGATGCTTTTGATCTGGTGGGGACATCAGTATCCTTGTTCACCTAGTCGGTGAGGTTGTTGCAGAGGGCAGATGGGGTTTCTCTATGCCACATTAATGTCTACGGGTCGTGTAGAAGTGAAGATGGTAGCTTGGCTGAGGACTTGGCGAGTGTTGCACCTGAGGTTGGCGATGGCATCTGGATCATCGGTGGTGACTTGAACGTTACGCTGCTCCCGGATGACAGGCCGGGGGGTGGCGGAGGGTCGGATCCTAGTTCTGCAGAGTTTAGGAAGATGGTTCGTTCTCTGGGGTTGTCTGTTGTGGATGCGGCCGGTTGCAAGTACACTTGGCGGAATTCGAGATCGAGATCAAGGCTTGATAGATTCATGGTGTCCGTTGAGGCAGGGGAAGCTTTCCCGCTGGCGAGAGCTTGGGCTCTTCCGAGGACGCTTTCAGATCATTCTCCTGTTCTTTGGTCGTCTATGGAAGAGCAGTTGGCTCGGTTCTCCTTTCGTTTTGAGAAGAAGTGGTTGTTGGAGTAGGGTTTCCGGGACCTGGTGGCCGAGCATTGGCGGAGCTCTGTGGTATCTGGTTCGGCGGTTTCGCGCTTCGCGGCCAAGCTTGACTCCTTAAGGCGGTTGTTGTTGACATATGGCAAGGATGTCGCTAGGAGGCGGCGGACAGTGAGGTCTGAGATTGAGGCTGAGGTAAGCAGGTTGGATGGGCTAGATGATGATCGGGGGCTATCTTCGAGGAGGTGGGGGAGAGGGCTGCGTGGTTGGAGGTGGTGCTTCGGGAGGACAGGAAGGAAGAGGTCCATTGGCGGCAGAGATCCAGGCAAAAGTGGCTAAGGGAGGGTGATGCCAACATGCGCTTTTTTCATTCTGTGGCGTCTGGTAGGAGACGGCGGAGTTTCTTGCATGAAGTGGAGGTGGGGGGGCAAAGGGTGTCGGGCGAGAGGAACATTGGAATCGCCCTTCGGGAGCACTTTGTGAGGGCGTCGAGGCGAGGGAGGGAGGAGAGTGGGTGGGGCTGGACGGGCCGGGGGGTGGAGTCGTTGGACGGACCCCAGGTGGATTTGCTTCTGGCTGATTTCTCGGAGGCGGAGGTGCGCAGGGCCGTTTGGGACCTCAATGCAGATGGGGCTCCTGGCCCGGATAGCTTCTCTGTGTCCTTTTACCGGGAGTTTTGGGATCTGCTGAAGGGAGACATCTTGGAGGTTCTATCTGAATTAAGGGGTGGCAACAGGGGTTTTGAGAAGATCAACAAGGCCTTGGTTTTTTTGCTGCCAAAGAAGGAGACTCCGGTTGGGGTAGGTGACTTCAAGCCGATTTCTATTTCCAATGGCATTTATCTCATTGTTGCCAAGGTGCTGGCAAGCCGGCTTAGGTCTGTCTTGGGCTCAGTGGTCTTATCGGCTCAATCTGCATTCATCCCAGGTCGGTGTATGGCGGATGGCATTGTGACCGCCTTGGAGATCTGTCGTGAGTGGAAGAGATCTGCAAAGAAGGAGGTTGTTTGGAAGATTGATTACGCCAAGGCCTACGACTGTGTCAGCTGGAGATTCATGTGGTCTACATTGCAGAAGAGGGGATTTCCGGAGGAATGGATTGCCTGGGTTAAGAGATGTGTGACCACAAGATCCTGCTCTGTGTTGGTCAACGGGAGACCGGAGGGTGATTGGTTCCAGCCACAGAGAGGGGTGCGACAGGGTTGCCCCCCTTGCCCCGCTGCTATTTGTGTTAGTTGCGGATTGCCTTGCGGTCTTGTTTCAACGGGCGGTGGAGGAGAGTTGGTCTGAGGGCTTCAAGATGGGGGACATCTCCGTCCCAGTTTTGCAATATGTGGATGACACGCTGATCTTCCTGGGGGAGGACCGAGGAGCAGAATCGCAATGCGGCTATTTTGGTGGATGTGTTTGGTTGCCTCTCTGGCTTGCAGATTAACAGGCAAAAGACGATCCGAGTTCCTATCTGGTTGCCCCTTGGGGAGTTTGCCGATAACATATCTGGGGCTGCCACTGGTTGAGGGCAGACGAGGAAAGCAACAGGTTAGCGGCATGGGCTGGTTGCCCCTTGGGGAGTTTGCTGATAACATATCTGGGGCTGCCACTGGTTGAGGGCAGGCTGCGGAAGTCCGATTGGGACTGTGTTCTGCGGAGAATGGAGGAGTGGTTGGAAGGGTGGAAGGCTACTACTCTGTCCAAGGATGGGAAGCTTACCTTGTTGAAGCATGTTCTCTCCGCCATTCTGATCTTCTCCTTCTCGACGAGGAGAATGCCGGCTGGTGTTAGAAGGAAGGTGGAATCTTTGATGAAATCTTTTTTCTGGTCAGATGGAAGGCAGGCAACGAAGGGCTTGCACCTGGTGGCCTGGAAGGATATCGTCGTGCATGTTTCGGAAGGGGGCCTTGGTATAAGAGATGTGGATACAATGAACAGGGCCTTATTGGCCAAGTAGGTTGTACGCATTTGGGGTCCATCCGACTCGTTGGTGTTGCGTTTGCTGAGGGAGATTTATGGTGTTGCGGGGGAGTTGGCGGCTGGGAGGAAGCGTCATGAGTCCTCTTTGTGGAGTGGGATTCGTGCTGTGATTCCGGGGCTCAGGGCTTTTCTTCGGCCGAAATTGGGAAATGGGCTCCGTTTCCGTTTCTGGCAGGATGACCGGACAGGGGAGGGGGTGTTGACATATCGCTTTCCTAGGTTGGTGGCATTAGCCATTGACAAGGGGGCGCGGGTGGCGGAGGTGGCTGACTCAGGGGTGTGGGTGCCTAGGTTCGCTGCTGTTCTCTCGGATCAGAGGATGGAGGATTTTTTGCGGTTGCTGTCGGAGATTCCCCCTGTCGACGAGATGTCCCGGGACCCCGATCATTTTGCGTGGGAAGACGGTAAGTTCTCGGTGAAGAATGTTTACAGGAAGCTGACTGCTGGGATAGTGGAGCGTGACGAAGTCCTTTGTGCTGACTTGAAGGTGATTTGGGCGTCTAGGATCCCTAATCGGGTTAAGGTCTTCCTTTGGTGCCTAAGAAGGGACCGGATCTGTGACAAAGTAAGAAGAGGAAGGTTGTTGGGTGCGGCGGATACGAGGTGTGACAAATGCGAGGACGGTGTGGAGGATGCGAACCACATCTTTTTTGGGTGCAGGACGTCGGCCAGCGTGTGGGAGTCGTTGGGGCTCTCGTGGGTTCGAGCATCCGATGCGGGGCAGTTTTGGAGATCTATTCGGGCGGTTGGTATTAGGTCATCCGGCGATGTCTCCAAGCCTTTTGCTGCACTCTGGGCTATTTGGCTTGCCAGGAATGATACGATCTTCAAGGACCAGTAGTTTTATTTTGAAAATGTACTAGCTAAATGTAATGCCCTGTACGATTTCTGGTTATCCAACTGATGTACAATCGTGCTGATCAATGAATGTGTTGGTGTGGTGACTCCCGACTTGGGAGGGCACCCCTGTCTTTCTTATTCAAAAAAAATGTCGTTAGAACAGCATCGCCCCAGAAGGAATGAAGAGCATGACTCTAAATGAGAAGTGTCCTTGTAACATTAAGCAAATGGTGACGCTTCCTTTCTGCAATACCATTTTATTGTGAAGTGAAGCACATGATGTTTAATGAATAATTCCCTTGGTTGAAAAATAATGAGAGAGATAATGAGTACAAAATTCCAAGACATTATCAGTTCGAACAATTTTTACTGAGGTAGAAAAGACATTTTGTATTTCGATCAAAATTTCTGATAACATCTCCTGCTTCAAATTTATTCTTTAACAAAAAGACCCAAGACAGACGAGAAAAATCATCAACGATGACTAGACAAAACATGTGCCCCTAGTGATCAGGGACACGACTGGGACCCCAAAATATCTATATGAAACAACTTGAAAATGGAGTTACTCCTCCAACTCTGACGACTGGGAAAGGTAGAGCGATGATGCTTTCTCAACTGACATGCCTCACATTGGAAGGACGCATGAGATGAGACCTGAGGCCGAACATGACATAGTTTCTGAAGTGGAAGATGACCAAAGTGCAAGTGCCACATAAATGGTGAGACCGGTCTAGCAGATAGAGATGAGATTCCAGCATAAAAAGTTCGAACTAGGCGATACAGACCGCCCTGCTCACGCCCACACCCAATCACCTTGCTCATGAGGATGTCCTGAAAAAAAGAGAAGATGGGTCAAAAATGGCATGACAATGTAAATCCTTTGTAATTTAACTAATGGACAACAAATTCATAGAGAAATCAGGTGCATGTAACACATTCTGTAGATGCATAGAGGGTGTCAAACTAATCTCCCCTTGTCCAGTAATTGGGAAATGAGTCCCATCTACAATGATCACAGTTCTTCCTGAAGGAACTTGTCTGTAGGCTGTAAGTTGACTTTTGTCGCCACATAACTGATGTGTGGCGCCGGAGTCCATAATCCATTCTATAGCATCAGATCTACCACTACTAGTGAGTGCATAAGTACTACCTGAGGTACTGGAGGAGGTTAAAGTAGCTACATCTGACTGACTCCCAGGGGTCGATGGAGATGTCACAGAACTAGAAGGAGGTATAATGTCCCTTAATCGTGCTATCATATTCTCAAAACGTTGATCCAAAGAAGAGGCAGTCGGAAGCTCAACCTGCTCAGCTACTCGGGAAAAGGCAGGAAATCCATGCTTGGAGTAGCATGTATCCTATGTATGCCCAGGACGATGGCAAAAAGTACATGGCTAACGAACTCGACCTCCACTGTCGCGAGGTCCTCGTCCACGAAACTGAGAAGAGCCTCCTCGACCTCGGGAGGCGGCCATCGCATAAAATGTCAGAGCTGCAGTAGTTGATGGAACAGTGATCCGGCTAAGCCTGTGAAATGCTTCCTCCATAGGAGGAATAGTAGAATCGGCCAAAATCTGGGAACGGGCCGCCTCATATTCAGAATCTAGCGCTGCCAGGAACACACCAACCATAGTGGCATTCCTGTAGCTCTTTTGTTGCTCCGGGGTAGATGTAAGAGGCATGAAGCTATAGAGCTTTTCGAACATTCCACGCAAAGATGTATATAATGAGTGGAAAGGCCGACCATTCTGCTTGATTGTGAAGATGTCATGTTGGAGTTGTAGAATCTTCGTCTCATTCTTGGCCTGTGAATAGGTAGCAGCAAGAATATCCCACATTGCTTTTGCAATGAACTGATGGAGAATATCAATAGTAATCTCAATTGCTAATGTGCCTGATAGCCAAACATTGATGTATGCATCGGTTGCCTCCCATGAGGCGTTAACCCTGTTCTTCTCAGCAGGCTCTTCCTCGGTAAGAATGTGTTTCTTACCGGTAGATTTCATCATACTCATGAACTGCATGGCCCACAGTTCATAGTTTGACCCATCCATTTTCACAATAGGCACAGGACCACTGAAGGCGCCTGCGGAGAGAATATCAGCCTTGCTTTCCGACATGATGATAATAGAAGACTAGGGTTGTAGACTGGATAGATTTCTGTCTACACTGACATTCACGGGTTCGGTTGCATGTGTAGACTCAAGCAACCAAACCCATCAAGAAGATGGCTCGGCAAGCCAGCGACGACCTTGGCAAAGGAAACAACCTAGGCGGTGGTGGCCTAGGCGTGATACCCAAGGCCTATGCACAGGGTACAGGACACGGCGGTGGTGTCCTAGGCACAGGACACAGCAACGATGACGACCCTAGTCACAGGACACGGTGGCGGCGGCGGTGTCCTAGGCACAGGACTCGGCGGGGCCTGAGGCGCAGGGAGGCACGGCACGGAGCACGACGCGAGGAGGCGGAGCACAGCGCGTGGAGGCTCGAGACCTGAGACGCGTGGAGGCAACGCACGGGGCACGACGCATGAAGGAGAAGCTTGTGGTGGTGTTAGGGTTAGGGTTTGGCACATGAGCTCCGGTCTAAGACTGCCGCTCTGATACCATGTTGGGAAAATAAATAGAGTTGTTTATTCTGTGAATCTTAGGCTCTGTTATATAGGAGAGTAGCCTAAGGGTAAATTACATAAGACATCCAGAGAATTAGTAAATAGTACGGAAACAGGAAATAACTAATGTAAATTAACATATCTCTACAAAATTCATTGACAGTGCAAGCAAGAACACATGACAGTCTCAAAAAACCATTCAAATTTGCCCTAAGATGTGAAACACACTTGGAGAGAAGCATGTGGTTTCACATCCTCATGTCCTTCACCCTAAGACCTTTGAACTTAACAAACGGACCTCGTTCCACCTAATTAAAGACATGACCACCATCTCTCCAAGTACCACACAAAAAGAACCTTCTCCGCAAATCGTCCATTCTCTTACACCAAAGCTATCAAAGCATCAACAGCAAGAGGAAAAAACATTGGGACGGGACACCTCAATCGAACCCCATCATTGGAGCTGGATCGAACAACCACTCAAACGTCCATTGAGCATGACTGAAAAGGGAGCTATCACGACACAACGCTTCATCCAAACAATTGTTAATCTGGAAAGAAATGTTTGCACAATCGCAAACCCTTCTCGTGCGGCCACCACAATCCCTCCCTCAAAAATCTCATGTTGTTACAATATCGTTCACATCTATGCCTCTCCTTCCAGACCCAACCCATCGAGCTGCAGCATCTCTGTTACAGCTTCTCCAGCACCCACGACAAACAGTAGGTGTTTTCGTTGACATTTCTCCCCTATCCCTAACTAATTCTACTCCCTGCAAGTACCCTCCCTTTACTCCGCGATTCGTAGCCGACTCCATCTCGTGCACCATAGCTCACAACTAGTGCTTCACCTAGCTACCAGCACCTACCTATTTTCACCCCCACCTCTGTTATTCATGTCCTGCCTGTTGTGCAACATGCAAACCACACTTCACCCATACCCCTGCTTTGTAGCTCCCCACCTAAACAACCCCCGGGCAAAACGCGACCACTCATTACAATCTGCACGCATCACCTATCCCTAACCAATTCTACTCCCTGCAAGTACCCTCCCTTTACTACGCAATTCGTAGTCGACTCCATCTCGTGCACCATAGCTCATAACTAGTGCTTCACCTAGCTACCAGCACCTACCTATTGTCATTCCCACCTCTGTTGTTCATGTCCTTCCTGTTGTGCAACATGCAAATCACACTCCACCCATGACCTTGCTTTGTATCTCCCCACCAAAACACCCCCTGGCGAAACACGACCACTCATTACAATCTGCACACATCACCCTCCCTCACAGTGCCCAGCCACACTGCTCCCTTTCCACCTGCCCCATTCAATAACTTAGCACCCATGTGTCATCTTACATAGCGCCTCTTCATCCTTAGTATTCTCTTTTTGGATATGGATTGAAAAGCAAATCCTCCCATATTTACAAGCTTATAACCATGAAACCTGCATTTTCAGTTTCCAAAAAAATGATCCACTAGCAATTTTTTTACAAGATAGTAATTCCTTCTCAAGAGACATGTTAGTACGTCAAATTGACAGCTATCCTCTATTTTTAATTACAGGAGACTGATTTCGACACCAAAGCCAGAACTATGATCATGCAATACAACTTGTTTCCAACCTGTATAAAGAACTTTTCAGCCTTCCATAAAATGTTCCCAAAATAGAAGTTTCAGAAAATCCAAAATCAGCTTCTATTATTGAACTTTTTAAACAAAATTCCTTAAAACTCATTATGACTATATATTGAGATATGGAATAGCAAGTTTATATTGCAAGACCATTTATTTGGATATGTATATAGGACCAGTCAAGAAAAGAATAAAATGAACATGATAGTCCACCGTGACTTAAACAAGTGCATAGCTAATAGAACCATACTGAAGAGCATCACTTGCAACCTCCGCAATAAACTTCTGTGTTGCAACAGCAACAAGCCTTGTTCTGATAATAAAAAAACACAGTTTAGTTGAAATCACTCTTCATGTAAATCTAAATCAGGCTTAAGATCGAATTCAAGCAGAAAATAGTACAAAGTTAATGTTTTTTGATAATGCATATAAAATTATCTTACCAATGTGCAAAGAGAATTGAAAAAAATGTGCCTGATAGAAAAATTGCCAACCAAACAAAATCTTGCAACATAGAAAAATTGGTCTAAACATAAATAGATGTCCAAGTTACTAACGATAGCATCTTTGCCCCCTTTACTTGCGGAAAAATCAAGATCTCTGGCTTCCAATAATTGAGAAAATGGCGGGTTGGAAAGCTGATATTCTATCTAGTGGTGGCAGGGTGATACTCATTAAAGTGGTTCTCTCTGTTATTCCGGTATTCTTTATGGTGTCTCGCCTTCAGCCTGTGGGAATCAGGGACAGACTAAAAAAGATTATGCGTAGGTTTCTTCGGGGCAAATTTGGACATGAAGGTTACGGTATCCATTTTGTGGATTGAGAGACTGTCACCTTATCAAAGACGGAGGGTGGCCTTGGAATCAAGAACTTCGAAGCCATGAATAAGGCGTTGCTTCTAAAATGGATTAGCAGATTATGGGGGAGACTAAAAAAGATTATGCGTAGGTTTCTTTGGGGCAAATTTGGATATGAGGGTTACCGTATCCATTTTGTGGATTGGGAGACTGTCACCTTATCAAAGACGGAGGGTGGCCTTGGAATCAAGAACTTCGAGGCCATGAATAAGGTGTTGCTTCTAAAATGGATTAGCAGATTATGGGGGAGAGATGAAGATATTTGTTGCAGACTAATTCACAAGATTTATTTTTTTTTGAAAGTTTGCAATTTAGGGGGTAGTACTCGGTGGTACCCTCCCCATCAAAATTTATTACTAACAAAAACCAAAAGCAAGGAAGTTCCAGAACTAAAACAACTAACCCACCCTTACAATACAAAAGCACTACAGCAACCAGTCCTCAACCAGCCTTTTCGCAAGGAAGGTCACGTTCTCCTCATAAAATCTTTGCCTGGAGAATAACAAATCGTTTCTGCCACGCCAAATCGCCCATAGATAGGCCATTGGAAGAAGGCGACCTCTCCTTGGTCTTTCTTTGTTCAAGTGGATCGAATTCCAGAACGATTGGAAGCCATCGAAACTGCACCAAGGAATCTCTGCATTCAGCCAAATCTGAGAAGCCACAGGACACGCAAAGAAGAGGTGATCAATGGTTTCAATGGCATTGTCACAGATCACACATTTGTCCGCAATTATTCCCAAAAGTTTGACGCACCGGTCGCGAGTTAAGAGTCGCTTACGTCGAAGAAGCCACAGGAAAATCCCCACACGTTCCGGAAGGCGAAGGGACCAAATTGTTGCACAATCCCTATTCAAGGACTCCGATTTCACCGGCGGCGGTCTGCAGATAGCCCCATAGGCCCCCTTCATCGAGAAAGGCCCAGCTCTCCAGCCCCAGTGATCTCTTCCCACAGTGGGAGCACCCACATTCCTCACGGCCTCAAGGAGATCCAGAAACTCATCGAATCTTCTGTCGGAGAAGTTGGCGGAGAAGGTAGGGCACCAAGAACCATCAACCCAGCAACTCGCCACCGAGCAAAGTTTATCATTTGCCAAGGCAAATAAGCGAGGAAAACGAGAGCACAAGGCTCCCGCCCCCGACCAATCGTCCACCCAAAAAGCAAAGTCGTTTCCACCCCCCAGAACCGGCTTGAACAACAGAAGATTCTTCAAAAAAGACTTCATGACGCCCCTCCAGAAAGGCGTTATGGTCGTGTTACAAATATGCTGCGAATGCGGCATGCCCTTCACACCATAGATCTCGTGGATCGCCAAAACAACGAGATCGTTACCCGGGCCCCAAACCCTGCTAGTCCATTTGAGCAACAGTGCCTCGTTCAATTTCTCCAAAGATCTAACACCCACCCCCCCCAATCCTTGGAGGGTTGGATATTCTCCCAGCTGACCAAGTGAAATCCCCCCCCCTCCCCGCCCAGTGGCTCCGTTGCCCCAAAGAAAGTCGCACATCTTTTTTTCCAACCTTGCGCGAATCCCCTTCGGAATCTTGCGAGAAGAAAGGAAATAAATAGGAATGGCCGACAATACGGCCTTAAGAAGAACTAATATTCCTCTCCTCGACAAAATGTTAGCTTTCCAACCCGCCAATCTCGAATCCAACTTCTCCACCACTCTCAGCCAATCCCGGAGCCTCGCCCTCCCCAACGTCAGAGGCATCCCAAGGTAATCAATAGGGAGGTCAACGCGCGCAGAAGCCAAAGCAGTAGTCAACCCATCGACCGAAAGCTCCGCCGCACCAAAGGGAACAAAAGTAGATTTATTGTCGTTTTTGCATAAGCCAGAGAGCTCAGAGAAAATTTCAAGCGTTGTGGTCATGCCAATGGCTTCCTGGACCCCCCCCCCCCCAATGAGGAAAAGGGTGTCGCCTGCGTACTGGATAATAGGAATCCGCAGATCGCCTCTAGAGTAGCAGCCAGACAGGCCACGATCAACCACACCTTCCGCCATATCAGCCAGGATATCCGCCGCCAGAATGAATAGCAAAGGAGCAAGGGGGCATCCCTGGCGCACACCTTTGCGAGGTTGGATCCAACCCCCCTCGGGTCTGCCATTGATAAGAACCGAAAAAGAGGTCGTGGTAATACAACGCCTCATCCAAGAAATCCAAACATCAGGGAAGCGTAATCTCTTCAAAACCGACCATAAAAACCTCCAATCGAGGCTATCGAAAGCCTTGGCAAAGTCCACTTTCCACAAGATAGCACTCGTGCCCCGCCTCCGCCAATCCGGGATGAGTTCAGACGCAAGAGTTGTGCAATCCGAAATCTGACGACCCGAGATGAAAGCGGATTGAGCCGGCGAAACCAAGCCACCAATGACGCTAACCAGCCTTGAGGCAAGGACCTTGGCCACAATAAGATAGAGAGCATTTGAAATAGCAATTGGACGATAATCCCCGATCGAGCTCGGCGATAGCCGCTTGGGGATAAGCACAAGCAGCGCCCTGTTAATGCGATCAAAACCCCGATTCCCACGGCAGAATTCCATCATCACCTCGAGCACCTCGGGCCCAACGAGGTCCCAGAAGTCCCTGCATATTCGCGAACTTGCTTCGGCCGCCAAGCTTGTCCAGAAAGGACTTTGAACATTTAAAGAGTATCTTCGTCTCCTCCACCACTGAGCCTGGTCGAAGACCATCATCGAGAACCTGCTGAACGAAACCCCAATACCCAAGCGCCCCGCGAAGGCAAGAGAGTGTTCGAGAAAGAAGGGGAACTCCTCTGACCGTAGCCACGCAGACTTCAAACTGCGAGCATCCTCCATCCGCAAATCGCGGTCTTCTCCAAAGAACATTCCCCACGTCCCTGTTTCGAAGCAAACGATCCAACTGAGGTTCCGTTAAACCCCTAGCGCAGCAATGTTTGTCGTCAAGCAGCACGACGTCCCCCGTAAACATCGGACCCAAAAAGCCGCGAATATGGGAGGAGATCTTCTCCAAGTGAATAGCACCACAGATGGATTGACCTATAGCCACATGCACCTGCGATCAGACGTCGTTAACTTTCCTTTCGAAATCCATAGAAGCTTCAATAGGGGAACCGCGAGCATGTAAGAAGTCCCCTTCAACGAGCACGTCCTTGTCTCCCCCCGTTACTTTTTTCACCACGTCCGCAAAGGAAGGCCCCCCGCGAGTCACAGACGAAGAGCAATGCCTCGTGCAGGAGCCAATAGTAAACGGCTTCAACAAGGCCGGCTTCGCCGCCTTAGCTTTGCATGCAGCCATGCGATGACCAACGCAGCCGCATGAAAAGCACCTTGGAGGAAGGCGACAAGCCGAAGCGTCGTGCCCTCTTTCACCACAGCGGAAGCATCGGCGACCCGGTTTCCTGTGAGAAACCAAGCTCCACCCGCCACGACCGTCGTCGTTGCCTCCCAAGCCCACGTCGAGGATCTCTTTCCCTTTTTCCGATGCTTCTCTCTCCACAGCGCCTTTCGCTCCCCAACAACTCGCCTTCGAACCTCCCCAGCCCTCGGTAGCATGGCCATCCAAGGTGTCCAACTTCATCCCCCCATCTTCTTCCCTCTTCGCTCTCCACACCGCATCCTTCGCTCTCCACCCCTGTGCTCTCGACATCGCTCTCCGTATAATATTGGGGATCCTCTTGCCATCGCGCACCGTCCGCAGGTTCACTCATCGGCGTTTTGGAAAGGAATCGCTTCGTTGTTGCCTCACTTCCAAGACTTTTTCCGGTCGGTGCTTGGGGACAGCAGCTCCTTCTCTTTCTAGAATGACAATTGGACTGGCAATGGGTCTCTCTCATCTAGATTCCCAAGGCTTTTTGCTCTGGCTGGAAATCGGAATGCTCGGGACTCAGAGTGCTAGATTGATGGTAACTAGATGCTTTACTTTAGCTGATTTCTCTAATCAACAACTTGAGGACTTCCTCACTCTTTTGGAGTCGTTGAGACATTCTAACAGACCTTCTTTAGGCAAAGATCACTGGGCCTAGAAGGACAACTCTTTTTTGTTAAAAAGGCATATCGGGTTATCTCTAGACCTCCTCTGCCTCGGATTGACTCACTGATTCGTGATTGCAACCTCATTTGGGAGGTGTGTCTGTCGAGCAGAATTGATTTTTTTACGTGGTTATTAAGGAAACAAATTACGGCAAGGGATCGTTGTTCGAGACTCTTTCCGGAAATCTCCAATCGTTGACCGCTCCGCGAAACTCATATCAAAATAGTGGATCGCCTCGTTTTCCAATGTGAAAAGTCCTCCCCGATCTGGAGTAGTGTGGATGATAATTGGCTCCATCTTCACGACATTGATAACTTTTGGGACTCCATGTTTCTCGACAAGCATTGTGCTAGAGAGGACCTCCTCCCACTGGCTATAATTTGAGCTATTTGGCTGGGTAGAAATGGTGCACTTTTCTCTTCTCAATGTTTCTATCGTGAAAATGTAGTCTTTCACTCTGTCACTTCTCAAGTCCTGGTTCTTGTAAATCATTATGTAACCTCTTCTCTTAATATTAATATATATGGGGCGGACACCTAAGTGTGTTTCCTCCTTTTTGATTAAAAAAACTAACGATGGCATTTTTTGCAAAATATTACTATGCCTCACCATATTCTCAAAGAAACACGAAAAACGGCATTGTTGGTCTGATCGAGAAGTTTAACAAACAATCACGAGTCTAAATTAATATTTTAAGGAAAGAGAATATTAATGGTGTGTAGGTGACCACCTACGAGTGGTCTACCCATTTTCCTATTAAAAAAACATTATTGATATGACAAATCCAGCACAGCAAGCCTTAAACCTAGGATGCCAAAAGTTGTAGCATAAAAATTTAGGAATTCCGTAAATGCGCTTCTTAAACTGTAATATTAACCATAATGAACAAGGGCGAAACCTTGTCCCTTCTAAATTCCAATGGGGAATTGTATGATGGAAAAGCAATGTTAAATAGAATGCGTAGAAATATAAAATATGTGTGGAAGTGGATGAAGGGTAGGGGTGCAAATACATGATACTTCCACGTGGTGGCGAGTGGAAGGAGGGAGCATAATATGGTACAACCTATTGAGGTGGATGGGGAGGAGCTGAAGGACCAAGCCATTGGGGATGCGATAAGATAAGGCGTAAGTCGCAGCAATTATGGAGTTACTATGGACCTTTCAATGCATGTTTGTCTAAGAGCGCCTTCAAGCTTCTGGAAGAGCATTTGTTCTTTGCTCCATCTCATAAGACCAATAATGGGGAATGGCAATGGCTTCCGATTATGGATGGATGATAGACATGGTGTGCTTGAGTTCGATTCACACGCTTGTTTGCTATGTCAGTTGCTAAGAACTGCTTTGAGAGGAAACGCATGAATGTTGATGGATGGTTGCCTTGATTGTGTGGTTTTGTCGAACCAGTGCTTTGTGGAATATTTTTATGCTTTTGGAGACATTGGCCTTTGGATGGTCGAGTTCCGAAGAACGCATAAATGCAATTGTGGGTTGATGGCCACTTCACAATGCAGACGATGTACAAAGCTTTTTATGCAAGGATAGTTTTGACCCTCGGATTGCTTCAAATTAGAACAAACACATATGAAGGTGGAAGATGTCATTGCATGTCAAGATCTTCGTTTGGCTATGGAGGCGAGACAGGTTTACAGATTAGAAGGCATAGAATCAGATTTTTCTTGATATAAACGAGATATGTCAGTAGTGCATGTTGGCAATGGAGGATGTCGAGCATATATTCTTTAGATGCATTGCGTAGAGATACGTTTGGATGGTAGCTCACCTCGACTCCATAGTAAAGGAGGATTTGAAGCAAGATGATGCTTATGCTCGCATTTGGCTCTCTAGGACGCTCACCACGAAGATTGCCAATGATATTGTCAATCAACCTACAGCAAAAGCTGTGCGGGATATCTTAGCAGCCACGTATGGGCAGACGAAAAATGAGAGCAAAATTTTACAGTTGTAGTTTGATACTTTCGACCAAGCAGAATATCGACCTCTTCATGCACACTTCTCGCAACTTAGAGGCATGTTTGAGCGTCTGCATAGCTTCATGCTTATTAGTTATTACTACTAGCATTGAACAACAACAGGTGTATCGGAATGCAACTATGACATGTGTATTTTTATCATCTATGGACTCTAAGTACGATGCAGCACGTATTCAACTTCTTACTGGAGAGACGATACCTCCGATGGAGGAGGTTTACAAGAGACTGAGCAGAAATACTACATCCTCTACTATTGTGGCTCAGCTTCCTTCTGTTATGGCAGCCTCTCATGGTAGAGGGGGTACTTCGCAATTCTGTGGCCAAGGACCACGTGATCGAGGAGGAGGTCATCAGCAAGGTTCATGTTCACATTGCCACCGTCTTAGTCATTATGAGGAAACATGCTATCAAAAGCATGGATATCAAGCCTCCGCCCGAGTTGCTGAGCAGACCGAGCCCACTTCTACACTTGCTCCGGCTCATGATGCACGCTTTGATGATATTGTTTCCAGTCTGAGAAAGATGATGACTACTCCTACTACTTCACTCGCAGGTCTTCAGATGTCGCACATATTGCTAGAGCCTCTTCGAGCTTGTCAGGTATTACTTATGCCCTTACCAGTAGTAGCATTTAAGATTTGAATAACTGGATCATGGACTCTGGAGCATTTCATCATAAGGGTGGCGATCAAGCACAGTTTACTTCTTACATGTCTATCCCTCCGAGTAGATCAGTGGTGATTGCCAATGGGGTTCATCTACCAATTGTTGGACAGGAGGAGATTGTTCTAGTGTCTGCAAAATGTCTTACATGCCCCAGCATTTCAGATGAATCTTTTGTTTATTAATCAGATTACAAAAGATTTACATTATCATGACATATTTGATCCTTCTTCTCTTGTGTTTCAGGACATACTCACGGGCAGGGTGATTGGATGTGGACGTGGTAGGCTTGTCCAGTCTCCTTGTCCAGGGGTTGCTACTATCCCTTGTGGATATGTTTCCCCATTTCTGTGGCATCTTCGCTTTGGACACCTTCTTCTGTAGAAGTTGTGTCATGTCCTCCCGAAGATCTCTAATCATACTAGCTTGGAGTGTGAGGCGTGTCAGCTTGGGAAGCACCATCGTTCCTCTTTTCTGAGTCGTCAGAGTCATCATAGTGGTCAGTTGTTTGAGTTGGCTCATTTTGATATCTGGGATCCTAGTCGTGTTCCTGATCATCAGGGACATTAGTTTTATATAGCCGTTGTAGATGATTTTTCTAGATTATCTTGGGTATTACTGATGAAAAATAAGTCTGAAGCTGATCCTCCTATCAAATCTTTTCTTATTGAGATTTAAAAATATTTTTTCTGCTAATGTGAAATTTATTCGCACTGACAATGCCTTGGAGTTTTCTACTTTACAGTTATCGGATGTCTTCATATCTATTGGTGTTGTTCATCAAACTTCGTGTGCTTACACTTCACAGCAGATCGGTATTGCTGAAAGCAAACACCGTCATCTTTTCGACATCACAAGGACTCTTTTGATTCAAAGTCGAGCTCGTCATTCTTTCCGGGGTGATGTGGTTCTTACTACATGTTACTTGGTGAACTGCATGTTGTCTACTATGTTTGGAGAAAAAGTTCCTTTCTTGATTGTGTTTCCCGAGAAGGGCTTATTCTCACTTACCCCTCTTTGGATCTGTGGCTTTTGTCCACAATTTTACTCTTGGTCGTGACAAGCTCTCTCCTCGAGCTATCAAATGTGTGTTCGTTGGCTATTCTCTTACCCAAAAAGGGTATAGATTTTTTGATCGTGTTGGGAGAAAATATTATGAGTGCGAATGTCATATTTTTTGGGTCTATTATGTATTTTTCTCCTACAGATGACAGGTTGTCTAATGCTGACTCTGCTGAGGATATTTGTATTCCTCCACCTCCGATATCTCCACCAACAAGTCCTCATGTTGAATCTCAGTCACATCTACCTCCTCCATCACCTCCTCCTCCACCTCTATCTACCATGACTCAATTTCTACCTCGATTTTACATCCGCATTTCCTCTACTCGCCCCTCTACTCCAGCACCTTCCCAGTCATCCAGCACGTCCCAGGTATGTAGTGAACACATTGTTTCTACTGATGGCACTGGTGCTATGTTTGATCCACAGGATACTATACAGGAGGAGCTAATAACAGAGAACAGAGAGGTTGATGACCTTGATGTACCTATTGCCTTGAGGAAGCCCCATCGCAACTGTGTTATGTACCATCTAGATGTGCATGTGTCCTCGGGCCATCTTTCAGAGGAATACAGGAAGTTTGTTATGGGCCTTTCAGCTATTACTATACCACGAACATATCAGGAGGCCCTATAGAATAGTTGTTGGTGCCTTTCCATAGAAGAGGAGATGGCCACTTCGCAGTCTCGTGGTACCTGGAGTGTTGTTTCTACCCCTCCAGGTGCATCTGTTGTGGGGTGCAAATGAATATTTACGGTGAAACAGCGAGCGGATGGCAGTGTAGATCGCTACAAGGCAAGCCTTGTAGCACATGGATGCACCCAGACTTATGGTGTAGATTATCAAGATACCTTCTCTCCAGTGGCCAGACACTCAACATTATGCATTCTCCTATCAGTTGTTTCACAGGACCGATCTCTTTACCAACTTGATGTGAAGAATGCATTTCTTTATGGAGATCTACAGGAGGAGGTTTATATGCAGCAGCCACCAGGGTTTACTGTTAAGGGAAAGTATCAGAAAGTATGTAGGGTCCACAAGGCGATATATGGCTTAAAACAGAGTCCTAGAGCTTGGTACCATAAGCTTTCAGAATTGATAGAGCACGAGGGGATTGCCCGATCCATTGCGGATCACTCACTTTTTCAGAGGACACAAAGAAGTATTGTTGCTATTCTTGTCTATGTTGATATTATTGTCACAGGTGATGATGAGCAAGGCATTCAGGCGGCTAAGGAGTCCTAGGTCAGCAGTTTGGGACCAAAGACCATGCAATCTTTGATCCTTCCTTGGATTAGAGCTCTCCAGGAACTAGCGTGGTCCTGTGATGACCCTGAGGAAGTTTGTTACTGATCTTCTTCTAGAGACAGTCATGACAGGGTGTAAGCCTGCTACTACTCCTATGGATCCAAGTATGAGAGATTATATGATGATGATACTGAGGAGGTAGATCAGAGGAGATACGGAGTGTTGGTTAGGAAACTTCTATATGCTACCATCACCAGGGCAGATATATACTTGTTGTCAGAAAAGTGAGCTAGTTCATGGAACAGCCTAGGAAGGTTTATATGGATGTTGTCTATATTATTTTGAGATATTTGAAGTCTTCACCGGGAAATGGTCTTATATTCAGCAGAAGAACTTCTCTTGATGTAACAGCGTGTACAGACGCAGATTATGCAGGATGCCCTAGGGACAGAAAGTCTACTTCTGGCTATGCTATATTTGTTGGCAATTCACTCGTGTCATGGAAAAGTAAAAAGCAGATAGTGGTTGCTAGATCTAGTACAGAATCTGAATATATGGTCATGGCTCAAGGAAGCACAGAGATGATGTGGGTGAAGTCGGTTTTGACAAATCTTGCAATTGATGTACATCTTCCTATGCAACTTCTATGTGACAATCAGGCGGCACTTTTATTGCAAATAACCCGGCATTCCATGAACGAACAAAGCATATAGAGCTGGATTGTCACTATACCAGAGACATAATCTATAAGGATCTCATATCCACCTCTCATGTTTCTACCGAAGATCAGACTGTTGATATATTCACTAAAGCTCTTACTAGAGGCACTTTCCAAAGATGTTCCAAGCTGAGCATAATAGACATATATGCTCCAGCTTGAGGGGGAGTGTTGTGATTATTGTACATCTTTGGTGTTATTCCTTGTTTTATTTTCTTTATATATCTCTTGGTATTTACCCAAGGTTTCTCCTATATAAGAGAGCCATGCGGTCTCATTAATAAACACATCATTCATTTTTCTCGATAAGATGTATCTAAAGGAGTTATACCTCATCCATCATCTTCTATTCATGGATCCTCAACAAAAGCAATCTCTGCATCGGATGTCTATTCCCGATCATTGGATGTATATATCCAACTCCCGAGATCTTGATAGGGGACGACCACTGCATCAGGTGTCTATCACCGATCATCGGGTGTCCCTGACATCAGCATGAACTTCTCTACATGAGATCGTCTCAGATTCCTGTTGTCCATCCACAACAAGACATACCGAAACTCCGGACTACCAGTGCTATCAATCATCTTCACTGAGCATTGACTTCTTCATCGTGTGTCTGTCCCCGATTTCTATTCCATGATGGACTTCTTTTATGCAACTCTACTCTAGGCATGACCTTGTAGTTGCAGCCAAGGTTTTAAATCTTGATTACGATTTCATTTTGAGGTGGCGAGAAAACGAAATAATTTCGAAATTTCGCCGATTTTGGCCAAAATCGGCTTAGATTTGTGAAGGGTTCGTATCGAGATTTCGATTTCGGTGGGGTGTCGAAACCGAAATTTCAATGAAATTTCTTATACACCGGTTGCATCGATTTTTCTACAAGCATGACCTAATCGTCGCAGACCCGTCCTCATACAAGGTCATCTACCAGCAGCAATTACTTCGAACGGGTGTCCATCCCCGTCTCTCTTGGATGTATCTAGTGAAGATGAATTGTGTATATTTTCTTTTGTTAGAAGTTGCGGCTTTCTCAGCTCCAGCTTGAGGGAGAGTGTTAAAGTATATAATAGAAGGATAACCGAATCCCTCTAAGATCCCATTACCCTCAATTCATGCTTAGTCCCACATCAACTATTTATAGGACTTGATCTGTTTGTGGGGCTATATAAGGGGCCCCACACTCCATGTACTCATTGAGAGATTCAATGGAATATCTAAGAGATCTTCTCCTACGGTTTCAACATGTTCCTTTAAAAGTAGGGTTCCACGTAAAACCGTGAGCGTTTATTTCTTTATTATTTTATTGTTCTGACTATCAATTTTGCTCCTGCTTATTTATTTCAACACGTACCAAATAAGAATAAGAAAGAACACAACATGAATTTACATTGATTGTGTCGCTCGTGGTTTTAAGAAGGGACCTTCTAGGCCAGATATTCATATTAAAATAATATAGGAATATAGGAGGTATGGGATATATATATATATATATATATATATACCCAGCAACACAACCAGGCTAAGCAACACAACCAAGCTCCATCAATGGAAGATATAGCAATTAACACATGAGAGGTGCATAATAAGATCTCAAATAGATCCAATTACCCAATTAACACAATCCCTCATTATTCTTAGTCAATGCTTCACATTGATTACTTCCATGTCTATATGTTTTTTTAGAATTAAAAGGTGGACCCTTGTTAGGTGCACAACTAGCTTGAAAATTTATTAATCTTAAAAAGAGTGTAACAAACATAACACCCAAGATTTATATAAAACAAGATGCATTCGCATGCATTCACCAACACATTTTCTACATTGGACAGCTCTAGAACATGCAGCAATCCTAACCTAAATTGATGTCCATCTTCATTTTCTGTCTAACCAAAATATCATTACACTTTCTCGCGTGAGAGTCCTTATTACTCCATATAAAATAGTCCTTACCCGCCTAAGTGGGACCCTCCACATGCCTCTGGGAGCTTTAGAAGTTCCTACATCATGTTGTCAAAAGGTGGACAAAAAAGTTAGGCCATGGGTCCCTGGTTATGCGCCGGGTCTTGCTCATCATTCCTCCACACCAGCAACTCTTTTCTAAATCATGGCAAAAAGTTTGGGGAATATGTCACACAAAGATCCATTATCAACAATCCATCCAGAAGCAAAAGGTTATGCCTTCTCCCACAATGAGACGAAGGAAGGCATTGTGTCCAACAGTGTTGATGTTAAACTTTTCCATATCATAAGGGGTGCCTTATATGCCCCATGGCCAAAAAAGTCGATATCGGTGGCATGTTGGTGAGCCAGTGAAACTGATATATTGGTGACTTGTCACCGATATTTCGTCTTAGGATTAATTTGATGAAAGGCAAGCAGCAAGTGAAATTCCCCATATCAACTAGCAAAATCGAAATATCAGCGAAATGCCTATGAATTCCGCAGACATTTCAGCCATGAGCTGCCTTAAGGGTACCGTTCCCCCAAATTGTAGATCTTCCAAATGAGGTGGCAAAGCATGTCTTTTCGGTTCCCCTCATATGTGCACCACCCACTTCATGAGAAACACCTTGTTCGTCTCCCGAGGCCTCATCGACCCAAATAGACATCAACCAATGGCCGAGAGATTGTATCCCAAGCCCCCGGAGCTATCCCTCTACTTTCTTGTCAAAATGAGAGCTAAATAAATCACCTCATGAACCTTTCCATCATTTGCAAAATCTTGATAGGCATCTTGTATATAGAGAGAAAGAACATTAGGATCGCTACGATGCCAACAACAACAACCTCAAGGAAACTAACCAATCCCCTTCGACAGACATCCCGCCTTCCACCCCACCAGCTTATGCCATGTCTTATCCAATAGTGTACCCCCAATCCACCATCCACAACTTGCCATCAATCAAAACCAACCCAAGATACATATAGGGAATTTCTCATCTCGATGATTCGAGAATCCATCCACAAGTTTTTGTTGCCTCCTTGTTCATGTTGGATGACACATGATGATTAGTGATCCATTGGCTAGAGAATTCGTCAAAGGCAAAAAAACATCTACATTTGTTTTATTTCAGGTAAAATCATCATCTTTATTCGATATATTAGCTTCATGAAAAAGTAAATAAGCCATATCAAAAAACTACAATAAACATGAAAAAAGACGTGCAAAAACAAAAACTAACTATAAAATACACACTAGGTCAATGTGTGCTTATAACATTCTCAAAATAGCGGTATAGGGTTATGTTAGGCCCCTCGCTTTTGCACAAAATATCAAAGTAATGTAGAATGCCGAAAATAAAGGATAGCAGTAGTACAGCATCAACAAAAACAAAGATTATGCAGTCTGGGACACGCTCTGTCATTATAGACCATAAGAAAGTGATATTAAAGACGTAATATCTTATTCCATTCTTCTCAAGCGCAAAATAAAGTGCAGCCCATATGTACATGCAAATCCAAATCGTAACTCGTAAGTGAAAGAGCGCTAAACTCAATCCACGCAAAAATGGATCACTGGTATGATAAGAGAAGATATAAATAGTGCTTTCGACCTATCACACAGAATAAAACCGTGCAGAAGAATTCTGAAAAGGAGAATACCTACAATCTCAAGTCGGGACACTGGAAGCCGCTCTTTGCCAGGTAGTACTCTACCAACTCGTCCGGAATCTGCCGAAAATTGATAAATTAACATATCGATGAAAGAAAAATACAAAAAAAGATGGATTTTTTACGTTCTACGGTAAAAAAATATGTTGACTGAAGAGGTGGAACATACGGTGGGCGCGTAATCCATAAGAGAGGACAGGAACTCCGCGAGTTGAGCATCATCATCGTGCTTGGAATCTACAGAGGACGACGAAGGCGGTTGCTGCTGATTCATCGCCAGCGCGTTCGGGCGGCGGGGTTGAGAGGTGATGGGGGCGACAGAGGGTGTTTTGGAAACAATAACAATGAATTGGAACGGAGGTGGAGGGGGGGAGAGTCGGAGAGCGGGTGCCCGTTTGCAACTCCGGGTTAGCCTAGCATCTGTTTTTAAACCTAATATTGGTAATTATATTTTGAGAAAAATGGGGTCTTTGTTGATGCGGTGGGTTGGTTGGGTAACTTTAGAGGCTCGTTTGGAAAGTGGGTTGAGCTGGGTTAGGTTCGAGTGGGTTGAATAGTAAGTGTTTGGGTGCTTGAGGGTTGGAATAAGGAATGTGATGTGATTGTCGCATTGATACGTGATGGAAATCCAACCTAGGCATGATCCAGGAAAAAGAGGGATAAATCGGTTACCCCAACGGTAACCCACTTTCTAAACGAGCCCTAGGGGCCTGTTTGGTTGCCCAGGTACCCTGGCATACCCTTAGCAACAACCTTGCATTCAAGTGTTGGGATTGCTTGTATTGATCCTACCATTTCTTTGATATAATATTTTTTAACCATGTTTAAATAACTTATTAACATAAAAAATATATTATAATCGTTAAAAAAGTTAATATAACACATAATAAATGTCACATCACATCATAATTATCATTCAACCGTCCCAACCCTCCAAACATCTATTATTCAAAGGAGGATACCCCATCCCATCCCACCCCAACCCAGCCCAACTTAGTAACCAGACAGGCCCCTAGGGGTCCGTTTGGTAACGCTGACGAGCGTCTCAGGCGTCCTCACGGTAAACAAACTAGGTACAGTGTCTCAGTAGAACTTTCGGATTCCGTGTGTCTTTGTCGTCCTGTGTCTTTTGACAACCCAGAATCAGAGAGAAGAAAAAGAGACTAGCGCACTGCCCAGGGAGACGTAGAGATTGAAAGACCCCTTATAGAAGCCTGATGAACCTGTGTCCCTAATGAGCCAATTCGACCAGATTTCAGGTAGTCTTTGTCGGCGATGTTCTTCTATACCCCTGAGACGGGCAGTAGCATGTCGTACACATGAATTTAGAAAGGGATAGCGTTATCTAATTCACTACTATACGTCCGAAAGATCCAGCCTTGCTTGCCTAAAAGGCCGATGTAGTTTTCTACTTTCTCGAATTCCCACGAACTCCTTCCCCTAATATCCAGGCCCCTAGTCAGCATGGTGAAAAAATTGGAGCTGGGTTGGAATTCCATCACAAATCATATTGACATCACATCATATTCCTTATTTCAACCCTCTCCAACCCTCATAACCATCCCAACTAGGTGCTATTCACATCAGGTTACCCCAACCCATCCCAACCCAGTAATCAAATATACCCTAGGGGGTCTGTTTGGTAATGGGGTTAATCTCGAGGTAACTCGATTTATCACTCTTTATCTTTTGGTTGGAATTCCATCACAAATCATAGTGACATCACATCACATTCTTTATTCCAATCCTCCCCAACCCTCATAATCATCCCAAATAGCTATTATTCACATTAGGTTACCTCAACCGACCCCAACCCAACAACCAAATAGACCCTAGGTGATGTGAATAATAGTTGTTTGAATGGTTATGAGGGTTGGAGAGGGTTTGCAATAAGAAATATAATGTGATGTTTGGTAACTAGGTTGGATTGGGTTAGTGTATCTCCTATGAATAGTATCTGTTTGGAGGGTTTGGAATGTTGGAATAATAATTGTGATGTGACATTGGTGTGTGTTATGTTAACTTTTTTAATGATTATAATATATTTTTTATGTTAATAATTTTATTTGAACATAGTTAAAAACATTATACCAAAGAAATTGTAGGGTCAATACAAGTAATCCTAACCCAAGTTGAGAGGATTGGAGCGAGGGGTATGCGGTGTACCTTGGTGTACACCAACAACCAAACAAAGCCACAGGATCTTGGAAGAGTTACTGGAATGGGATGGGTTGGGGTAACCTCCTCTCCCGTGAATGGTAGTTGTTTGGATGGTTACGGGTAAGAATGAAAACAGTGGATACGGAATATAGGTTTAATCATAGAATTATCCATTTTAAAATACGAATACGAACATGGATACGAATATTAACAGTTATGAAAAATATGTTATCATATCCTTTAAAATAAATACAAATGTAAAACGAATATGAAACAGATACAAATAACAGAAATATTTTTAACAAAAATATACATGTTTATGATGGTTTACACATAAAATAGATATATCGATCATATTCCTTTCATAACAATTATTTCAACAACGGTGAATGCAATCATAAAATACTATTATGTACAGTTATAGATAAATATATGATATGCTTATATACGAAAATAGATATACGAATGCGAATGCGAATATTAGCGAATGTCAAAGTGATATCCATATTCGCATCCATTTTAAAACGAATACGAATGTCAAAATATGTATAAAACGAATACGATGGCAGATCGGATACGAATATATTCATATTCATTTTCATCCATGGTTACGGGGTTGAAGATGGTTGAAATAAGGAATGTGATGTGATGTCAAATTGATTTGTGATGGAATTCTAGCCCGACAATGGAGTGGGTAAATCGGTTTACCCCGACGTAATCCGATAACCAAATGAACCCTAGGTAAGTTCATTTTTACCTATAGTAGATAATATATAATGGATACATGATACATCATCCTCCTTGTATATATGGCAACCATCTAATAAAAAAGATTCAAATTAGCTGGGACATAAATGACAAACCTCGCCCATCTTAATTATAACTAGTCGGTAGCCTCGTGCGTTGCACAAAAGATAAGTTAGAAAAAGTTATTTAAGATATATTCCTTAATGTGAATGAGTGGGTGGTCGTAGCTAATTCCAACAGCTCTCAAATGCATGTTGCTTTATAGTCATATTCCTTTCCATTTTAAAAGTATAATTAGGCTCATAAAATAGCAGCACATCTAACTATTTAAGAAATATATCAACTTGCTAAGCATATGGCTAACAAAATTATTCATATAAAAGCACATAACCCTAAAAAGATTCATACTTTAAAGATGATATATCCATCGCTACCAGAATTCAACGCTGAACAAATGCGGAATGCCTAATAAAAAATTTTTTGATGGATCATATCTATACCAGTAGGGGATCATTAGAAATAAATTCTAGTTGAGAGGATTTGGAATTGTAAAATGGAAGATTTAGTAAAATCTACAATATGGAGCCAAGCAACTACACTAGTGAATTTACATTTTAATTGGATGACAACTCTCGAATTTGTTGGCACAAATGAGTTATGGTAATGACCGTGATCATTCAAAATAAAGAAATCTTATTGACATATTTAGACGGTTTGAACATGATAAGAAAATGTAAAAAGCACTTGAGGTCACGTTAGTCTATAATTATTTCTCTACCCTTGCTTATTAAGCTAATCAGATGGCTAACAACCTCTAGCCAGGGCCCTAGGAATATCTGCCCTAATTTTATCAAAAAAAAACTAATAAAATCAATGGGACATGAATTTCAAATGTGTACAGGCTCTAATTCATGGCATATTTGTATGATGGTAACCCTATCAAAGAAAGGTAAATAACTAAAAACACACTTTAAAAAATGTCAAGTTATTTTGCCATTCTTTTCCTGAACAGTGGCATATAAAAAACATGGAAATAACTTTAATAAGAAATAGCATTTGATGTCCCACAAATTAGCATAGCCACCCATTTAATATCGCCAGTCACCTTATTATGAAATGAATGAGGATCAATGGAAATAATAAAAATATTTTTAATGAAAATCAACATCATCTAAAATTCTAAGTCGAGTGATATGACATAAAAATAATTACGAGACAACACAAATTTTAATAAATTTGGCATGTTGTGCATCTTGAGGAGGGGGGGGGGGGGTTCCTTGTAGTCGATGGCATTTGATGAGCATCATTGGGCATCTTTTAGGATGCAGAGAGATGGTACATATACAACTATTCCTTTTATAAGAGCAATTTATAATTGTGTAATATGACATAGGCATGTATGAACACCACTAAAAGTACTTTTCAAAAAAACATGGTTACAACACCAATTTGCTTCTACCATGCTTGTATTAAAACTATAAAGGATACTTTCATAGATTTAGATTGTAGCGTCATCGAAATTGTGTCTTCATGAAATAGAGCAGTTCCACCATGCGACGAATCAAAAAGAGACCACCAGACATGGTAACCATAAAATGGAGATTTTGAGAGGGTCAGTATGAGAACCTGCATTATTTAAAGCAAAATATAGTAGCAATATTCTCAAACCAAAGTTATTATCAAATCGGAATCATTGAATATATAACATTACACTTTGTAGTCATCATATAATGAGAACTTTTGAGATGGAGAAATAACTTCTCAACATTCAAATAACCGAAATTTATGTATATAAAAAGACAAATGATTCCATTGGGTTAGGACTATTGATAACTGTAAGTACCTTTTAAGGCAAATTCTTTTTAATCTGCCAAAAGGACCTCACAAAGGGTTACAATATGGAAATATTTGCTTGAAATGTTCTGAATGAAAAACTGAATTCCAAGTTGGCACAAATGGTTACCGGTTTTGTCCCCCAATGATTAGCTAGTATCATCTTTGATCTCACTGCGATTTTTAGGGCCAGATATACTTCCTGACTGCAGGAATCGTAGCTTCCTAGCATGATCCACCTAACATATGATAAAAATATCTTGAAATCCTTTACTCAGATAGCTCGAGATAAGATTTTAATGAAAGCACTGGAGAGAAGATGTTAACGAACCCAGTTTCACCATCTACATTTTAACCAACCCAAAAGCCTCAAAATCTCGAACTTTGAACAACAAAACTTGGAAACCCTACATAAACATGTATTACCATCTTAAAAAATCAAGAGAGACTCCATAATTCAGATATAAACGACAGATTTTTGCAAGCGACGAACTTTGTGAACTCCGGCCCATCCTTCTTCATAAGCAGCAGGAGATGGATGGCATTCTACGTCAAAATGTTACAGAAATATTGACATCACGACATGCAAATCTACATTAAAAAGAGAGACTTGTCTAAAGACTAGCATCAATGCATCATCAAGAGCTCTGTAACTTAACAATCATTAATGCAATAGTTGCATGCAATCAAGTAATTAACCTACATCTAAAAATGCAGATGCACGAAGAGAAATTGTGTTGAACCTTAAACGGAAAGCCAAAATCACAGAAATAATGACTCTTTATAGACCTTTCTTGAGGCATTCAATGGCCAAGAGAACCTCCTATCTACCACTCTCGCTCTACCCGGACCTCTCATTGATCTTCCCCTATTTTCTCTTGTCACCTTCTCCTCCTTAGGAATGATATATGCTAGTAACAATGCTTCCTCAAATAGCCCTGGGTCACACTGCATCAACTGCATGATAGATCTACGCTGAGTTGTGGCCGTCGATGGCGTTGTAGACGGAGACATCTTCTTCGAGACACGAAGGTTAGTTCATCGAGGAAGCACCGTGAAGTGGGAGAGTGAGGGAGTCGACACAACGGAAAGAGGGAGATACGCAAGGGGTAAGATGACAGAGGAAGTGGAATGGACGGTATAAGAGGTGGAAAACCGTCATGGTATTCAGAGTGTTGGTCAAGATAACTCCGGAATGAAATCTGACTTATCTAAAACCATCATCATGGCACATCAGTCGAGACCATCTTATTGTACGTCATTCTACGTAGAACTGATTGTGGTGCTATCTGAGGTATATCTATGTCCTTAAAATGGGATGATCAAAATTTTTATCACAATAACATCTAACATGATGGCCAGAAGAACTTGTAAACCATTCATGTTATTGTTAATGTCATCTGGACAATGATAGTCATCACCATGGATTGTCTTGTAAGGATAACCAATAGAACAAGGAGACAGAGGAGGAATACTTTGATATATCACAAATCATAATCAACGTAAAGGAGGAACTCAACATAACACGTGTGGTCTCAAATTTCAACGAAATTCGGTCGAATTTCTGTCGAATGTCAATATCCAGTCGAAATCGAAATTTGACCGAAATGGTCGAAATATGGGGGTCCTAGTACAAAAATGATGATAAAGGATTTGTCCAATTTACATGCTACAATAAGGTTAACCACCGATGGAGTCTACCACAAGATTGCAACAGTGACAGCAAGAAATTAGATAATGAAGAAAATCGAACTTATCTACTCATGATGGCAGTTACCAGATCAACATTATCCAATGTTATAATCTTTTCATTGTCCATAAACGAAGTGGAAGAAGAAATCAGAATATATAGTAAGATATCTAATGCAATAAGTTATAACGAATGCTACAGGACCGTAAACAGTGTCATGTCCACGGTCTTTAATATATAATAAAGTAAGATTACTTTTCATAAATTTTGAAAGTTACTTTATATATGTTTACTAATTACATATTTTATTTTCATCATTGATGAGCATTTTTGACTCAAAAATCATTACAACATTGAAAAGTTTCATAATTATTCAATTGATCAAAAAAATTACAATAGCAACAAAATTGGTTAAAGATGGACAATATAATATACAGATATCCAAAGGATGTTAGAAGATGATTGATCATGGATTCTGCATTTGTATCATCATGATATATATAACTATATTCATGAAAAAAAATTATATCAGACATGTGGAACCAAAAAAAATTGATTGGACAAAATACGAATATTTTCTACGATTATGGATGATTACCATACGTATGGTTCCATAAAAAATGGCCAAATCCATATTCTTTAGAAATTTAATACGGATATTTTTTTTTTGCAATCAAATATATGAAAACAAATATGGATGATCTTTTACATTAAGGATGATATATTACCATGTGGATACATGATAACCTTTAATATCAATATATGCCTACTATTATATGTATTTCCAATTGAAAATTTTACGAAATCATTTGTTTGATATTGTATTTTTTAGGAATATATATATATATATATCATAATGGCAGATTATATGAGTAGCCATCTTCAAGCAATATATAGAAATTTATATGTTACAACATCCATTCGAAAAATCCATTTGATGAGTACATGCTAATAACCCGATCGTTTCATATTATAATTTGTTACCATTAGATATCGATGACATGAATTCATTAGATGTTGTATTTTTGTATTCATAGGAAAGTGATTACATAGATGAAAAGTGATTTGATGTTGTGATATGAATCTATTTTTTTGTGCAAAGGAAAATGTTTAAATACTAGAAATATATAAAGTAACATTCAAAATTTATGAAAAACAACAAGCATTAAGAAGTGAGAGGTTTGTCATTAATGTCCCAATTAACTTCAATCATTTCTTTTCATTAGATGGTTGGCACATGTATAAGGGATGATGTGTCATTCATCCATATTATATTACTTACTCTAGGTAAAAATGAAGTTAACTAGAGGATCCAAACATTGCGCCAAGGGGGCAGTCAATGAGAACATGTAATTTTAATGGTCTTAGAATTGTTGTAATCGATTTCTTCATGATGAAGGGCATAGGAGTCTTTGTTTTTGACGAAATTATAATGACATATTAGAAGGATGTAGTGATGAAAATATATTATGGTATTTTAAAAAACTAGCTGAAAATGGGGCAGGGGACAACCCCATTTTTCTCTTATATTTTTTAGTTTAGTTAATATATCTCAATAAGTAGAATTGAGTTCTCTTGAGCTTTTCTTGTTGGTATGCAAACGAATGCATGCATATACGGATATAGATGTTATAATTTCTTTATCTTTATTAAATACGAATATGGATGCAGATACGGATATTGATGAATATGAAAAATATGTTACTATATCCTTTAAAAATGATAGGAATATATAACGGATATATACAATAATAATAAAAGAAATAATCAATAAATTAACCTAAATATACATATGTCGGATGAAATACACCTAGTCTAATAATATTGAATATGCTTATATCCTAATAAGTATACCAAATATGGTGAAAAGGGTACGGAATTATGTTATGTATGGGTGTGTGCCATGAATGTAATAAATGGAGTTTAATTTTCCTTTTGTCATCTGTAGAAAAGGACTCTTGAGGCTTTCATCTGCTTTTCGTTCGCTCTGCCGAGGAAACTTCCACTGGTGTTTGGAAGAAGGCATTCAAGGTTTTTGTTTGCTCTAACGACAAGAGGGTTGGTGATTGTTTCCGAGTGTTTTTCCTCCTCGTGTTGAAGGTCCTTCTGCTTCCATCAAAGTTCATGAGGAGTTTAGATTGAGCTATTGTGTTTTGTTTTCTGGTCTAGGTTGTCATTTGATTTTTCATTCAATCTTAGGGTTTTCTGTTTGATTCGCATCATGTGTTTCCTTTTGTATGGAAGGGTGTTCGGGGGTTTCATTTGATTTGAAAATGAGAGTGTTTGGAGATCGTTTCTGAGTGGTTGATTCTTCCTTCTCGTGTTGAAGGTCCTCCCGACCTCCATTAAGGATTTTGAGATCTCCTATTTTGTTTGGTATATTTGAGTAGTTGATTCTTCCTCCTCGTGTTGAAGGTCCTCCCGACCTCCATTAAGGATTTTGAAATCTCCTATATTGTTTGGTATATTGTGATATTAGCATCGTGCTATCAGATTTATATTTTGGTTAAGCTATTTTTTTTATATAACAATATTCAATCTTCATCAAGGAATACAAATTATAGAGAGATTGATGGGAGAGGGGTAACAAGCTGCGCCGTCAATCCCTTTTGAATAACGTATTTCCTTTTTTATCCGGATAACGTGTTTCCTTTTACATTGCTTTGAAGATTGCTTAAAAATCTAGGCTTTGGTAGTTGTTTGGGAGGGCTTATTAGAATGATATATTGTCGGTTTGTTTATGATGTGCATGACATGTTCAAGGTATATGTTATGTTTCTTTATTGTGTTGTTTTAGGTATTGTTTATATAAAGTAGTAATTTTGATGGTGATTACCTTGATTGTGAATAGCTAGTTTATTTGAGGTGTTTCATTGAACACAGATTTGTTCTTTTCTTTTTTAAAATAAATCTTAATGCAAGATAATGTTTGACGACAGATGATTTGATTTATTTTTATTGGATAGATATATGATTTGCTTATTACAGTGCATTGTTACTGAAATTAGGATTGTTGAAAAAAATAAGATAAATTAGTGGATTGGTTGTGTGATTACTATACGCAAGATGGAAACTATGACATTGTTGTTTGATAGCCTTCTTGAATTCTAGATAAAGAGTAAAAATAAGAGATGGATTGCTGGATTGGTTGGGTGTTTTGCATTAGTTGCTCTCTATGTATGATGTTTAATACAAAATGATGAGGTAATTTTGCTTAGAATTTTTTATTTGTCTGCATGCTTGATTTTTTTATATTACCCTATATTTTAAATGAAGATATTATTTGTATTTTTAGTTTGCATTTATTCTGACAGTTTTAATGTTATGGTTGTCGATTTTTCAAAATATAAATTTGTGAGAGGCGATGATTTCAAGTTGATATCGATGCAAAAGTTTATAGTATTTTCTTGGTTTTTTGTGCATGATTACTGTATTTTTATAGTATAGTTGCTAATCGTGTGTTGTATATCATTATAGGTTGTGATTTGTTGTTTGATATGTGTTTTAAATTTAATAATACTCTAGTCATAAAATTATGGTGTTATTTAAGAATATATTTTCGGGATCTATTTGGGTATTTGTTAATTTTATTAAGATTATGTAACAATGTTGTTGATATTAACAAATATCTTGATGGTGGTATCTTCATTTTTTGTTGATTTTATTGAATATGAACTGGTCAGGCAGTATATGTTCGAAATTTAAATCATTTTTGTGGCTTCCATTATTTTTAAAATAATAAGGACGATGTAAGGAAGTTTTGAGCATCCATTATGATTGTTCACCATTGTTGAAACTAAAACTATAACTTTCTATATTCATTGGATTTTGATTAATAGTTTGGTACATGCACTTGAATTGGTATTTACATGTTGTTTGATATGTCATGTGAATTGGTATTTATATATGGTTTGATACATGCAATTGAATTGTTATTTACATGTTGTTTCATTATTTACATGCTGTTCGGTATTTAAAAAAGGAAATACCATTATTTCCAACAACATAAATTCTCCTCGAGATATTTTTAGGTTTTTTGGTTTCTATCTGAAAGTAGTGATGTAGTTAACATTTATGTTACAATGATATTAATAGAGTATATAATTGTTATGTTTTATTACCTTATCCTGCTTCTATATTTATAATATTATTAACGTCTTATGAAGATTAGGGATTAGTATTTTTTAGGTTATGTTGAAGTTGAAATGCATAGGTAATTTGATTTTATTCATTAAATTCATTCTGCAACTTTTTATGTTGAAATTTATATAATTTTATAGGACCCGATTAGTTATTAAAATAAAGTTTTCTCTCTGGTGGTGTTTTTAGGTTATGGGTTTTTATATGGATGTGGTGTTTGGGTTAACATTTATATTACGGTAGTATCAAGAGAGTGGATAATTCTATTTTATTCTATTTTCTTGCTTCATATAAAGGTTAGGAATTGATTTATCTTTGAAGGTTATGCTGAAATTGAAATGTATAGGAAATTTGAATTTCTTCTTAAATTCATTCACATCTTTATATACTAAAAGTGATAAAATTTTGTAGGATTCAATTATAGTCATTCAGATAGATTTTCCGTGTGTACTTAATTTGGTTAATCTTGGTGAACTTAATTCATGATGTTATCTCATTTACATTCTCTTGCTTATTCGTGATGGAGTTTGATGATAATTTGGTTTGTTGAGATATGTAGATGTGTGATTTACATACAATTATACTTTATTTATTTCGTTTAATTTTGTATGTTTTGTGTCATTAAAGATGATAAAATGTAGTTTCTTATCATGTCGATGAAAAATGGTTCAGTATATTTTTTAGGTACATATATGTTTTGTTATTTACATATTTTCCTCTAAAAAATCTTATTGTTTATTGCGATTTGACGAGAGATGGTTTTACATAGACCAAGGGGCATCCATCTGAAAGCATAAGTCCCAAACGGGCAGGTGAATGTCGTTTTGTCCAGGTCTTTGGGTGGTATGGCAACCTGATTATATCCGGAATACCCGTCAAGAAACAATAATGACTCTTCCTGGCTAGCCTCTCAATAATCTGATCAATAAAAGGCAACGGGAAATGATCATTATCGATAGTCTAATTCAATCGTCTGTATTCCACACAGACCCTCCAAGAAGTTGGTACAAGGGTAGCGATCTCCTCTACAGACTCACTCACAACTGTAGTGATGCCCATTTTCTTAGGAACCACGTGTAATGGACTAATCCACTTGGAGTCGGATATGGGAAAATAAGATAAACTAGTGGATTGGTTGTGTGATTACTATACACAAGATGGAAACTATGACATTGTTGTTTGATAGCCTTCTTGAATTCTAGATAAAGAGTAAAAATAAGAGATGGATTGCTGGATTGGTTGGGTGTTTTGCATTAGTTGCTCTCTATGTATGATGTTTAATACGAAATGATGAGGTAATTTTGCTTAGAATTTTTTATTTGTCTGCATGCTTGATTTTTTTATATTACCCTATATTTTAAATGAAGATATTATTTGGATTTTTAGTTTGCATTTATTCTGACAGCTTTTAATGTTATGGTTGTCGATTTTTCAAAATATAAATTTGTGAGAGGCGATGATTTCAAGTTGATATCGATGCAAAAGTTTATAGTATTTTCTTGGATTTTTTATGCATGATTACTGTATTTTTCTAATATAGTTGCTAATCGTGTGTTGTTATATCATTATAGGTTGTGATTTGTTGTTTGATAGTTGTTTTAAATTTAATAATACTCTAGTTATAAAATTATGGTGTTATTTAAGAATATATTTTCGGGTTCTATTTGGGTATTTGTTAATTTTATTAAGATTATGTAACAATGTTGTTGATATTAACAAAAATCTTGATGGTGGTATCTTCATTTTTTGTTGATTTTATTGAATATGAACTGGTCAGGCAATATATGTTCGAAATTTAAATCATTTTTGTGGCTTCCATTATTTTTAAAATAATAAGGACGATGTAAGTAAGTTTTGAGCATCCATTATGATTGTTCACCATTGTTGAAACTAAAACTATAACTTTCTATATTCATTGGATTTTGATTAATAGTTTGGTATATGCAATTGAATTGGTATTTACATGTTGTTTGATATGTCCTGTGAATTGGTATTTATATATTGTTTGATACATGCAATTGAATTGGTATTTACATGTTGTTTCATTATTTACATGTTGTTCGGTATTTAAAAAAGGAAATACCATTATTTCCAACAACATAAATTCTCCTCGAGATATTTTTAGGTTTTTTGGTTTCTATCTGAAAGTAGTGATGTAGTTAACATTTATGTTACAATGATATTAATAGAGTATATAATTGTTATGTTTTATTACCTTATCCTGCTTCTATATTTATAATATTATTAACGTCTTATGAAGATTAGGGATTGGTATTTTTTAGGTTATGTTGAAGTTGAAATGCATAGGTAATTTGATTTTATTCATTAAATTCATTCTGCAACTTTTTATGTTGAAATTTATATAATTTTATAGGACCCGATTAGTTATTAAAATAAAGTTTTCTCTCTGGTGGTGTTTTTAGGTTATGGGTTTTTATATGGATGTGGTGTTTGGGTTAACATTTATATTACGGTAGTATCAAGAGAGTGGATAATTCTATTTTATTCTATTTTCTTGCTTCATATAAAGGTTAGGAATTGATTTACCTTTGAAGGTTATGCTGAAATTGAAATGTATAGGAAATTTGAATTTCTTCTTAAATTCATTCACATCTTTATATACTAAAAGTGATAAAATTTTGTAGGATTCAATTATAGTCATTCAGATATATTTTCCGTGTATACTTAATTTGGTTCATCTTGGTGAACTTAATTCATGATGTTATCTCATTTACATTCTCTTGCTTATTCGTGATGGAGTTTGATGATAATTTGGTTTGTTGAGATATGTAGACGTGTGATTTACATACAATTATACTTTATTTATTTCGTTTAATTTTGTATGTTTTGTATCATTAAAGATGATAAAATGTAGTTTCTTATCATGTCGATGAAAAATGATTCAGTATATTTTTTAGGTACATATATGTTTTGTTATTTACATATTTTCCTCTAAAAAATCTTATTGTTTATTGCGATTTGATGAGAGATGATTTTACATAGACCAAGGGGCTTCCATCTGAAAGCATAAGTCCCAAACGGGCAGGTGAATGTCGTTTTGTCCTGGTCTTTGGGCGGTATGGCAACCTGATTATATCCGGAATACCCGTCAAGAAACAATAATGACTCTTCCTGGCTAGCCTCTCAATAATCTGATCAATAAAAGGCAGCGGGAAATGATCATTATCGATAGTCTAATTCAATCGTCTGTATTCCACACAGACCCTCTAAGAAGTGGGTACAAGGATAACGATCTCCTCTACAGACTCACTCACAACTGTAGTGATGCCCATTTTCTTAGGAATCACGTGTAATGGACTAATCCACTTGGAATCGGATATGGGATAGATAAAATCGACGCTCCACCATTTTGATATTTCTTTCATAATCACTTCTCAAAGATTCAGGTTCAGTCGTCGCTGGAACTCACGCGATGGCTTAGCGTCCACTTTGAGATAAATATGGTGAGAGCACAGGGTCAGACTTATCCCCTGGAGATCAGCTACGCTCCATCCTATTGCCTTGCAGTTTCTTTCAAGAACCTCCATCAAATGATATTCTTGCTCTCCAGTCAAATCAGCTGACATGTTGATTAGGTATATCTCTGGCTCACCCGCAAGGAATTTATACTTCAGTGATTGTGGCAAAGACTTCAATTTTGGGAAACTGGGAGCTGGCAAATCTTGCTTTTGGAATGCCTGTGTGAAGGTAATCAGATTTGAATGGAAGAATTCTCATTGATCATGAAAATCTGGTGAAGACGACCCTGCTGATGTGTCTGTAATCGATGTTGGCTCAATCTCCACCATAGTTGTCGGCTCTGTAGGAATCAGACAAGGTAAAAGCTCATCAAATTCATCCCAATTTATGTCTGAATCTGAGGGATCTGAATCGGAATCACATGAAAATATATCCTGCTTCGCTATTATGAACGCGATCGTCTGCCTCAAATGTGTCCTCGGCCAAGAGTGTGCTCTCCGAACTCTCATCTAATGGAAGTTGTAACTCTATATTGTCTGAAGGTGAGAGAAGAGCTCATGAAACTGGGTTGGACCAAACGACTTCATCATCTGTGATCACAAAATCACACTCCTGGTGGACGTCTTGCTCTGCCTCTCTCATCTGCTCTGCATCACTGAACTGCTCGGAGCAAGCTGAATCTCGTACTCTGGTATCATCGATTGTCTCTATTCTCGATGCAAAAGTACGTCTTCCCACTATCATGGTCGGACACCTCATGGGTTATGGCCAAGAATGGATGTCCTAGTATGATGGGGGTATCTGTCACATACTCCGAGATCTCCAGGTCCAGTACAACGAAGTCCACAGGGAATTTTAGGTCCTGAATTGTGACGACCACGTCCTTCAAAAACCCCTTTAACCTCTTGACAGATCTATCAGCAAACTGAAGGACTATCCTGCTCTGTCAAAGAGGGCCAAACTCGAATCGATCGAGTAAGTCTGCCGGAAGAAAGTTAATAGAAGAGCCGCTATCTAATAGAGTCCGATCGAACCACTGCTCATGGATATGACATCTAACATAGGGAGCTCCTGCATCTGGCCTCTTAGCTGGCAAACGGTTCTAAATTACGAAGCAAGTGGCACGTGTGAGCACATGTATCTCTGCATTGTGGTTCCTTCTCTTCCTGCGAATGGCAGTCTTCTCTATCAAGTTCTTCTGGAAGAGAGGGATGTGCTCAAGTGCCTCCTATAGAGTCAACTGGATATGGAATATGTCTATCATATGCTGGTTGAACTCTAGTTGTCGGATCTTTTTAGGACTTTCTTTTTTATTCCCCTTCACCAAGAGGAGTTCTTGAGGGAAGGGGATAGCTGGGCTCTCCTCAGATAGAGGGCTAGGAAGAGGTTCATGTGTCTGTGAGCGAATGGAGCCCATACCAAGATCATCGTGCAACACATATGGACTCGGAGTAGATGAAGAAACCTTTCCTTTATTATTTTTTTGGCCTTTTTAATACTGTCCTGAGATATAACAGGAAGAAACACAAATGGAATAGAAACGGTGGCATGAGTACCACCCACGATATCAGTCTTCGCGGCATCAACACCAAGCTCTAGCTCAGCATCAGGTAGAATGGTGGCGTCGGTACCACCAACTACATCTGGAGAAACGACGGCCTCAACATCATCGACTGGATCATCATCTTTGGTGGCGTGAGCACCACCGTCATCAACATCATCAACACCGCTATCCTCCTCGTCTGGCGCCCCTGAGTCCTTGTGTGGTTGTCGCTCATAGGAATTATACAATAATGGTATTATTTAATAACTTGTTATTGGACCTTATATGAATATCTGTTAAGACCTTGTAATATTTGTAGCATTGTTGTTGATATTAACGAAGTTCTTGATTATGGAACATTCATTTTTTGTTAGTTTGTTGAACATGAAATGGCAAGGCAATTTGGGCTTATTAATGAAATTCATTTCTGTAGCTATTCATTAATTGTGAAAATACCAAGAACGGTGCAAGGAAGTTATGAGTCTTTCTTGTGATTGTTTACAATTATTGATACTGGAATAATAACTTTTTTACATCGGTTGTATTTTGGTTAATAGTTTGGCAGAGGTTATTACACTATTATTACATTGCGTTTTTTGAAATATTATTTGTGTATCTTTTTTTAATGTGTGACATTATTATTGTCAGCGCCACAAATTCTAGTAGAGATGTTTTCAGGTTTTTGATTTCTACCTAGATGTAGCGTTTGAATTAACATTTATATTGCAATAATATCGGTAGAATGTATAATTGTCATGTTTTATTGTTTTCTCTTGCTTTTTATGATGAAATTTACGGATTGGTATAATTTTATAGGTTATGTTGAGGTTAAAATGCAAATGTAATTTGAATTTATTGCTAAATTCATTCTTCATATTTATATGTTGGAATTGATATATGTAAGATCCAATTTTAGTTATTAAGATAGAACTTTCTTTTTGGAGATGTTTTTAGGTTATTGATTTTTTATCTGGATATAGTGTTTGGGTTAACATTTATGTGCAACAATACAAAGAGTGTGTATAATTATTCTGTTTTATTGTATTTTCTTGTGTGTTTGTTTATAATATTATTATCGCCTTATGAAGGTTAGGAATTAATATAATTTTGCATGTTATGTTGAAATTAAAGTGTAGGGGTAATTTGAATTCATTCTGCATATTTATGTGATGAAATTCATATAATTTTCTAAGACTCGGTTGTAGTCATTAAGATAGATTTTTCTTTTATACTTAATTTGATTTATTTTGGTGACCTTAATTCATGATGTTATTTCCTATGCCTTGCTCTTGATTATTAGTGATGGAGTCTCATGATAATTTTGGTATGTCAGGATATTTAGATGTGTGCTTTACATGCATCGGGGTTTACTTATTTTGTTTAATTTTTTTTACATTTTGTATCATTAAAGATGATATAATACAGTTGCATGTTCTATCGACAAAAGATGATTCAATATTTTTGTTTGCACACATCTGATAATTTTGTTGTTTGATATGTGTTTCCAGTATAGCTTTGTCTTAATTATACAATAATAATGTCATTTTCTGTTGAAGAGAGGTGATTCGATAGATTACTTTCGGCTACATATATGTTGTGCTGCTTAATATTTCTACTGAAGTTAGTATAATTAATAGTCGTTGGTTTTCGTTTTTAAGTTTGATTCGAAATTAGGTGTTTCTTGGTTCTTTGCAATAATCTGATGGTGTAATTAATGATGAAATGGACAAGTAACTTTAATTAGTTCTTAATAATTGTCCTTTTGTTGCGTTTACATCAAATTAGGATTTCAGTTTGGATTGCATATAACAACATTTAATGTCATGTGTGTTGATTTTTTGATTTTCCCTTTAAATATCAGGATAGGCAATTATGTCAAGTTGATACTGACGCAATATTATAGTATTTTGTTAATTTTTTGTTGACTTTGTTGAATAATTTTTATACTTTTTTGAATTTCGTTCCATTTGGTTAGCTGCTTGCTTGATTTCTTGTATACCATCCTAGACATTAGATGACGAGTTCATTTGGATTTTAGATTGTTGAATTTTTGAATTTATTTTTGATATTTAGGAGAGGCAATTATGTTGTGGTAGTATTGATGTATCAGTTGATACTTTTTTCTTTGTTTTCTACCATTTTTTTTATTTTTTTATGTTTTCCATTTTTTAACATTAAATGTGATATAATGAAGTCATCTATGCATTTAACAAATATGATTATGTATATTGTTATTGGATGCATATCTGCGGAATTGTTTACAATATTGTTGTTGATTTTGTATTGCTATAACAACATATGATGCGGTTTTGTTGTTTGATAGATATTTTTTAGCCACCAATATTCTAATTATACAATATTAATGTTATTTAAGTTTATATAATTGGGATCTATTTGAATATTGGTTTATATCTTTGGGTTATGTAACAATGCTGTTGATATTTACAAGGTTGTTGATTATGGTACCTTTGTTTTGGTTATCGTACTGAATAGAAAATGGATAGGCAATTTGAATTTATTATTAGAATCCAATTTGCAACTTCTCATTTGCTTTCCACTTAGATGTAAATTTTGAATTAGCATTTTTTTAGTCGTATATGAATATGTTGCACATGTTGCAATAATTTCACAAGAGTGTATAATTGTTTTGATTTATTCTCTTTTTTGTTTCTGTGTTTATGATATTATTAACATCCTATGACATTTAAGGTTTAACTTAGTAGGTTATGTTGAACCTGAAATGTACATGTTATTTTGAATTTCTTATTTAAATCCACTCTGCATCTTTATATGTTTATTAATTTGGATAAATATATTTATTTGTTAATGTTATTTGATTTGTTTTTTGTCACTTAATTCAGTGTTATCTCTTTACCTTTATCTTGATTATTTATGATGGAAATTAATGATAAATTTGGGATGTATAGATACATATTTTACATGTGATTAGGCCTTATTTATTTTATTTAGTTTTTTATGTTTTGTAGCATTAAAGATGATATAATGTAGTTGCCTATTCTATCGATGAAAGATGATATCATGAATAGTTTTTGGGTCCATATCTGCTTTATCATTTGTAGTATTGATGCTGATTTTGTATTGATATATTAGAATAAGTTGTGATTTTGTTGTTTAATAGATGTTTTTAATTCAATACTGTTATAATTATACGTTAATATAGTTATTTAAGAATATATTGTTGGGACTTATTTGAATAATTATTTTATTTGTCATTAGTGTTGTTGATATTAACAAGGTTCTTGAATCTTGGTGGTGATAACTTTGTTTTTTTGTTGAATATGAAATGATGAGGCAATTTAAGTTAGTTATTAATCCATTTTGCAACTTCTCGTTTGCTTTTCATCTGGATGTGATTTTATAATTATCATTTATTTAGTCATTGTTGAATACATTGTATGCGTATAATAATTTGAGTAGAGATTATATTTACTTTACTTTATTTTAATTTTATGCTTCTTTGTTTATGATATTATTAACACGATATGAAGGTCAAGGATTGATATAACTTAGTAAGTTATGTTAAAACTGACATGCAATGTAATTTGACTTTTTTCTTTGAATCCACACTACATCTTTATTTTTTTGTTTTCACATGTGTATATGTTTATATTCACTTTATTCTTGATGTTATTTGCTTCGTGTTTCTCTTTATTTTTTGTGATGGAAACTATTGAGAAAATTAGAATGTTCGGTATAGATGTGTGTTTTGCATGCAATTGGTCTTTATTTATTTTGTTTAGTTTTACATGTTTTGTTGCATTAAAGATGATACAGTGAAGTTGTTAAATGTGATATAACGAAGTTGCATGCCTTATTGATGAAACATGAACGAGTAGATTTTTTGGTAGATTTCTGTTGTATTGTTTTTATAGTACTGTTAATGAGCTTGTGTCGCTATATAACAGAGAGTGTGGTTTTATTGTTTTATAAGTGTTTGTAATCTAATGATATTCTAATTATATAATAGTAATATTAAGATTTTATAATTGTGATTTATTTGTCTTTTAGATTATTTAACAAAGTATATTGTTAAGATTTTTTTTTGAATTTTGAAAAATAGAAATGAAAATGGATGATGAATCGTTGGATTGGTTTTCTGGATATAGACAGGTTATAGAATGGTGAAGTAGTTTGTTTTGTTCTTTTTGGTTATCTATGTATTTGATTTTTGTGTACTCATAGACAATGAATGATGAGGATATTTGAATTTCAGATTGGATTCCTTCTAAAACTTTTGTTGTCATGGTTGTTGATTATTTAAATAATGATTTAAATTAGGGAGAGGTAATCATGCGAAGTTGATATTAACGTAACAATTGATAGTACTTCATTAATTTTGTTTTCCTTTTTTGAGTCTTTTTCAAATTTTTACACTTTTTGTGACATTAGATGATAGGCTAAAGATGTCTAACCTATTGATGAGAAATGATTCAATGTGTTGATTTTGAGTACACACACACACACACACATATATATATATATATATATATATATTGGGTTGCTAATAGTATTGTTAATGAAGTTAGGATTGTTGGATTTCACCCTTGCATTTGTTCCATTTGCTTTGGATTTAGGATTTCTAGATTTTTTTTCCAATACTTTGATGGGATAATTAACGGTTGAAAGCATTATAAATAAAAAATGGATGATATGTAATGATGAGGTAACTTTGCTTAATCCTTTTTGTTTGTTTGTGCGCTCTCTTTTTTCTAGACATTAAATGGTGCCATTATTTGGATTTTAGTTTGGATTCCATGTGGCAACTTTAAATGTTGTGTACACTGGTTTTGTGATTCTTCCTTTAACGTTCGTGAGAGGTAATGATACCAAGTTGATATTAGCACGCATGTTGATAGTATTTTATTGTTTTTTTACTGATTTTGTTTTGTTGAATCGTTTCTGAAGTTTTCCTATTTTTGTTTCTTTTAGTCGTCTACGTACTTGATTTTTAAATAGTCTTCTAGACATTAAATGGTAAGGTTATTTGGATTTCAGAGTGAATTATATCTATCAGCTTTTGATGTTATGAGTGTTGAATTTCTGAATTTTCTTTTAAATGTTTGGGAAATGCAATTATGACAGGTTAATATTGATGCAATAGATATTAGTATTTTTTCTCTTGGTTTTAATGAATCTTTTTTGAAAAATTTCATGTTTTAAAATATCAAAAATGATACAATGAAGTTAATTTTCCTTTTAATGAAATATAACACAATATATTGCTTTTAGGTGTGTGCGCGCACGCACACGTGCGTGCGTGTATGTATGTTGTGTTGTTTACAATGTTGTTGCTAAGTGTTTTTAATTAAACACTATCATGATTATATAATAATATGTTATTTAAGAATTTATTATCATGAATATTTGAATATTTATTATTATCATTTGATTATGTAACAATGTCGTTGATATTAATGAAGTTCTTGGTGGTGGTGCCTTTGTGTTTTGTTGACTTAAGTGAATATGAAATGGTGAGGTAATTTGGGTTGACTATAGGAATCTACTTTTCAAGTTTTCTTTATTATGAAACAAGGATGAAGTAAGGAAGTTATAAGTATGTAATATGTTTGTGCATTGTTATTGATTTAAAAATGTTTTTCTTGGTTGTATTTTTGTTAATAATTTCACAGAGGAAATTGTGTTATGATTATAATATGCCATTTGAAATGTTGTTTGAATTAGTTAATAGTTTGGTAGAGGAAATTGCATAGTAGTATGAGATGGTGTTTGAATATATTTTTTAATTAATAGGTAATGTTATTATTGTCAATGACATAAAATTCATCTTAAACTATTTTTAGGTTTTGTTTTCTTTCCATATGTATATAAGGATCGAGTTAACATTCATCTGGTTGTGCTTAAATTTGTTATACGCAACAACAACAACACCAATAAAAAAGCTTTTTCTCACAATAAGTAGGGTTGGATACATGGATTCTTTGCGTCTATTCAGACCTATCTAGTGTAAATATGGGTTTAGATCTAAGATCCCTTTGTATTAGTCTCATTCCAACATTTCTTGGGCATTCTTCGCCCTCTCTTAGCTGGCTTAGCATCCCCAAACTTGCATCTCGTAACGGGTGCATCGATCGACCTCCTTTACAAATGGTCAAACCTCGATTTTCTCGCATATTATCATCGATAGGAGCTACACCAACTTTCCTTCTGATTGCATCATTTCGAATTCAATATTTACTTGTGTGTGTCCACGCATCCACCTTAACATTTTCATTTCTGTTACTACCATTCTCGACCACATGTCTATGGTTCACAAATCAACATTCAGATCAATAGAGCATAACAAGCCCCACAGTTACTTTGTAAATCTTTCCTTTAATTTTTAAGAAATTTTCTTATTACAGAGAATAGTAGAGGCTCCTCTTCACTTTAACCAATATGCGTTTATTACTTATCTGTGTGATTTGTTATTTTTACTTGTTTGTGCGATTGCTTTTTTGTAATCCTCTGCACATCAAATATTAAGGTTATTTAGTTTTCAATCTGGAGTTCACTAGTTGCTTTGCATGTCATGGATGCCAATTTTAAGTTTTTTTAAAGTCTTTGAGAGGTGATGATTTGTGTTGATATTGAGAGAATATTAATAAATGGCGTTTTCTTGGGTTTCTATTAACTTGTTGAACATCAAATAGCATGGTAATTTGAATATCTTTATTGAATACATTTTGCAGCTTTTGATGCCATGTTATAATCAAGTTTATGCTATGGAGTTGAGTTAGTATCCTAATCTTATTTTATATATTTCTTGATCTTTGTCTTATTTATCTTATATTCCGAATTTCTTATATATCTGTCTATATCTTCTATTCTTAATAACTAAAATTGAGTCCTCTCCACCATTTCTTCCATCTCAACATAAATCATAACTTAGTTTTGGAATAGCCATCGAGTTTTGAAAGCTGGTCGTTTTGAGTATACATGTACCATGCATGCAATAAATGGGATTTAATATTCCTTTGGTATGCAAAGGTAGGGACTCTCGGGTTCTTCATTTGTTCTTTGTTTTCTCCGCGGACGAGTCTCCCATTGGTCACTACAACAAAATTGAACTATAGTGACGGTTTTTTTCGACATCCTTCACTAAATTAGTCGTTGCTAAATATATAACGATGATATTATTCATTGAGAAATGATTTTTCGTACTCGTAATTAGCGGCAAATATCAGATATGTCATTATATCATTAGCAACTGTCCACATAACAATGCTTATCCGTTGCTATTTTTCAAACTTCTAATTAATCGGCGCTAAATTTTGAACTAAAAAATTAGCGACGATTACTTGATATTTTGAAAAATAGCAACGGATAAGCGTCGGTATATGGACTGTTGCTAATGATATAACGACAAATATGATATTCCTAGCTAATTTCGAGTACGAAAACTCATTTTGCAACGAATAATATCATTGTTATATATTTAACAACGTTTAATTTAGTGACAGATTTTGAAAAAAAACGTCGCTATAGTTCAATTTTATTGTAGTGGGTGTTCAGAAGAAGGATCTACTTTAATTATTCTAATTATATAATGTTAGTGTCATCTAATTATATATTAATGTAATCTATTTGAATATTTTTTTTATTTTTAGATCATGTAAATTTTTTATCAATATTGATTAAATTCTTGATGGTGATACCTTTTTATTTTGTTGATTTTTTTTAAATATGAAATGAAGAGGCAACTTGGGTTTACTATATGAATCCATCTTGTAGTTTTTCATTGCCGGTGATACTACAAACATGATGAAAGTAAGTTTTAAGCCTCTATCATTGTTGGTAGTAAAATCACAAATTCGTATGTTTGGTTGCATTTTGGGCAATAGTTTTGTAGAGCTAAAAATACGATGACAAAAGTGTGTCGTTTGAGTTTCCATTTGAATTTGAATATACTTTTCTTTTAAAATACAAAACATTTGCATTATTATTGGCATAGTTAATTTGTCTCCAATATATTTTTTTAGTTTTTTTATTTCCACGCTAAGGTAATGCTTGAATTGTCATTTATTTCATCATGTTTATTACATTATTAACGTCGTGGGAATGTTAGTTATTTATATAGATTGTTCTGACTTGAATTTGAGAGGTAAACTTAATCTGTTTAAATATATTCTCCATCTTATTGCGATTGTTCAAATGCGTGAATATACACATTTTTACATATTTTACCTCTGAATTTAAATATATTGGACAAATTTAGTTGAGTCAAACGAATAGTTATGCATCTTTTTTCTAGAAATTCAAAATTGATGAAATGTCGTGAGAGGATAATCAATTTTAATTGGAATTTTTACCCCACGAATCCTATAAACTTTGGAAATCACCTTGCTTTGTCTTACCTCACAGACCCTTCAGTCAATTTGACCGTTAACTTTCTTGAGTTAAAATGAGTTAATCAAACCACAACAATTGGATTTCTTTCTCTCTCCATGATTCCTTCTTCTCTCATTCTTCTTCCTCTTCCTTTCTCTTCCATGCAACCCACCTCCGATCCGAGGACAGCTGCGAGGATCGAGCGGCATGGGAGAAGGGCGGAATTGGGCAGAAGGTTTTCGAGCTTTGGTAATTGTGCGGGTAGATGGGTGGTGTTGGGAAAGGGGTTTCCGAGATTTGGGCGTCATGTGGGGAGGTGGTTGGCATTGACAATGGTGAAGGGGCAGATCCAGATCTTGGTGGAGAAGTCCGTGTGGGAGAAGGGGTTCAGGGCAGCGGAGCAAGATTTCCACTTAGTCAAAGCAGTAGTTCTGGACATGATTGGGCAGTGGGGGAGGAAGAAAGCCTTCAGGCGGAAGTACACTTGTGAACACAGGGACGAAGCCAGGATTCTCGGGTAAGGGGGGCCAAAAAGAATAAAGAAATACTTTTAATATATGCATAGTTTTTTCCTTCAGATGCAAAATTTATTTTGACTTCATATCATATCATCTTCAAAATACTAAAGAATTATTTTTAAACATATCATAATATTTTTAAACATATGAAAAGAAAGACATAATTAGTAAAATTATCAACAAACATACCACATCAACAGTATGACTTGAGTAACAATAGTTTTCATACAAAATATAATTGTAAGCGATCGTTCCTCTTCTTCGTAATTAGAAATCCTCTTCTTCGTAATTAGAAATGTTCCTGAAAAAAATTAAATGTATTATAATTTTTCATAAAAGAAAAAATAAAAGAGATCGAACATACCTTTATGCTAAGCTATTTAAAACGCACTCTCCTCGACTTTGAATCATACTCATCTATAATTGATTCCGTTGAAATATTTTCTGCAACTTCTTTCTCAATGTATGCCAATAAACAGTTTCTGAGAAAATCATCTTCCATCTTATTACGAAGCCTACATTTTATAATCTTCATTGCCGAAAATGCTCTTTCAGATGTTACGGTGGAGACTGGAAGAGTTAGAACAAGTCGGATCAATCGATCAACCAGATAATATATACTTGACTTGTTTGTTTGCACTAATTTCTGACATAGATCAACAAGATCAGAAGAACTTTTAAGAATTGGATGAGCATCAAAATCTGATTTATAATGCAGTAGTTGTTTTTCCAATAACAATCTCTCTTGTTCCGAGAAATCTGCTGGATAGAATTCTCCTGCTAATTTACAAATATCAACAATGTTGAATGATTTGTAATTATCTCGTGGATCTAAAGCCACACTAAGTGTAAGAAGTTTAGTAGTATTTTTATTGAAGCGGCTATTAAGTTCTGATAATTGAGAATCTATTGCAGCTGTATATATATCCACTCGATAATGATGAAGAAGTGTAACTTTAGTTACTTCACCACGAGACCTGGTTCGACTTGTAGAATAGATTGAATTCTGGTTTGGAACTTCAATACTTCTTCTTTGAGAAAATGCAACGGTTTTAGAAAATAATACGTTCCAACCATCTTCTCTTAACTTTTGAAGGTGTTCTTTGGTGGATGAGACAAGTTGCAAAGCATTTAAAATATCTAAATTTTTCCGTTGCAAAACTTGACATAAATCTTCTGTTATCCCCAAAATTGCTTCCATAATATGCATGATAAGAATAAACTCAAAAGAAGTTACATCTTCATATGCTTCATCTGCTTCTGCACGTTGTTGATAATTATCACCTCCATCAATGATAGTTAAGAGTATCTTGCAGATTGCACTGTACATTTTGATAAAGCTGCAAAGAGATTTATAATGAGAGCTCCATCGAGTTTCACCTGGACGTTGTAGTGTACCCATCTGATTATATCCCGTACCAGATTGAACTTCATTAGTTGATAATAAATAAGCAATATCATCTGCGTGAGCAGCTTGTAATTCATCATGTCGCTTAGATGATGCATTGACAATATTGATAATAGCACTCAACTTGTTAAAAAATTTATGAATGGGAATCACCTCCCTTGAAGCAGTCACAAGAGCTAGTTGAAGACGATGAGCCAAACAATGAATATAATAAGCATATCGATTTTCATTCATGATTAATGCTTGTAACCCATTCCATTCGCCACGCATATTACTGGCTCCGTCATATCCTTGACCTCTAATTTTCTTATAATCAATATTATTTTGCAAAAGAACTTCAAACAATCTACTTTTTAATGTAATTGCTCGTGTATCTGGTACATGCACCAAGTCAAAAAATCTTTCACGCAAATAACCATTTCTATCAACAAATCTAAAAACAATAGCCATTTGTTCTCTTTTTGCCTCATCTCTAGCTTCGTTAATTATTACACAAAAAGGAGCATCACCAATCTCATCACGAATAGAATTTCTAACTTTACCACCAATAATTTGAAGGATCTCCTTCTGAACATCTGGTGATGTATATTTAGCATTTCCCGGTGCATTTTCTAATACAACCTTTTCTACTTCTTCATTATAAGATGCCACAAATTTCATTAACTCGATGAAATTTCCACGATTGGAAGAACTTGGTCGTTCATCATTTCCTCTGAATGCACATGCTTGGAATGATAGCCAACGAACAACATTAATTGTAGTCGCTAGACGTAATCGGTTTTCTTGAATTTGCTTGGCATCTTGTTTGTGGATGACATGTTCAATATACTGTGCTTTATTAATGAAGTTTTTCATACTTTCTTCTGCCAAATTATGTGTAGAACCTTTGCTTCCTATGTGACTCAAGAAAGAACAATCTTTTCCATTATTAACTTTCTTCCAATTTCGAAATCCATCAACAACAAAGACATTTATACCTTGCTTTAAATTGGGTTTTCCCGAAAAAAGATAGCAAGGAAAGCAAAATGCAGCATCTTTGGAAGGTGAATACTCTAACCATGAATGCTGTCCAAACCAAGATGCCTGAAACCGTCGACGATGTTTCTCGTTGCTATTATATGGATAATTTACCATAATATGTTGGTACGGTCCTAAATTCAGATAAGTACGTATTATGTCCTCTCTTTTATCATGAGGATATTGCCATATCATTTGACGTAGTCCTGGATCTCGTTCTAGTGAGCCATCAACAGAATTATGTAACTCAACTCGTGGAATTTTAGAAGGATGAAGCTCATCCCCTTCAGAATTTGGAGAATGAAGTAATTTTCTTTACTCTTGCTTTCATTCACTGTCTTTGTAAAGTAAGAAGTGATTGACCTCTTTGACATTGTTGACCTAAAAGTACTACATTAATGTTACAATCTCAAATATAAACAAAAATAATTACATTTTCTCTAAGCATTAAATTAAATTGGACTTAACTGTAAACTCTATTTATATAGGGAAGTGATCAAGTGCGCTTGTGGGATGTTGCGCTCCGTGCGCTTTTGCTAAACGCCGATCGAGTATTCCACGAATTATACCATTCTCGCATTAATCCTCTCTCCTGTAACTAACCGTGTAAATTTATATCCACGCCCTTTCTATCTCTCCAATTTCCTTCCAACGATTACATATCTCACTTACGATTAATATTAAGTTTTTTATTCTCATTTTAATTTTAATCTCCTCTCTTTTTGAAAGTATCACATCTCTCTATCATATTCTCTTTCTTACGTTCTTTCTTATCCTCTCTACCAATAATCATTATACTTTCAATTATTAACTACTATATTAACATCTATCCTTTCAATTTTAAATTTAATATTGATACAGATACATGTGTGACCAATTTGAAATGAAATAACGAAATAGTGATAATAAAGTATTAAGCAAAAAAAATGAAATTAATTTACACGTTATAAATAAAGAAAATGAGAACTTAGAGTAGAGAGAATAATATAAATGATAATATATTGGTAATGGACAGCATAGCAAGAAATAGAACTATACATTTTTTTGTGATAGTAGTGTATTGTTGAGAGAATAACAAAAGATGAATGTCGTGTTAATTGTCTATTAGAGATGGAATATTGGTGTGATTATATTGGAGAGAGAGAAAATTAGAGAGTGAAAACACACGAATCAATTATAGGAGAGGGATGAATTAATGCGAGAATGGTATAATTTGCGGAATACTCGATCGGCGTTTAGCAAAAGCGCACGGAGCGCAACATCACACGGGCGCACTTGATCACTTCCATATATATATATATATATGTTTACTAATGGAGACCATATATAGAAGTATATATCTCTCGTTACAACTTTTAATCCATCCTATTTTATAATGTAAAATATATGTTAAATTAATCAAACTAGATTAATGGAGCATACATTAGATATAACGTTATTTTCCGAAATGAGGGAAAGGGAAAGGTAAAAGGCATATATGTTCATATCTTAAGTGGACAACGTTTTTGGTAAACTATGATTTAACAAAAACTCCACCATCTAGTCTAAAATCTATGACAATCACACGATATATAAAATTTTTGTGAGAATTTAATAATGTGAAAACTATACATGCATATCTATATGAGATAATACGATTATCATCACAAAAAATAAGAAGTTAATGTCATCAAGTTTTTCATATACATGTATAAATAATTTAATTTACATGATTGCATCTATCATTAAATCAATTGAAAAAGAAAAATAAACTTAAAAATAATATGGGATGATGTTGATACCTGCGCGTACTTCTTACAAGCAACGAAGGAAGAAAGGTTGACGTCCAGGTCGGGATGATGTCGAAACGGCTACGTTAGATTTATGACACAGAAATCACCAGAATCTTGCTCGTTCACGAGGTTTATATCAGAAAATGGATTGAAATTAAAAAGGGGGAATAATATGCTTCCGGGAATTGGGATATCAACTCAATTCCTTGCAACAGAGGCAATGTCTGACGAGAGGGATGCAATCTCATATTAATAGTGGGGTGTCTTCTAATTATCACGAAGGAGTTGTGATCTCATTCCCTTAAATCAGGATTGACTGCGGGCAAAATTGGAGGGTATGAGATGGCGTGAGGTGTAACAGTTGCACAGGGATGGGGGGACCAATGATTTATGGGCAATTTGCACGGAGACCAAATCATAGTTACTAAAATTGGAGTGGAAGTTACATATGCGAGTAACAATTGCACAATTGTGGACCACGGGGGGACCAATGATTGATTTGCCGGTGAAAGAATGCAATTTATAGAGAGAACCAAAGGGGAGTTACGGAGGAACGGGGAGGCCAGGCCCCCTCCCGCCCCCCTCCCTCCGTCCCTGTGTGAACAAACCTATGAACTTGTCAGTTTGATTTATGAAGCATTGATCTCCAATGTACCGCTCTTTGATGGCTTACTATGTAGCAACAGACAGGCGAGTATGACGACCGGGGATCGGGGAGATGGTGGCTGCGAGGGGGACCACACACTTGCTCGCCCCCACCTTTATGTGGCCATGCATTCCACGTCATCCGGACACTGTCGGGACCCTTAAGTAGGGTTGGGCATGGGCCGGGCTGGGCCGGGCCCTGAAGGGCCCATGCCCAAGCCCATCTTAATAGTTCGGGCCTTGGGCCGGGCCTAGGCCCGCAGTTTTTGTATTTCTTCGGCCCAAGCCCCGGCCCGACCCAACTTCCTCGGGTCGGGCTTGGGCCGGGTCGGCCCATCTGCAGATTGCATTGTCTGGATCGCATTGCGAGTGCTCGTTTCTCTGGGACCATTGTGATCGGGAAACACAGAGGATGAATGAAAGAAACCATCATAAATAGAACCACGGGTATCGGACACAGAGAATGGCTTTGAAGTAGAAAGCAGGCTGGCTGTGATCAACAAAGTAAGGCCGTTCTGTGGAACTCAAGATATAGAACCATGAGGAGACGCACAACAATGATACCAGTGTGAAGAAACAAAATATAGGCTTCCTGCTAGGAGGAACATGGGGATGTGTGTGCCTTTCTGCCATTTACCTACTAGTTAATTGCATGACGAGAGAAGTGTGCTGTTGATTAATTTACAGGACACTTTCGTCTGGTGAATCACAGCTAGATAAAAGAATCTAACAAATGAAGGATTTCGGCATATAAGAATCAATAGGTCTCCACCTCTACAAAGCCACAGAATATCCAAACCAAATTCACAGTGCCTAAATTGCAAGAAAAAAGATGCATCTTTCTCGTACCCAACAAAAGGCACCAACAATCATCTGGGAAGTAGAAAAAAATCTGTCTCCTCGAAAGTGAGAGACGTCCGTTCATCTATGTGGCTTTTCTATTGTTTTCTGTCAGATTTTTTATTCCATAATTGCTTTTTATATAAAGAGAAAAGAATATATGGAAAAATATGTTATCGATGAAAAGACTAAACTAAGTCCTTGTGCATAACTTTATTTCATCAAGCAGTTCATTAGGAGCAACTTTGGTATTCAAAAAATCATTGATTTGGCCGAGAGTAACTTTCCTGTCCTGTGTAATTTAAAAAAACCTAATAACTTCATCAAATCAATACAAGGACCATAGTCCTAACTTATAAGATGTATTTTTTTCGCATACTATATGCTTGGTACAGAACGGACCTCAGCCATCTGACCCTTCCTACATGATATAACCAATCAAAACACATTACCAGGGTTAGACATCAATCCCAATAACAATAAAAAGGAGAAATAAAGAAGCAGCATCAGCAAGAACAACAAGAAATAATCTTTTTTGTCAACCAAGCAGCAACAAGAACAACATTGAAATTTCTCCACTGATTCTCCTTAATATCCACAAACCACCCATTGATAAAGAAGCAGCATCAGCAACAAGAACAACAAGAAATGATCCCTTTTGCCAACCAAGCAGCAACAAGGACAACAAGATAACTACTTGCACAGTGAAATCTAAAAATCGAGAGACGTGAAGGCCTAAAAATCAAGAAATGATCAGATCCCTAGAGAGTAAAGGAAAATGCACTCGAAGTTCAAATTCACCACCCATATTCTAATTGTACTACAAAGATATCATCTGTTAACTGTCAAAAGGACACAACGTAATTGCCAAAGGACCCAAAAAAGAAATATTGTTCCACCAAAGTGATTATCTTTCCCTAGCAGTTGCAAGACGTTGGAAATGCAGCCAACAGTAATATCCCGTCCGTCAAATAGTGCATGCACTGTTTAAGAGAAATCAAATTAGATTTGTTGCAAATTAAATTGAAGATATGAATTAAAATAAAGATAAGAATTAAATTTACTTACCGTAGCTTCTCATTCTCCTCCATCTCTTCCTCTTCATCTCCATCCTCGAAAATGAAATCCTTTTGCTCATCCTCACGAATCCAATCCCCAGCACAAACCAATGCCTCGACTGTTCTTGGATGAAGTCGACTTCTGTACGCATCTACAACTCGACCCCCAACGCTGAATGCACTTTCAGATGCAATGGTTGAGATAGGAATTGCCAGAATATCTCGTGCCATTATCGATAACACTCGATACTTGCTAGAATTCACATCCCACCATTTCAAAATGTCAAAGTTGGGATCCTCTTCATTGTCTGCAGAAGTATCATGTAAATACAATTCAATCTCAGATTTTCCCACTTCGGAGGAACCGATTTCCTTCTTTTTCTTGAAGAATTAGCTTCGAGTATCTTCTTTTCTCTTCGAGGGACATGTTCTCCCGTTCAGAGCCACAAGATGCAGAAGTCTCTCCAGGAAATTCTGGCTTGTACTTGCAAGAGTATTCATCAAACATTTTGTATAATGTACTTTGAACACGTTCGATGTACTCTTCAATTTCATTCTCAGGATAAAGTTCTGAATAAGAAATTTTGAGAAACTCAAGCTTGTAACGGGGATCTGAAGTTGTTGCAATCGCCAATGGCATCATGGCATCTTTTTCTCTCCAGTATTTGTCGAACTTGGCAAACATCTTTGCACCCATATCTCTGAAAGAAGAGTCCTCATGCCTCATGAGAGAATGCAAATCCCTCTCTATATCAAAAAGCAAACTAAAAAACAAGTTCGTGGTTGCATATTTTTGTCCAGAAAAAACTTTTGTGGCATCATAAAAGTTCTCTAAAATTCTGCATATCATCTCAACTTTTTTCCACTCCACTGCAGATGGTGCATCAGATAATTGGGAATCACGCCCCTTCAGACGATTGAAGACTTTCTGGTATAAGATAGCAGATTGAAGCATCAAATAGGTGGAGTTCCACCGTGTACTTACATCCAGTCTCAATCCTTTTGTCACCTAAATGCGCTCTTGTTGAGCAATTTCAACGAAATCCTGAAATCTTCTGGTCGAGTACTTCACATATTTTACAAGATTTCAGATTTTGCAAGTTATGTCTTTAATTTCAACCAATCCATCTTGGACAACAAGATTCAATATGTGTGCCCAACAACGGACATGGAAAAATTTACCATCCAACAGCAACACACCTTTTGAAGAAAAATGATCAACAAGATTCCGTACTACAACATCATTTGTGGATGCATTATCAACCGTAATAGTGCACAAGTTTTGTATATTCCAATCATTTAAACGGTTGACAATCATATCAGCAATGTTTTCGCCTGTATGACCCGAATGAAGAACACAAAAAGAAATAATCTTCTTGTTCAACTTCCACTTGTTATCAATAAAATGTGCAGTGATAGAAATGTAGCCCAGATTTTAATTTGATGTCCACATGTCCGTAGTAATAGACACTCTACTAATAGATTTTAACAACTCCATTAGTCTCTCCTTCTTCACTTCGTATAATTTCAAACAATCTCTTTTTACGGTATACCTTGAGAGAAGCTTATACTTAGGTTGCAAGTTTGAGACAAAGGTTTGAAATTTGGGATTATCTACAATCCTAAAGGACAATTCGCTGGAGACAATCCATTTTGTAAAATCATCCCTACTCCGCTCTTGTTCAAATTTCCAAGTCGCAATCGTGCTTCCTTGATCAAGATTAGAAAATTTCAAAAGGCTCTGAGACTTTGCTTGTTTACTGTAAAATGGACAAACATTGTTTAAGTGTCGATCAAGGTGACTAGTCCCACCTTTTGTGCCACAAGTGAGCTGTGTCTTGCAGTGATTGCATTTGCACATCTCTTTTCCATCAATCACCCCAAGTCTTGTCATGTGCTCCCAAACCCAAGACTTAAATTGTCTTTCTCTTTTCCTTGAAACAGACATATCATCATCTACATGTACATCATCCGGAAGTGTGGATTGATCTTGTTGTGCTTCTGACATCTACACGTATTTGATTCAAAAAGAATAAATTTAATGAAACATGATAATCCGTACCCAAAAACATTAGGGGCATAAGTGTTATGGAAAAAACTCGGAAGGGCAGAAGTGAAAACTCCATCATTGTTTGGGATAAATGCAGCCGGTGGGACAGAAGCTTATCCCGCAGAAGAAAAGAACTAAATCATTTTTGACTGAACCAGTTTAAACTGGTTAAATTGAAATGAACAACATGATTTCTAATCCTATCCAGTTTTCCTTTGTTTCTAAGATAAGGAAAAAAATGTGGTTTTGGTTTGTGGCAAGAATTGTTGTAAGTGGACCTAATTTTTTGCTTACACTTCTATCACAAGGGTTTTGGGCAAGCAGAACCTTAGAATCACTAGGAGGTTCTTATTATTTTGTATCTATAATTTCTATTAGAGAGCACACAGTTATTTGCAGCTTGATTTTTTTTATTCCCATCTTTTTTGCTTTACCATTGACAACGTCATGCATGTTTCAGCCTTGTTCTATGGGATTTAAGACTGGCGAACGTACGTTCTTAAATGTATATTTTTCTTTGCAGGAACATACAAGAAACTAATTACTTCTCTACCATTTCCGTCTTTCATCATCCTCTTGCAAGTGATCTGACATTTTTAAGGTTCATAAATTCATCCTTCTATGTTAATGGTCTATGTGCATCATTGTCTCGGAAGGGCGAAACTAAACATCGAGAAAAATCGAAAAAACTTGCGGCAATATCTCTGTTTGCAGGTGAAACTAAACATCGAAAAAAATCAGATTAATGGAAAACCTTGTCAAAAATACCACGAGCACAAGAAGGGCGATGACATGGTGCTGCGGAGGAGGGAAGGCGATGGCGTCGTGACGATGGTGTTGTGGCCATGTGGAGAAGATCGAGGGCTGGACGGTCGGCGTTGTGGTAGGGTTGGGTTGGACACGAACGAGGGATTAGGGAAGGGGAGGGATCGGGGTGTGCGTGAGAATTGTCTTTTAGGGATCGGGTCCAATTAGGAGTTGGAAGGACGTGGGCCGGGCTGATTGTCGGGCCTAGATCCGGGCCGGGCTGGGCCGAGGAAAGCCCGGGCCCGGCCCGAATATAAATTGGGCCTAAAATTTCGGCCCAAGCCCGGCCCATTATCCCATTATTCATTCGGGCTTGGGCCGGGTCGGGTATCCTAGGTCGGACTTCAGGCTGGGCCGGGCCGGCCCAACCCAATGCCCATCCCTACCCTTAAGCAGGGAGGACGGGGGGTCGCGCCGGGGATAAGGGGAGGAATGTGGTGGTAGTCATGTGTTTCTGAGGTTTCGCGCCACGTCGACGAACAACACGTGGATGGGTGATCACACTCGACAGACCTTGCACGTATCACAACCTCGGTTCTGTGTATGCCCATCACTCCTCGACGAACAACCACGTGGATGGGTGATCACACTCGACAGACCTTGCACGTATCACAACCTTGGTTCTGTGGATGCTCATCACCTCCGCCTCGAGCATATCTTCGTCTTCTTGTTCCTCCTCCTCGAGGTGTTGCACATCGAGTTCTAGATCCCAGATGTAGGCGACTATGTCAGCGAGGAGCAACTCAACTTCTTCTAGGACAGATGTCAGGGAGGTGGGTGGAGGTCGGCAATGAGTGATGAATGGGAGGTGATGAGGTGGCTGAGGTGAGAGAAAGGAACGAGGGTCTTCTTTGTATTTTTGATAAATAAAATATGCAATATATTAAAAAAAATAACGAAATCCGAATAATGTTAACGATCAAATGGATGGGATATCGGTTCGTGGGTAAAAATCCCTTTAATTATATATATGGGTTGTTTTCTTTTTGCTCGTATTTTTTTAAATATTTTGGTTTAATTTAAACATGAATTGAATATAATAAATTTACTTTGCGAAGCTGTATCTGTACAAGAAAATAATTATGGCTATTCGGTGTTACAGTTACTGTAGGAGATTTACAACTTCAATCAGCAGGTTTAACGTCTGATGTCTTATGTTTATATTTGAATATTGTAAAATTATTTTTTTTATAATTGACGTTATTTTGTTTTGCAGCTATGGTTGTAATATAGTAGTTGTGGAGTTTGTTTTCTTTAATGTTATATGTTATAGGAGGTTAATAATTTTTTTAATAATATCGTACTTATGTTAAATTTCGTGAAAAAAACGTGATAAGATTTTTTTAAATGAATTAGCGGGTATGGCATTTAGTAAAGATTTTAGCCTTTTTCATATAGATGTGGATTTATTTGTATATTTATGGTTGGAGACATTATGTTCGTGAAATGTGTAAGCGACAGATAGTTTATGGTTTGTGATGTATGTATCTTTTCCTGCAAGGTCAATTTCTCATAATTTCAAAACATTTTTTTTGTGATTTTTACAATTTTAAAATATTACACTTCTGCTGGTTTTTTTTTTTAAAAATTTGCTACATCTTTAATTCTTGATAATTTTCAATTGTTTATCACCATTTCTTATAACTTTGTTAAATTCATGTTGTTGTCACAAGTACATTAGTTCTTTTTAAATTGTTTGTGCTATTTTATCTAATATGGAATCATCTTAATACCCAGGTTATCACTTTCATCTGAAAATGGATAAATTAAATTTAGTTAAACAGAGAAAAATGTAGCTTGTGTCATATGGTTGATAATATATATGTAGAAGATTGTATCAATATTTTTGAAAGAAATAGACCGTTAGATAATATATTTGTGCTTTCAGATATTGATAATAATGAAAGTTCTTCTGCTAATAATGTTGGCAATAATAATCTATCAAATTATATGTCAAGTGATCCTACACTTAGATATGGATTTGTTCCTAATGTTAATGAAGAAACACAAGCTGAGTCTAGAGTACAGCCACCTCCCCTACCCTCTCTCACACACACTGGGTATATGTTTATATGATTTTGACATGTCGATATTGATTTTGACCAATAGCTTGACTTTTCTTCTTCTTCTTCTTTTGGATTGGACCTTTCCGAGATCTATGTTTCCTGCCATGATTCCCTTTAACATGTGCAACAGTTGCACTGCTGAAGGAATTTTCTTTATTCGCAATGTACTTAGTGGATTCTAATGTAGAAAACGTGTGGTTCACATCTCCAAACATCTCCTTAATATTCAGGAAGATATCTAGAGCGAATGCAATATCTATATGTTGCTTCTGAAGCACATTAGACAATAATCCGAGAATGTAGCAATGGGAGAGCGAATGATCCTCATCCCACTTCTTACTCAAATATCGAGCATCCTTTATCTAAAGGTTGTCATACTTAACGATCGAGAGTGTTGTATTAAAAATTGTATTTAGGTTTTAATTGGAAAGCCTATGTAATTACAATTGGAACTAATTTGGTTTCAATTGGGAAACCAAATGGTTTTGAGGGAAAGTTGGGAATTCCCAAATTTGAAACATTAATTAGTTTGGGTTGAAGTTTAGTACCATACCTTAGAGCTCTAAACTTCTGGTGGACTTATATATGAGTTCACAACCCAAGCTCTTGTAGCAATAGTAGAGAGGAGGAATGGAGGACCACACACGCGCGCGCGCGCTCCGCTCCGTCTCCGGCTCGGGCTCGGGAGAGTCAATTCGGATCTCGGGCTTGGGCTCGGGAGAGTCAATTCGGATCTCGGATCTCGATACTTTTGCGACGGATTTCATTTGGCTGATCGAATAAATTAATATGGTAGATTAATTTGATTTCGATCACATTGGGAATCGGACTTGATCCAAACGGCTCGATTTAGCCGCATGTTTGGAATTCGAATGGACACGCCCGTTGAGGGGCGTTTTCGAAAACCAAAAGGTCATCGCGCGTTAGGGCACACGAGTCCCTATTTTTATATCCCTCACCCGACGCCTTCTTTCTTCACTCGCAAGAAAAACCTCTCACACTATCTCTCTCTCTGGTTTTTCCTCTCACGGATGAACGTCTCCCTCTTCTCCTCTCGGCTGCAGTTCTCTAAGGTACAATCGAGGACGATCCTGTTGGTGTGCGCCGACGAAGATCGTGAGCCGTCGTATCCTGGAAGCAGATCGCCAGTACCCTACGCACCGGTATTGTGGGGGCGATATCTTCTCTAAGGACAGTTCATTTCATGGACGCTTCGGTGATTTCTCAACTAATCTTTATTCCATTTTGGTTGTCGCAATATGTTTATTGCTTTACCCTTTCTGGATCATGCCCTTATTTATATTTCCGTTCATTTAATCGGTTCCTGTTTGCATATTATGATCGATTAATGATTGGGAAACATACGATTAATATAATCTTATTCGGTATTGTTTCTCTGTTAATTCATTTGGATCCGTTGATTTACTGTTTAATATATGCATTGGCAATCTTATTAACAACAATCTTAGAGAAGATATCGCGAATCGATTTTAGAATGTCGGAAAAAAAATGTTTAAATCGAGGGTAGATATGACGGGTATGCCTGAAAAGTTCGATGGATAGAACTTTAAGCGTTGGCAACAATGCATGAAGATCTGGTTAACCACCATAGGGTTAATCTCGATGCTTGAAACCGACTGTCCTACGGTGGAGATGGAAAACCCCTCACCCGATAGCCACAAGGCGCAATCTGCGTGGAAGGAACACGACCGTATATGTCATGGTTGCATCTTGTTGGCTCTGTCCAACACGTTGTTTGACGTATATTGTTCGTCCACGCAGACTGCGAAGGGGCTATGGGAAGACTTGGATCGGAAGTATAATACCGAAGACCTCGGTATTGAGAAATACTCCGTAGCTAAGTTTTTAAAGTTTTCCATGGCCGAAGGGAAGTCAGTCTCTGAACAGGCACACGAGTTTTTACTCCTACTCCATGGTTTAGAAGATGCCGAAATGAAACTTCCAGAGAAGTTTCAGGTCATGTGCATCATAGAAAAAATCTCCAAGTCGTGGGAAGACTTTGGTATGACCCTGAAACACAGGAAGGGGAAAATTTCTATGGATGACTTGATGGTGGCAATTGCCATAGAGGAGGACAGGAAACAAAAACCTGTGCTTACTGTTGATATTCAGGCTAAGGTCAATTTCATGACCTCGAAGGGTAAGGATAAGAAGGGAAAGGGTCCTAATAACAACAAAATGAAACCAAAGGGCAAGATCCAGAAAAAGACAAAAAATAAACCTCGCTGGCACTGTAATCAGGTTGGCCACTGGAAGAAGGAATCTTCGTCCTTGAAGGCTCAACCTAAGGCTACATACGGGAGTCCACAAGTGAATATAATCACTGTGGGACTCGGGGCTAGCGAGGGGTATGTCTCTGTAAAACCTGAACTATACCACATCCATGATCCAAATGAGTGGCTCGTGGATATGGGAGCCAATGTAAATATTTGTTCTGACAGAACGTTGTTTTCTTCTTATCAGACCTACAGTGGTGGGACTGTAAAGATGGGGAACGATTCTGCAGCCAGGATGCTAGGGTCGGGACAAGTCAACTTGAGGTTCTCCTCTGACGTGTCTGGACATTGTACAGGGTGCTGCATGTTCCTGACATCAAGAAGAATGTGTTATCTGGCTCTATCTTAAGTAGAAATGGTTTTGAATTAAACTTTAAATGTAATAAAGTTGTTATTCTGAGACATGGCATTTTTTATGGAAAAGGCTATTTGGCTGATTTTGATTTGTTGTTTAGAATTGGATGTGATTCAGTAAACATTAATGAGATGAATGTTTTGAGTTCTGAATGTTCTAATTCTGTGTCTCATGTTGTGAATAACCTAGAATCTTGTGATCTTTGGCATGATAGATTGAGACATGTAAACTTAAATTCAATTAAAAGGATGATGAATTTAGACTTGATCCCTAAACACACTATTGATAAAACTCAAAAATGTGAAATTTATGTGCAAGCGAAGACACCTAGGAAGTCTTTTTAGTCTATCTCTAGAGATAGTGAGATCTTGGATCTAGTGCACACGGATATATGTGAGTTTAATGGTGTGTTGACCTGAGACAATAAGAAATACTTTATTACCTTCATAGATGATGGTAGTAGATACTGCTATGTATATCTAATGAAAACCAAGGATGAAGCCTTAGAGAAATTTCTTATCTTTATGAATGAGGCTGAGACACAAATAGGAAAAGTGCTTAAACGCCTTAGGTCAGATAGAGGAGGTGAATATACCTCTAACTTATTTGATGAACAATGCAAATCATTTGGCATAGTTCATGAAGTTACGGCCCCATATTCACTGCAATCAAATGGGATAGAAGAACGGAAAAATAGAACCTTAACTGACATGATTAATACTCTCCTACAGAGTTCTGGACTTCCAACCTATATGTGGGGAGAAGCCTTGAATACGGGCTGCCATATTCTGAATAGGGTTCCTCCGAGACATATGGAAAGATGTCCCTTTGAACTTTGGAGAAATAGGAAACCGAGTTGAAGATATCTCAAAGTGTGGGGTTGTCTCTCTAAGGTTTTAGTCCCAGAACACAAGAGAAAGAAACTTGGTCCTAAAACTGTTGATGCGATCTTCTTAGGTTACCTGGAAAATAGCTATGCATATAGGTTATTGGTAATTCGGTCCGAGATACCGGGCATAGATGTCAACACTATTGTTGAACTCCGTGATGCTACCTTCTTCAAGGATGTCTTCCCATTGAAGACTGGGATTCATCAGAATATGACCATTGAGGGCACCTCTACATCAGAATCTATTCAAATCAAGTGGAAAGGATAACGAATGTGGGGGTTGAGACTCAACATGAACCCAATGATCTTTCTGAAGATATTGAGCCAAGGAGGAGTAAAATACCTCGGATAGCCAAGGATCTCGGTAGCGACTTTATTGTCTACCAGATCGAAGGTGATCCACCAAGTTACAAGGAAGCCATGTCTTCATCTGAAGCAAACCAATGGAAGGAAGCCATCAAATATGAGATGGATTCCATTATGGCTAATGGAACTTGGGAGTTGGTTGATTTACCCAAAGGATTCTCTACCATTGGATGAAAGTGGGTGTTTAAGAGAAAGCTTAGACATGACGGATCAATTGAAAAGTACAAAGCCAGATTAGTTCCCAAGGGCTTTAGGCAAAAGGAAGGTATCGATTATTTTGATACCTATTCCATTGTGACTAGGATGACCACAATCTGGATGCTCATAGCATTGGCATCTGTATATGATCTCTCTATCCACCAGATGGATGTGAAGACCGCCTTCCTGCATGGCAATCTTGAAGAAGAGATCTATAAGGATCAACCTAATGGGCTTGTGACTCATAGAAATGAGGGAAAGGTTTGCAAGCTTGTCAAATCCCTTTACGGATTGAAACAAGCACCAAAGCAGTGGAATGAAAAATTTGACAAGACTATATTGTCATGTAGCTTTAAGGTTCATGAATCCGATAACTGTGTCTATTCCAAGGTGAAAGGTGATGAGTGTATTGTCTTGTGCCTATATGTTATTGACATATTGTTGTTCGGATCACATATGAGGATTATTAATGAGACTAAGGCATTCTTAAGTAGCAAGTTTAAGATGAAGGACATGGGTGTTGCTGATGTGATCTTGGGTCTCAAACTGACAAAGTCAGTTGATGGGATTGTAGTTTCTCAATCTCACTATGTTGAGAAGGTACTTGACAAATTTGGATATCAAGATTGCAAAGCTGTAAGCACTCCTTTTGATTCATCCAAAATGTTGTTTAAGAATAAAAGTGGAGTACCTGTAGCTCAGCTAAGGTATTCACAAGTGATAGGAAGTTTAATGTATCTTGCAAATTACACGAGATATGATATTTCATTCTCGATTGCAAAGCTGAGTAGATACACTAGCTGTCCTGACCGTACTCACTGGAAGGCTCTGGATCGAGTACTGAAGTACTTGAAGGGAACTATTTCCCTTAGTTTGCATTATGGTAGATATCCTTCTGTATTAGAAGGATGCAGTGATGCAAGCTGGATAGGGAAAATAGAGGAGTCTGGGAGTAATGGTGTTACAAGGTATGTATTTATCCTTGGAGGCGGTGCAGTCTCCTGGAGGTCTGTGAAGCAGACCATTCTAGCTCGATCCACTTTTGAGGCCGAGTTATGTGCTTTGGACACCACTAGAATTGAGGCTGAATGGCTAAGGGAACTTCTGTCTGAAATTCCCATGGTAGGTCAGCATGTTCCTGCGATCTCAGTACATTGTGATAATATGACCACAATTGCCAAGATCAAGAGTTCAAAGTTCAATAAGAAAACAAGGAGACACATACAAATCAGACTTAAAACGTTAAGGGATTTGATGACTCGAGGAGTGTTGGCTGTGGATTTTGTTGGATCCAAAGAAAACATGACAGATCTATTGATTAAGGGACTTGATAGATCTTTAGTCCTAAAGTCTAGGCTTGGGATGGGACTGGAACCCATTGGGAGTTCCTCTACAGTAGCAACCCAACCTATCTGAGTGGAGATCCCACAAAGTAGGTTCAATGTGGTAATAACAAGTTGTTTGGAGAACTGGTTGGCACTCTAATCTTAATGCGTAAACATGAGTGTCTTATCCCTGGAAGCCTGAGTGCCATTTAAGCTGCAAGTCTAGGAAGAGCGTAGGCTCTGAATGGGTTCAAACCTTTTGGGCAGGATGTTAGCAGTGCATCCTTGGAGAACGCCACCTATGTGAGTGTTACTGTGGACCGCAGTTAAAGGAAGATGGTCTTTCCTGAATACACTCATGAAATAGGATAAGGGTGCATGGCCTTTAAGAGCACCAACCCTGAAGATTGTATCAAGAACAACGCTTTCTTGTTTCTACCGGATACTTTAACACCAAGGTCTGAAGTTCAAGACGTAGTTCACTTCGTTCCTGTTAAAGTGAAAGTAGTAAACTCAGGTAGAGGTTCAAACCGGAAGGTACCTTTCCTGAAAGCAAAGTGTGGGCAGCCGAAAGAAGTCTCTTAAATCTTTTTGAATCTCTTTTTCAAATTGTTGAGAAAAAGCAAATTTGATTAATGCTACTTCTGATAGTTTGGAACGATTAGAAAATTACAAAAATGAAACTCTTCGTTTTGAACAACAAAGAGCCGTTAATCAGGTCCGACTACGAGTTTTTCAACAAGCCTTAGAGGGGGCTCTGGGGACTCTAAATACTTGTTTGAATAGTGAATTACATTTTCGTACCATCAGTGCTAATATTGGCATCCTAGGGACCATGGAAGAAATAACTAATTAGCCCTTCTTCTACTTTAGTTTAGAGTTCAGGTATTATTTTTTTCCTCTGTTTCCGAAAAAGAATTAAGAGACACTAATGGTAACCATTCGAGCCGACGAAATTAGTAATATTATTCGTGAACGTATTGAACAATATAATAGAGAAGTAAAGGTCGTGAATACTGGTACCGTACTTCAAGTGGGTGATGGCATTGCTCGTATTCATGGTCTTGATGAAGTAATGGCGGGTGAATTAGTAGAATTTGAAGAGGGTACGACGGGTATTGCTCTAAATTTGGAATCAAATAATGTTGGTGTTGTATTAATGGGTGATGGTTTGATGATACATGAGGGAAGTTCTGTAAAAGCAACAGGAAAAATTGCTCAGATACCGGTGAGTGATGCTTATTTGGGTCACGTTGTAAATGCTTTGGCTAAACCCATTGATGGCAGAGGTGATAAATCCGTTTCGTCGTCCAGTAGCTACAACTGTTTTTTTGATCGGTACCGCAGTAGCACTTTGGTTAGGTATTGGGGCAACATTACCTATTGATAAATCTTTGACTTTAGGTCTTTTTTAAATTGATTCAATTGTAACATCATATGGGTATCTAGGGAATAGTTCCTTTAAAGTGAATTTTCCCTAGATACATTCCATTTTTTATTTTATTATGAATTAATCATGCAAATATATTATATGGATCGTATTGAAAATCAAAAAACGATTTTTTCTTTTTTTCTTTATCTTTAGAAAAAAGATGAAATAATTGCAATGAATTTAAAATGAAAATTTAGTTATTTTTAGGTAAATGAATTGCGAAACGCTTTTATTCTGGGGGATTGTTGTATTAAAAATTGTATTTAGGTTTTAATTGGAAAGTCTATGTAATTACAATTGAAATTAATTTGGTTTCAATTGGGAAAACAAATGGTTTGGAGGGAAAGTTGGGAATTCCCAAATTTGAAACATTAATTAGTTTGGGTTGAAGTTTAGTACCATAGCTTAGAGATCTAAACTTCTGGTGGATTTATATATGAGTTCACAACCCAAGCTCTCGTAGCAATAGTAGAGAGGAGAAATGGATGACCACACACGTGCGCGCGCGCGCTCCGCTCCGTCTCCGGCTCGGGCTCGGGCTCGGGAGAGTCAATTCGGATCTCGGATCTCGGATCTCGATACTTTTGTTGCGGGTTTCATTTGGCTGATCGAATAAATTAATATGGCAGATTAATTTGATTTCGATGACATTGGGAATCAGACTTGATCCAAACGGCTCGATTTAGCCGCGGGCTTGGAATTCGAATGGACACGCCCGTTGAGAGGCATTTTCGGAAACCAAAAGGTCACCGCGCGCTAGAGCACGCGAGCCCCTCTTTTTATATCCGTCACCCGATGCCGTCTTTCTTCACTCGCAAGAAAAACCTCTCACGCTGTCTCTCTCTGGTTCTTCCTCTCACGGATGAACGTCTCCCTCTTCTCCTCTCGGCTGCAGTTCTCTGAGGTACAATCGAGGACGATCCTGTTGGTGTGCACTAACAAAGATCGTGAGCCGTCGTATCCTGGGAGCGGATCACCAGTACCCTACGCACCGGTATTGTGGGGGCGATATCTTCTCTAAGGACAGTCCATTTCATGGACGCTTCGGTGATTTCTAAACTAATCTTTATTCCATTTTGGTTGTCGCAATATGTTTATTGCTTTACCCTTTTTGGATCATGCCCTTATTTATATTTTCGTTCATTTAATCGGTTCGTGTTTGCATATTATAATCGGTTAATGATTGGGAAACATACGATTAATATAATCTTATTCGGTATTGTTTCTCTGTTAATTCATTTGGATCCGTTGATTTACTGTTTAATATATGCATTGGCAATCTTATTAACAACAGAGAGCACATATGATCTATGCTTTATCGCAAGTACGAGCTCCAAATTACAGGTCCAGTTCGAGTAATTTGATCTTATCAACTGATTAACTTTGAATAGCTTGTTGAGTAAGTTAAGGAATTTCATCTGAAATTTAAAGTTTCTTTTAGTTAATCTTGATTAAGGTGAATTATTTTATATAAAAATTTTCTCACATTTTTGTACTAAAGTCTTTCCCTTTTTATATTTAAAAGCATGAGGTATGCTTACTAAATACCTTAAGTGAGAAATGGTCTCCTTTCCACTGTCATTGTCCCTTAATAATATGAGAACACAACTATAATGAAAGAAGTGGAACTCTTTCTGCCTTCAAGTCCAACTTGCATTCCGAGTTGGTCTATAATACCCATGCCCACATCTTAAGCGATGTTAACAAGTTGTTAATTAAACCAACTATCAATAAGCATAAATGATACGCTATGAATAATCCAACACCGTCTCAATAATATGAGGAACATTACTGTGGTCACTGCAATTACGACCCATCTCTTTTGAGAAACGAAGGGTTCAATCCATGTGAACTTGTATTACAGAGTTATGACTACGCAAAGCATCTCAAAAATAAAATCCATGGTAATGGTGCCATTCATCATACACCTTTTCCACTTTATTTTTAAATTGATGATTAATCTCTTCAAATTGTATTCTCATTATTAATCAATTGAGGGATGTTGGGAAAATAATGAAAGTTGTTTATTCGTGAGAATTTTATGCTCTCTTATATAAAGGAGAAAGCTATGGGTAAATTACATAAGACAAACATAAGTAAAGATAAATAAAGAAACTGTACACCAAACATAAATATATCTCTACACTCCCCCCTCAGAATGGAGTATAGATATCAATCATGCTCAATTTGGATGAACACTTCTGAAAAGATCATCTGAGCAAAGTCTTGGTAAAGATGTATGTTGTTTGATCTCTTGGACTAACATGAGAGTTAGAGATAAAACCTTTCTAGATCATGTCCCATGTATAGTGGTAGTCCACCTCAATATGTTTAGTTCTTTCATGAAATATAAGGTCGTTAGCAATGAATAGAGCGACATGGTTATCACACTGTAACTACATAGGAAGAGAACCGACCATCTATATGTAAATCTGCTTGTACTGCTCGGACCCACATCATTGATGTGCTTGCTTGTGTCATAGCCCTATATTTAGATTCAACACTTGACCTAGCAACCACAATTTGCTTATTACTCTTTCAAGAAATAATAGAGATGCCGACAAATACAAAAGTCCCGAAGTGGACTTTCTATCCTTGGGGCATCCCGCATAGTTTGCATCTGCACAAGCTGAGGTAGTAATATTTGCTCCTTTCCCGAATAAAATTCCTATACTTGGAGATGACTTTAGGTATCTCAGTATCACATATACAAAATCCATGTGTACCTGTCGGGGTTGCTCCATGAACTGACTCACCCGATTAACTACAAAAGAGATATCAGGTCTAGTGATAGTAATATAGAAAAGTCTTTCCCACCAATTCTCTATATCTTCTCCTGTCTACCTTATTTGTATCATTATCATATAATCTCATATTGGGATCCATAGAAGTAGTGGTAGCCTACACCCAATCATGCATGTCTCAACAATCATGTCTGTGACATACTTCCTTTGGGTCATCAAAAGACCCTGTCGATTCTTGGAAAATTCTAACTCCAAGAAATACCTTAGGGTTCCAATATCCTTGGTGACAAACTATCATCCCAGAAACTCCTTTGCCCTTTTTATCCTTTGCACATCATCTCCGGTAACAAGTATATCATCAACATAAACCATGATAATGATTGTACCTATGGATGTTCTCTGTACAAACAGTTAGTGGTTTGCATTTGACCTTCTAAACCCATGATTTTCAATTAAATATGAGAGCTTCTAAAAGCATACCCTCGGTTCTTCTTCAGAACATATATTACCTTGTGAAGTCATCAAACCTATTGAAACTCCCCCTCAACATCAAATCTAGAGGCTGCATCATGTAGATGTCTTTCCGGAGATCATCATATAAGATTGCATTTTTAACATCAAGCTGAAATAAAGGTCAATCATGCACTACAACTGAAAGAAAAACTTGTAGAGTACAATAGTGAGCTACATGTGAAAAGGTATTCAGATAATACACTCCATACGTATGAGTGAATCCATGTGCAACTAATTCGGCCTTATAACGATCAATGCTCACATATGCATTGTGTTTCACTATAAACACCCATTTGCAACTAATAATAGATGCCCTATTGGGAACATGGGCCAGGCTCCAGGTACCATGCAACTGTAGAGAAACCATATCCTCTTCCATATCTAGACACCACCGACTATATTTCAAAGCCTCATAGTAAGTTTGTGGTATTGGCCACGACAGATAGTGCAGTAGTAAACCTCATGAACCCTCATGTCAAGTGATCAAGAGACTTGAGAAGCTAGTGGATATGTGACACTATTTTCAAATGGCAATAGAAACATTCATGTCATGGGGAATCTCCTCAAAATGAGCGTCAACCCCGTGCAATGTTTCTTGCATAAACACATCTCTAGACCCATCGTTAGAAACCTTGTAGTCAGAGCATACCTGAAACATGCTGGATGATGGGTGTTGACCATGAGAAGAAGAAGTCCGACGTGTATAGTAACATGGAAATGGTGGAACAACATGCACAAGTAGTGGGATAATAGGAGGTGATGGTGGTGGAGGAGGAGGTGGTGGTTGGGTTGGAACAACCAGCACAAGCAGGGATGGTGATGGGCTCATATAAAGAGGTGGCATGTAAACCTCATCATCTGAATCTGACGAAATCAACCTACCACTTGTAGGAAAAAAATACATCACCGACTCAAAAAAATGTAGCATCAACACTAACATAATATTTTCTACACAAGGGATCATAACACCTATATTCCTTATTTATCATGGAGTACCCCAACAAAAACACATTTGATAGCGCTAGGACAGAGATTTTGTAGACTTGGGGACAACTGGTGGACAAAAGTGGTCAAGCAGAAAATACAAGGAGCAAGTGAGAACAATTCCTTTTCTAGAAATGCTAGAGAGAAAGGCATTTTCTCATCCGAAATAGACGAGGGTAGAGATTTACAAGATAACATGCCATAAGAGCATCATCACCCCAAAAGGAATGCGGTGCTCGACTTTGAATGAGAAGAGTTTGGGTAACATCAAGTTAATGGTGATGCTCTTCTTTCTGCAACACCATTCTATTGAGAAGTATAAGCACAAGATTTATGATGAATAATACCATGGGATGAAAAGAATGTTGAGAGAACATGAGTACATACCAAAGCATTATCAGTTCCCACAAATTTCAAAGGTGTAGAAAAATATTTCACACTTCATTGATAAAAGTTTCGATAACATCCCCTACTTAATATTTATTCTTCAATAAAAAGACCCATGATAAGTAAGAAAAATCATCAACTGCAAGTAGGTAAAATATGTGTCCTTGGTGATCGAGAACACGAGTTGGACCCCAAATATCAATATGAAATAACTCAAAATGGAGCCATTGACGACTAGGAAAAGCAGCTCAATGATGCTTTCCCAACTGATAAGCCTCGCACTAGAAGGAAGAGCAAGGTGAGATCTGAGGTAGGACATGACACATCTTTTGGAGTGGAAGGTGACCAAAGTGCATGTGTCATGTGAAAGGAGAGATTGGACTAGTAGAATGAGAAGATAAGCATGCATAGTGGATTCAGAATAGTCAATAGAGGTCTTCTGCTCACGGCCACAACCAATAACCCTCCCCGTAAGTGAAAGAGCCCAAAGTGCAAAGCGAAGCGGTCGTGAGGTCATACAAGGCGGACCTCAGTCGCTGAAGTGACCGACGCGAAGCTCAATGGACGATCTCAACAATCTACCCACAATAATAATATAGCAATCAAATCAAACGGATCAAAATTTATAATAAACCCCACAATTAAATGTCTATAGTGGATAAGTATGGTAGGGTATTGAACACATGGAACAAGGGACGTAGCAGGTATATTATTTATCTCTAAATAATATAGATGTATGTATGTATATGTATGCACAATATGTATTCAATGCTTTTGTGAATTTTGTAATTAAATTTTCTTTTAATATAGATATATTTTTTTAATTTTTTATTTTAATTTCTTTTTAATATATAATAAAGGCATATATATAAGTATATAAGTATAATATAATGTAATATGTATTATATAATATATATAATAAATAAATAAAAATTCAAAAATACAAGCAAAAATCATCCTTTTTATTTTTTAAAGGATTTAAAATATTTATAAGGTAGTTATAATAATTAGTATTAATAACAAGTATATATAGTAGAATATAGATATTTATAGGCTATATAAGGTATTATAATTATAAACATAGATAAATATATTCAAAAATTTCGAAATAAAATATTTTTTTTCAAATAATATTCTATTTTTAAGTTTTTTGGGATTTTTGCCTTTTTATGTTTTTTTAAATAAGAGAAGGTCCAGAACATGAACTTTAAATAGTCTGAATTAATCTGAGAATTAAAAACAACAAATGTGTTCAAAAATTCTCAAAACCAATTTTAACATATATTAGATATTATATATAAAAATATAAGACATAAAACTATGTTTTTGGATTTTTAAAAAGTATTTACTAATTTTTTAGGGTTAGCAAGGGTTTGCTAATTTTCAGAGTTTCTTTTGATATTTTTGTGATTTTTAATATGGAGTGATATGATAAGGTAATAAATAATAGGTATTTTTTTGGAATTTTCAAAGAGGTTTTAAAAATTATTTTGTATTTTTTAAAGCAAATAGGGAATAAAATATTCTTGATTTTTTAATAAATAGTAAATAGAGAAAAATGATAAACAATATATAGACCAGAATATTCATCCAAGAAGGTACTTACTCTTATTTTTCCAAATTTTTTGGAGCACAAGAGATTTTTTTTAGAATATAGAAATGCAAAAATAAAAATAAATCAAGATGACAGGGGTATATTATAATAAAATAAACTTCAATGGTTCACATGCAAAATATCTACAAATTTTGAACTATGATTTGATTTTAAGTAATAAATAACAATTACAAAAAGCCGCAAATGCACCGGTGCAAAATGTCCTATCACGTGGGGGTCCACGTAAGGTGATCTAACACAAGATTAAAATGCAATATTAAATAGTCACATCGGGTATATCAATTTGTCCACGATCTTTGAATTTAAATAGATATTTACAATACTTTTTTCGAAATACAAAAAGGCGGAGGGGGATGTTTGCAATTTTTTACCACTTAAGTGCTTCTGATCTAACCGCTATCTGCTCGCCACGTAGATGATCTGACAGACATGCTTGAGTACCCCTTCAAAAAGAACGAATGACCCAGTTTAGATCCTGGCATGGGCTCTTGGTCTAACAGTTGAGAAGGGGGTACAAAGAATGGTCGAAGGCTTTGGCTCTGATGAACTTTGGTATTCATTTCTCATTGCTCCGTTGGTGGATCTCTACTCCGAAAGGTCCATCAGCTTGCTAGAGTTCCTCCCCACGTGTAGGTGGCTTCAGGTGAGGTTGAGGAGGTGATGAATCTCCATTTCATCACCTTTATTCTTTTATTTTGGTCTTTAAACCCTAGCTAAATGCATGTATATATCATTATTTTGCATAAATTATCATTCATTATTATTGTATAAGTACTATATAAAATACATTGTTTAAATCCAAAATAAAAGAATAAAGAAAGAAAAAGAAATAAAATGCCAAAGATATTTTATGACCCTAAACCTCGAGACAGAGGCATCTTGATGGCTGGTTCGACAAGGAATAAAGAAGGGTTAAAAATACAATAAAAGGCCTAAACTTTATTCTCCACTAATCCACTTTTGGGACCCATTTTATTTTCTATTATTTATACCTCAAGAAAAGAAACTTTGTACATGAAAGTTGTAGATAAAAATACATAGAAAAAATATAAAATTGATTTTACACAAAAATAATACACAGTGTACATTTTACACTCTGAATAAGAATCCAAAATCCAAACTTCTTAGACCCTTATTTTCTCCATATAAACTAAAAATTCATCAAAATCACTTTAACTGTATTTATCTTTTTATTAGCTATTTAATGAAGGAAGTTTCATTTAATTTGGAGTTAATATGCAAAAGTTAGGTTTTGGACCCCTATTGTACTATATATCTAACTAAAATATCCGTTTATTCATTCTTTATAATTTTCATAATTTTATATTTTTTATAATTTTGAAAATATTCTTTATAATATACGTACATGTTCAGAATAAAATAAAACCATAAAAAATAAAATAGCATATAAAAATATACGTAGATGAATATATTATACTTATACCAATATAATATATACTTCTATTTATTTAACTGTACAAATAACATCATAAAAATACAATAAATATATTTGAATATATATTAAAATAACTTATAAATATATCAAAGATGTATATAAAATTATATATATTGCAAAATAAAAATAAAATGGGTTTTATATAGGTATTTATACCCATAAACGACTTGTAAATATCAAAACCTTACAAATAACACGATAAAAATAAAGAAAAATCATTATAAAATAGTATACTAAATATGGAATAACTTTTATGTTTTAGTATTATTTAAATAAACTTGTTTTCTAGTTTTAATTGAATTATCTTTTCTTTTATTTTACGTTTTGTCATTTTATGCCCTCGTGGCCCAATAAGGGCGTGGGGACTATTGACCTTGGGTAAACAACCCCCTCCCCTTTGTGCTTGTCAGATCTGGTCGGATCCCTCTTTTTGCCGATTTACCATGCTGAATTCTTTCTCTTTTTGGCCCAGCCTCTTCTTCATTTTTGTCGATCTGATCAAGAACCTCCACGCCATATCTCCAGTATTCAGATTCGTGGCTCGTTGTGGCCGAAAACCCTAGCTCTTTTTGCCTTTTCCTCTTCATGTATATAATATCATACATCTTCTTTTTTAAATTTCAACTTGTTCTAGAGCATCGTAACCCCTAGAAACCTCGTTGGAGTGATCCTCTTGGTGATTGGAAGAGTTTCCCCCTTGCTTTGCAATGTGGAGATGGTGGCGAGGCGCGGTTCCCTCCGCTCGAAGTATTGCTCTGGCAAAGGCATCCCCAGATGTCATTATGGCTTATTGAGATTTAGTTAGAGTTCTTCTTCCCGCATTTCATTTCAGCATTTGTTTTATACTTTTGTTTCTTGTTTTTAGTTTGGATTCAGTAGAATAGAGCTTCACCGGAGAACTAGTCTCCTACTACTGTCTGTCATCAACCACCCCGTTCCAACCTCGCTTCGCCTCCATTTATTTCCCCCCTCACATTCTTCACCATCTGACGCATCTCACGTACCTCGATTCGACTTGGATCGAGCTCTCATAGCTCCATTTCCATTGCCTCATCGAAGATCTACCACCACATCGCACTCCGCCTCATTTTGCCATCTGACGGGTTGAGGCACCCCTTTGTTTCACTTGTGCATGTACTGATCTTAAAGGAGATCTCTTAGGCTCGAATCTACCTGACACGAAGCAACCCAGGCACCTCGAGCTTTCCCGCATCTCCAGGGCCTATCGTCGGGTCCTATACCACTTGGAGACCTTCAGAAGCTGCGGAGCATAAATACAAAGCGATTGTCCACTTCATCAATTGGATAGACTACCAGAATCATAGCAGAGGCTTTATTGAAGCTCGCTTGAGAGAGGCTACTTCCCTGTTCTTCCATGTATCGCCTTCACTGTATGAACAAGAACACTACCCCATATTAGAGCTCTGTTGTTAGATCGTGCCTTCCAGCAAACATTAGATCCATCCGAGGATCTGATCTCCACCATCTAAAAGCGAAGCGATATCGATAGTGGGATGTGTACCACATGTATAAATGAACGGATCCGAGCAGTCTGTTAGCTCGTAAAGTATGGATAAATTGCATTATTTTACCTTTCATTTTTAATATTTTCTATTTGGTCTTGTAAATAGATTCCTAAGTTTAAAAACTTTTGGACAATTTGCATCTGGAATCATAGGTTTTACGCTATTTGAAGTTGAGTCTGAGCCATGTCACCTCACATGTCGTCCCACGTGAGGGCTTTTTGTGGGATGATGAATCCATAATTCATCATCTTTATTCTTTTATTTTAGCTAAAATTATTGGCAAAACATATGTAAATATGTATTAAAGTCAATAAATCCGCATTCACCTTGAGTTTGTTAGTAATGTATAATTAACATTTATTTATTCAAAACAAAAGAATAGAGAAGAAAAGAAAAAGGAAAGAAATAAAAAGAAGGTTGTAATTATGTAATACAGACTGGCCCAAACACCAAGATCATGTCAATGACTGACTTGATCAACAAGGAATAAAGTAGGGAGGGATAGGGTCCTCATTTATCCAAAATTACCATTGTACATATTATATACTATTTATTCTATATTTAATTTTGTAAATACTCTTCACTATTCTCCCGTATATATCTTTGTACTATTTACGGATAAAATAATCTCAAAGTAAGGTATTTTCTCAATAATACTTGTAGGTATTGTAAATAATAAAATTAATTGTAAAATCAATGTGTAAATAAAATAAAAATGAAACTAATTAATTATTGTGTAAATATGTCAAACGTGTGCATAATGTGTATAATACTGTATTTATTTAATCAATATAAATAAATTATAAAAATCCAATAAAAATATATTTATACTCCTTAAAATATGTTGTAAATAAATAAAATATAAAATATCAGGTATTTATTTAAAAATAATAAAATAAAATATATGTGTATAATATATAGGTATATTGTACCTATACATATAAATGTATGTTGTATATAGTAGTATATATATTTTATTAAAAATATTAAAAATAACAAAAAAATAGTTTGTAAAATAACTAACATTTTTCATTTTGATCATTTTCTATTTAAGGTCATTTACTATTTTAATTTGAATTCTCTTTATTTTGTAAAAATGGAATTTCCCTATTAGTCAACCTGGGTTCGTTGACTCGGGTCAACCTCCCCACTCCCAGATCCGACTTGGGCGATGGTTTGTCGGATCTTCTTTCTCCAATTTTTCCATTCCGGGTCCGACCTCCTCTTGCCTCAAAACACCAACCCAATTCTTCTCCAAGGATCCGTGACCTTCGTAGATACCTATGCATCGGCGAATCTGCCTCGGATTGTGGGTTTTCGAGGGAACCTTCCAGACACCTGGGAACCCTATAAATCATCTCCTATGCTCTGCCGTGCGAGGCAGTTTGCTCCTCACCACCTTTTTCCTCCATTGAAACCTGTAGGGGAGTGCCCAAGCTCTGCCAAACCTTCTTGGAGCTCAGATTGGTGCCGAGTTGATTCGAACCTCTTCGTGGCAAGAACTCTCCACCACGATAAACCTCCTTGGCCTTCCGCAGTCGGGTCGAGGCCACAACCTCGCCAAACACTTCATCTTTATTTATCTTCCAATTCCCAACCACCAGGTACTGTTCTTTTCTTCCTTTTTTTCCTTTTAGCTCAGTTTGTCCATCGCCACCACCATCTACCAATGTTGCTCCGACCATATGGTTGGAGCTCCATCTCATTCATCTATCCGTTCTGATCAACTTGCCTTCTTACCCTCCATATCCTCACGCAACTTTACGATGAACGTGAAAATTTCCTCTTTAACAGTCGATAATTGTAGTATAGGAGACAATCTTCGATTCAACAAAAACCATAATCTTTGAATATTGTGGAGTATTTTTAACCTGGCAATTCTACCAAGGTCGAACACAAGGAATGATGATTTTTAGTTTCGTGGTTTTAAATTAAATTAAATAATTAATTAAATGTTCGATTAATTTCTGTGTTAGAAAATAAAAAGGAAATGTGATGATGCAGATGCAATGCAAATCAAATAAACAGAAGTGAAGCTAAAGATCTGTGATTTACATGATTTAATCCCTCAAATAATATTAGTCAATGTCCTTGAAATTTAATCACAGATCAAAGAATATAATTTCAAGAATATTTGTTTGTTTAGCTCCAGGCTGCAGGATAAAAGAAGTTATCAATGAGATCATACAATGATTTTAGCGAAGAATATTTTGACCTCGAAATTCCTTGTGATTTAATCCTAGAAATGACAACCTATTAATCCAAGGGAATAGATTAGCTTGCAAATATTAAATCCTCAATAACTAATCAGAAATACTAATGGAATAATCAATTTAATTCTCCTTAAATGAGCCTCTGCAAATATTAATGGGTTTTTATCAGTTGTGCCCCTCTGAAATCTTGTAATTTTAGTTATGCCCCTCCCTTTTTAGGAATATCAGTAATGCCCCCAACTTCTTGACGTTCTATCACTTGTGCCCCTCTGTTACTTTAACCGTCACTGAATCGAACTTAACCATGGTTTCTTCAAACCATGGTATTGTTAAGATGGGTATAACCGTCCACCCATCTTCCTCCACCACCTCATCTTCTTCCTCCCCTATTTTCTTCCTCTTCCTCCCTTCTCTTCCTCCTCCACAACTCCTCCGTCCTCCGCCCCCAACACCTCCCCTCCGCCCCATCTTGCCCTCTTCGCCCCCTCGCACCTCCCCCTCCACCCCCGCACCTCCCCCCTCATCCCGTGCACCACCCCCGCACCTCCCCTCTGCCCCCAGCACCTCCCCCCTCCACCCCCCCACCTCCCCCTCCGGCCCCCGCACCATCGAGATTGAGATTCATTAAAATTGAATTCATCAACAAAGCTGGAATTAATTCTAGTCCATTATGGCAACAGATGGAAATAAATCCAGTCATACGACTGAGACTCGTTAAAACCTATGTTCTGCTGTTCGAAGTTGCTAACTAGATTGGGTTCACATGTGGTTCTTCTCAAGGATGGACATGAAATAATTGAGTGCTCACAGTTTGCTCCCATTAACTTCTGATCAGATGCGAGATGGAGGGGAGGAGAGAAGCTCTCAACCACTGTTAATTGGGAATGAGGTGCTTCCAATTAGTGACAGAAGGAGCAATCTCCACCACTGTGTGTGACAGGAGGTGGATGTGGTCTAATTAAAATATGGGTGTGATGATCCAACAAAAAGCATCATGCTCTGTAAATCAATCATGGTTGTTTATTTCCCTCCCAGAGGGCACATTTTGTTGGTAGATTTAGATGATTTGTGACAGATCGCAGATGGACTGTTACAAATTCAAAATGGAAGATGAGTGATCCACTATGTGATTTTGCTTTAAAACCCATGATCACGATTAGGTACATCACATGATCGATGCGTTCAACTCTAGATGTCAACTCAACTATAGTACGAGAAAATCCAAGAATCGGAAACATGTTGGGGGCTGAGGGAGGAGTTGGGGGTGAGGGGAGGAGGCGGTGGAGGAGGAGTAGGAGGCTGGGGAGTAGTAAGAGAAGGAGGAGAAGAAGAAGATGACGGGAGGAGGAGGAAGATGGTGGGATGACTTTCCAGACTTTTTTAAAAAATTAAATTCCTCTTATGACCCCAAAGTTAATACCCGTGAATGGTGGGTATGGACGACCACTAACTCGAGGGGCACAAGTGATAGAATGCTAAAAAGTCAGGGGCAGAGGGACACAAGTGATAAAAACCCAATATTAATTATGTAGGGGAACCAACAATAATCACAAGGAATTAATCAAATTAGATTCCTCACTCGAATTCCTACAAAAGATATCATTAATTTTCTCTATAAACTAATGCGTAAAATATGTCAAAGAGTAGTCTACATGAATCATCAGAGATCCTCAAATAATAATCATCATAAATAGCCTCAGATCTATCCAGAAATTGTGCAAAATTATAGAGCAAGAAAATAGCTTCAAAATGACATATTATGCATAAAAATCAGAGTTCAGATGGAAAAGATATGCTACAATGCGCTGAGGGACTAAAATGTAACAAAAATGAATATTTTCCCTCAAATAGGTCACTGGGGTTCTTATCTACAATTTTCAAGAATCAATTGGGTCTTCTATGTAATTTACCATGGGAGGGGTATTTCTACAATATTCTGGAAGGTGGAGGGGCTAGTGCAAATGTACCAAGAGGCACGTGCGAGGAAAAAGCTGATAGGGGCCTGCTTGCGAATTGCGAAAAGTGAGGGGCCCGATGCAATATTCCCCCCCACTCGCGTGCTCCTCACATGTGCAATGAGGCTCGGGACAGAGGCATGTTGTTCGGGGATTTAAGTAGAGGCTCAGTGTCTGAGCCTAAGTGGCGGCTGGGGAGAGCTTTGATCGATCCGAGCCTTGTAACTTGGGACGAGGCTCGGGCGGGTGGGGTGGCGAGAAGAGGGTTGTAGGATCAAGGGTTGGCCCTTGATCCAACGACTGCGGGAGATCGAGGGTCGTCAACGGAGGGTGAGAAGTTGAGGCAGAGGCTGTAGCTATGATGGAGGTGATGACGTGAGGTGGAGGCTGAAGGCGTAGTGTACGACGGAAGAGGTCGCTCACGGTCGACGAGACGGTGTAAGCGGTGCGAGGTCATGCACGTGCGGTCGATGGAGCTCGACCGAGGTCCAAGGGCGGAGCTCGCATCATCGGAGGCGAGCGGGCGTGAGGCAGGACTGTTGTGTACCTGGAAGAGTTAGAGAAAACAAAGGAAGGAAGGAACGGAGATGGGGGTTTCATGCAAATTTGGTGAATGGATCTAAGCTCCGGCCTTAGCGAGCCTAGAGATTAAGTGGATCTAGAGGACAAAGGAGAAGATGGTGGAATGAGTCGCCTGAGGAAGGATCTAGAAGCTCCTGTCCTTGCTCGAGTATCCTGACGATAGGGGACATGAGCTCTGCAGATGAGAAGAGATGCTACACGGTCGGGGAGGAGCCACAGATCGTACCTGTTCAACTTGTTGTTTTTGCCCACTGCTGTCACCTGGGGTCGCGAAGAGATTTGGACGTGGTCGAGTATTGGTGGATGGGGATGCAGGAGTGGCTGTTGAAGGGATTTTAATGGAGCGGTGGTGGTGGCGTTACACACTCAAGGACGTTACACGTGAGGAAAAAGATGGAGTGATGCGATGTTACGAGAGGAGGATCAAGCGGTGGAACGATAACTGTTTGCGCGAGGAGAGCGGGGATCACGTGCCGCGCATGTGCGCGTTGTGGGGAAGATGGCATGTGCATGGCACGTGCGACGGAGAGGTGAATGGAGGGTCACGTGCGACGGAGAGGTGAATGGAGGGTCACGTGCTAGGCACGTGACCTGGGGGTTGGAAAGAGAATGAGAGGGGGTGAGAGAGTGGGATGCCACGTGATATGCCCAGGGTCCGCCACGTGTCACCTTAAAAAGATGTCAAAATTAAAGAGAAGAAAAAATGGAAAAGAAATAGAAGGAGACATCAGATCGAAAAATTTTCTTCACAAAAGTTGTTTGCCTCAACGAGATCTACAACTTTCATGAAGGAACCGGAAAGAAAAGAGGACAACTTTATAAAGTGGTATTTTTGGTGGTTCTCCATGTGCATATAACCGACTTTTTGGAATTTTGTATTTTTTAGTGGTTCTAAAAGTGGATAAAAATCTGAAAAATATGATAAAACAAAAGACACTTAGTTATATATTAATCTATTTTTTGGATTTTTAATAAATACTAAAATTGGGAAATAAAAAGGGAGTACGGAGTATAAAATTTTTGTACATACTCACAAAGGACACTCGAAAACAATTCAGTTTCTTTAATTTCATTCTTGATCTAAATTTGATTTTTTATGCTGCTTAATAAAACTTTCATCAAAGTTTACAAATGAAGAAGAAATAAAATTAAAAGGTTTAATTATGTACATAAAAACTCCGATAAAAAATAGCAAAAAGATAAAATACGCAAAAGAGACCCCACCCCCTACTTTCACATATGAGCTCTGAATTTTATAAAATTGATCTTATTTTGAAGATATTTGAAAATAAAGTATTTAAAAGTGAGCATACCAAAATCAGACACTGTATGAGGAAGATATGCGCATTTTAATTCGTCATATGTGAAATTATGCTTTGGGATTATTTAGCACTTATTTGATTTAGTAAATTTTTTGTATTTTTTTATTTATTTTTGTTAGTAATATCTATATAATGGAGATAATTTCAGGTCAATCAGAGTTAGGATGAATTAAAGAAAAATAAAGGGAATTAGCAGCTTATTAGGTCAATTTACACTTTATGCAATTATGCATGATGAACTGCAAATATTATTTATACATATATGAATTCTAATGACGATATATTAATTATTAGATGCATATGAATTATGGTGAATAGATCTTAATTGACCAATTTTAGCATGTTGAATCCGAATCATACCCCTATACTTAAATCGTGCTCGTCCCCGAGCATCAAAGAATGAATGGCTTAGTTGGATAAATTCATGATTATGCATGTGAAGTTTTAAGGCTCAATTCGTCGAAGACTTTTAATTTGAGTGATCCTAAAATTTTGGGCTCAACCATGCTTTAATCAAAATGAATCCAACTTCTCTATTTTCAGACTCTTTGTTTGTACATATAATATAGGGATATGACTTTTACTATACTGCAATCATGAGAGTTGAGCCGAGATGTTACCGAAGGTTCCAGTCCAAGAGACTCTCCTCTAGACCTAATCCTCAACACTATGGAATCAGTCGGTTCTTGCTCCAATCAATTGTCTCATTAGTTTGTCAGACTTGAAAGTGTAGATGGATGGCTAGATGATGGAGGGCGTAGGATTGTGTATATTTTTATCTCCCTCACATTGGAACAAGGGACCTCTCGAGTGCCTTATTACTCAATACATGTATATTTTTGTTGCGGTGTCCGTCAAGAGAATTTGGAGTCGTCTGCACTTGTTTTTCTGGGAGTACATCAAGGTTTGTCTATTTTGAGTATCTAAGATACCTTCGACACCCAGACTTGTATCACTATACGATGCATAGCCCTTTTATGGTGCTAGCCCGACTCCTTGGTCCTAATAATGTTTGGTTAAGTGGACACTTAAAAAATGGTTGGGGGCGCTCGCCTTTGGTGGAAACTCATTGTAATTTGACTTTGTGTTTGAGAGATATTTTCTTTCAATATTTGTATCTTTTCTTTTATTTTTGACTAGATCCACTGCTTTTACCAAGAGTTGGCACACACTGGTCAACAATTTAATTAGGTTTCATCACACCCTAGTACATAGGTCAATATCAAATGATAGCATGCGAACTTGTTCACATACTGACTAGGGTTTTGTTGACACTCAGGTTCCTTGAAGCCTTCATTAACTTTTTCCCGTCCTCGAGTATCATTAGATCAGTTCTGGACTCAAATCACCAGTCCTAGTTCCTTAAGTGATAACTCAACTCATCTCATCAATAATGCAATTGTGAAAGTGTTGTGCTGATCATATTCTTTTAAAAGGTAGAGATGAAGAGTGCAATACAACGCTCAAATATTTCAAACTATGGAAGTGTAGATTGTAAGTTTCAAAAACCCTAATGACTAGGCTTGGTTAACTCAGTCTTTCAAGATCTCAGAAATCCAGTGTCCTCAAATCTGCACCCTTGAGTGACAGTGAATGTGTCAGGAATATACCAACCAAGGAATGCATGGATGCATGAGATGCTTAGTGAAATGAAAGACCATGATTGATAATTTTTTTATGCAAAAAGTTTTTTTTTGCTTTTTTTATTTTCTTTTTTCTTTTCCTTTTTTTGAAAACATGTATTATTTATAGAAAGAATTTAGTAAAACATACATAACTTGTAAAGTACGAGCTATGGATATAGTATGCAGAATATATGCAAATATTCCCCCGATACTTAGCTTGTGCTATGTCCTCATGACACAAAGTGAAATGCAGACATAGCTCATACTAATTATAGTTAAGTGAAAAGGAAAAGAAGTTGACATGTCCCCCTATACTTAGACTTTTGAGGGACTAAGCATAGCAGAAAAGTACGAAATGAGGTAGTCGAGGGTGAGGGGAAAAGAATAAAAGTAATGTATAGACAATGATACCGGTCCCCCTATACTTAGGATCAGGTCAACCTAAGTATGAGAAGTAATCACAGGTGGGGACCGAGGAGATGAACGGAGTGATGGATTTACAGAAGAGTGATGAAATTTTTATAGAAGAGGTGTTTCATCCGGGTCGCTCGAGTCTTTCGTCTAATACAATGCCTTGAGTGAAGGAGATCTGCTCTACTTGCACTAAATGCTCATTTGATTCGACAAAATATTTAAGTAGCTGACCGTTGACTATAGAAATTTACATGTTGTCTACGGTCTCTGAGATATCAACACTTTCGTTATTGCGCACCTCTCTCATGATGAAGGGTCCTGTCTATTTGGATTTCAATTTATCTTGGAAAATTTTGAATCTTGCATTAAACAACCATACTTTCTGCCTTGGGATAAAGGTCTTTATTCGAATGTTCTTGTCGTGCTATTTCTATACTCTGTCCTTGTAAATGGTGTTGTTTTCATATGCATAATTTCGGATTTCGGATAGTTCATTCAACCATATCCCCGTTCTTCTTTTTTTGGTGAAAGTTCCAATTGATCTTTTTGATTGCCCATTTTGATTTATGCATGAGTTCTATGGGCAAATGACATAGATTTCTATATACCTTTCGAAATGGGGAGTTGCCCAATGGGGTCTTGTAAGCTTTCCAGTAAGCCCATAGAACTTGGTCCAGGAGTTGGGACTACTTCTTCCTATCAGGGCTAACTAACTTCTGTAAAATTCCTTTGACCTCCCTGTTTGACACCTCGACCATGCCATTAGATTGTGGATGGTAAGGACTAGCGACACAGTGCTCGATGTTGTATTCCTTAGTCAACTTATTCATCTCCCGATTGACGAAGTGGTTACCCTCATCAGATATTAATACCTTAGGGATTCCGAACCTCGAATTTAGACTTATTTTATTTTATTTTATTTTTGATAATTTATTTTATTTTAATTATGTGCACATGTTTTAAATAATATATACAATTTTGTAAAAATAAAAGAAATTGAAAAATCTAAAGAATAAATATATTGAATATTATATACATGCAAGCGTACAATGGGGGCCCAAAACTTAACTTTTGCATCTTAACTCCAAATTGAATGAAACCACTTTCATTAAATAGCTTATTAAATTTTATATACAATTAAAGTTAGTTTGATCAAGTTTGATACTATAGGGAGAAGATACATGTCTGCAAAATTTGTGTTTTTGCTTTTTATTTTATGTGTCCCCAACACATTGTGTATTATTTTTCAATGAAATCAATTTTGTATTTTTATTCGTATTTTTATATATAATATTCATGTTAAGGGTTTTGTTATTTGATGTGTAAAAATACTAAAATAAGATAGGTCCCAAAAAATAATTATTGATGAACTACAAACTAGGGTTTTGATGTATTATATGTATAATTCTTCTGCCCTATCTACCCTACTTTAGTCCTTGTCAATCTAGTCATCATGTTGACTTGGTCTCGAGGTCTAGGTTCATTCAATTCCTTTAGTATTTCATTTCTTTTTATTTTCTTCCATTATTATTTTATTTTGTATTTAAATACATTAAATATATGATATTTTGTACAATTTAAAGAGTGTTTATTTTGACAAATAATGATATATACATACATTTAACTAGGGATTTAAGGCCAAAATGAAAGAACAAAGGTGATGAAATGGAGATTCATTAGTAAGTATGCCCTGAAATACAAGAGGTGATGGGTCAAAAATAGCTCGACAATGCGAATTTTTCATAATCTGATTACTACATAATAGAATCAAAGAAAAGTCAGGTGCATGCAACACATTCTGCAGACGCATCAAAGGTGTCAAACTAATATCCCCCTATCAAATGATATGGGAATGAGTCCCTTCTGATATGCCAACGGTTCCCCCTAAAGGACACGCCTGCAAGTTGGAAGCTTATCTCTATCGCCACATATGTGATGTGTCACACTGGAGTCCATAATCCATTCTGTAATATCAGATCCATGACAAGTAGTAAGAGCATAGGTATTACCGGATGTACCGAAGGAGGCAGAATTTGAAACATCTGAGTGGCCTCCTGGAGTAGGGGAAGAATCTAGGTAAATCCCCGAAGGCATAATGTCCCGTAGTCGAGCAACGAGGTCATCATACCTTTGATTCGAAGAAGCGACAACATGAGAATATGCTTGCTCCGCTAAACAAGCCAATGCAAGAAAACCATGCTTGGGGTAACATGTATCCTCTGTGTGTCAAGGGTGATGACAATAAGTACATGGTGAAGGATTATTGGAAAATCCTCAAGCGCATCAAGGAAGCATGGGGATCGCATCGTATAACCTCTAACATGAGGTCCATATCTATGAAAATCGAGAAGAACTACCTCTACCACAGGAGGCTGCCATCACATAAGAAGTCCAACTCAGGAAGTAGATGGGACAGTGATTCTACTGAGTTTGTGGAAACTTCTTCCACGGGAGGAATAGTAGCATCTGCCAGAATCAACGAACGCATAGCCTCATACTCAGGGTCAAATGCTGCAAGGAATACACTAACCATGGTGGCATTCCTATATGTCTTTTGCCGCTCAGGAGTAGATGTGAGGAACATGAAATTGTGCAGCTTCTCAAACATCCCACGTAGGGACATGCATAGAGAATTAAGGGTTTGTTTATTCGGCTTGATGGTAAAAATATCGTGTTGTAGATACATGACCTTAGTCTCATTCCTTGCCTGGGAATAAGTGGCTAAGAGGATATCCCACATTGTCTTGGCGGTGGGTTGATGTAACACAACATTGGCAATCTCAATTGCCAATGTTCCAGTAAGCCAGATCTTAGAATATGCACATCCACCTCCCACGAGGCATTGGTTCCCTTTTTTCTCAACCGACTCTTCCTTGGCAAGAATATGTTTCTTACCCGTAGACTTCATGAGGCTCATGAACTGCATGGCCCAGAGCTCATAGTTCATCCCATCTATCTTGACAATTGGCGCTGGTTACTCTCTGACATAATACCATATGAAGAAACTAGGATTTTGTAGACCAAAAGAAATTCGTCTACGTAGACATATAGATATTTGATTGCATGCGTGGACTTATACAATAAAATCTATCTCCATGAGCGGGCCTCTACTCGAGGAAGAGGAATAGGAGAGGTAGAGAAGAGTCTCAGTGGCAAAAAGGGACTATCAACAATGGTGCAATATAGTGTCAAAGGCGTCACCGCTCGCCTGGGAGTACCGCCGTAAGGGATGATAGCAGAGTTGTTACCACCGAAGGGGGTGGCCGGCGATAAGGGGAGGTTGAAGGGGGGACTCCACTAGAGGGAGGCTGGTGGCAGGAGGCCGAAAGGGGCACTGTTGTGAGAGGGGTTGACAGCAGGGCCATCGCCACTGGAAGGGTTGCTGCCAAAGGTGCGAACAATAGTATATTAGGGTTAGGGTTTTCTTGGGTACGAGAGCTCCAGCCTTGAACTGCCGCTCTGTTACCATGTTGAGAAAAATAATGAAAGTTGTTTACTCTTGAGAACCCTAGGCTCTCTTATATAGAGGAGAGACCTATGGGTAAAATACATAAGACACACATAAGTAAAGATAAATAAAGAAACAATACACCAAACACAAATATATTTCTACAAGGGAAATTCAGTCATTACTATGTATTATAAATTTATAGTCAATATTAATTTAATCAAATCAAATCAACATAAGTTTAAATAATCTAGGATAAGGATTAATGTAATCAAATATCTTGCACTTATGTAAAAAATGCAGTAATCAAATAGTAATGCAAATGAACACAATTTTCTCATTTTAGAAGATTAGAATATGATCCATTCATAGCCTTTCTCAAGATATCTCTTCCCAAGTCATGCAGAATGATGAGTGAGAGCATCTCTTTAATTTTTAAGGCACTAATTAAGTAACCATCATAACAAGCAAGGCTTAAACACCAAATTAATCACGAGTGAACTTAATATAAACATACTAAATTGTAATCGAGCAGTTACGTCGATTTCAAGCGTTATAGATTCAAGATATCTTCAATGTAGTTAAGTCAATTTCTAATGTTATAGACTCAAGATATCCCGATTTTAGAAGATTAAATATAACCCATGCATATTTAGCCTTTCTCTAGATATCTCTGTTCATGTCATGTGGAATGTTGGGTGAGAGCATTTTTTTAATTGTTAAGGCATTAATTAAGTAACCATCACAACAAGCCAGACCTAGACACCAAATCAATCCTGATTGAACTTAATATAAACATACTAGACTGTAATTGAGCAGTTAAGTCAATTTCTAGTGTTACAGACTCACGATCAAGCATGTACATGAAAGGGAGATATGAAATAAATGGACATTCCAGTTATTGCATATAATGAAACAAATAAAAATGATCTCAGGTTCAAAATTTGCAAGTTGCAACCATCACACATCAAACTAGAAGGCATTATATAACGCGGACTTAAAATTCATTGCGATTCCGAATATTTACAAAATATTAGATCCAAATCCTGATGTGAATATACCAAATATATATTTTAATTAATTTTGAGTATGGAATAGGAAAAACAAGTCATTATATTTTATCGATTCCTCATCCAGCTCTGCCTATGGAGAAATCCAATTTCTTAAGGTCACATGGTCGGAATTGTGTGAAACTTTTTCACTCCAAGTGGGATCTTGATTAGTGACTTATTAACAAGTCTTTAAAGCTTTATATGTCTCAAAAATAGCAGTAATGAGTTCCATAATTATTCTCTACGATCAAAAGATCGAAATACAAGTATGTGAGCACTTTCAACATCCAAATCTTCGCCTAAACATCATCAAAATTTGGGAGCCTTTTGGGTATGAGTTCATACCTTCTACATATCATAAATATCCCGGAAGCAATGTTATAAATAGAAGTGAACAACAACAACATCATATGTCACTGAATCATTCAAAATACGGAGGTTATTGAAAAAAATGTACCTACGAACGGGGAAACATGACCTATTGCTCATTGGACCCGGATGCAATCCAAATCCTTTAGATAACGGTATGATACCATTATAGCCTTATCCAACTTCAGGAGATCTTGATCGCCAAATTCTCCAAGCATATAATTTCTTTAAAATGGGTTGACGAGATTATATTGAATTGAAATCTCAAAGGCTGGTTTTAACTGTGCCTAAAAATACCAGAGTACTGAATGTTGATTAAAGTGGATTGCTTCGAAAATTTGAACTCCTGGCACATTCGACAGTACAATGTATTGATGGTTTATTAATCTGGTCTTACAAGTGATCTCCATCGTATTGCAGCAAAGCATGTGAAAGAAGTATCCACCTGTGGGTGATGGCATTGGGATTGCCTCTACATCACCACTACCCATAAATTGTGACCACTTTAATAAAGAAATTTGTAAAGCTTCTGAACTATGAGTGCCTAAAACTCTTCTGGACTATCCAGTTAAACTCTTGGTTGATATCCCTAATATCAAGAACATTCCACGAGTGGTAGAAGTTCAAAGGTGTAATGTCCCGGGCTTAGGTCCTCGGTCCGTTATCGAGGAAAACTGACCCTGACAACTTGTTGGGTTCGGACCCAAATGGATCCGTTGACAACCACCCAAAATGCTTAAGCCCAAGTTGTCAAGTAGTAATCTCCACCACTTATAAACCACACCCACACTTCGTGAGTTTTAGGTATGACACTATGTTTGTTGAGATGTTACAACCTCCCCCATATATTCGCAACGTCCTCGTTGCGACATGGCACATCACTTATTCCCAGTAATAGTGACGGCTCCACGCTCCGGGTAGCCTTTTCCTCCAACCTCTTTGTAGGGGTGGCTCCACCTCTCGGGTAGCCCTTTCCATTATCAGAGGAGCATGGTTTTGATACCATTTGTAACATCCCAGACTTAGGTCCCCGGTCCGTTATTGAGGAAAACTGACCCTGACAACTTGTTGGGTTCGGACCCAAATGGATCCATTGACAACCACCCAAAATGCTTAAGCCCAAGTTGTCAAGTAGTAATCCCCACCGCTTATCAACCACACCCACACTTCGTGAGTTTTAGGTATGGCACTATGTTTGGGGTTGGGATGTTACAAAAGGTGGACGAGAACTTTGAGGTATCTCTACACCTACTCTCTTGTGATCACAATATTAGATTTCTGCATTATGATACACCCCTGGTGAAAAACATCCCTATTATGAAATTCCAGCATTTCCTTCAAAACTGCTTCCCATTTTTGAACTTGCTAAGTAAACCTTTCATGCCTCTGCCTAAATGCGTGCAAACCTTGATGTTTTGCCATTCCCGACACATCCGCGACCCCTTGTCTCTGAAACCATTGTATCAAAACTAGTTCTTGATCGTGAAACTATTGAACAGACATTGCTTTGGATCCTAAGTAAAGGTCAGTTGGCCAGTTGGTTGATGCATCTCTATGGGATCATTTAAAGGAGCTCTCTATCATAGAGGTGAAAATGATAAAAACTTCAAATGATGACCCGACATATATTCATCACTAGATCTACTGTCCTAGTCTATTTTCAAACTTAAAACACTTGATGACCTGACATATATTCATCACATTAATATATATGATTCACCTTCTGATGTGGAAAAGCATTTGAGACTCCTGACCTTGGGACACTTCGACCCAGTCAAAAATCATGGCTGCTGATTTAAACCTCGTTTGGCTTTGTTCAGATAGACTATGTGATGGTCAATTAAGTCAACATGATAAAATATTCAAACGTTGGATTCATTCTTTGTGGCTCAGCAAAATTCCAATTAAGAAGGTCAAATACAATTGGTCTGGAACCTCTAATCCTTTATCCTGTGCCCGTCTGGACAACATTATAACCAACATTCTTCTATGGCTCTATTCTTTAATAAATCTATAAATTTTGCCACAGTCATCTTAATTCCGTATTGAATCATTGTCTTTACAAGGAAAACCTCGAGAAGGTTGCTTCGAAATTTGAAATCATCCATTACCATGGGAAAATTCCTTCTGTTCTTGGGCCGCGAATATTGAGAGAGGATTAAGTTGGTTATCGAACAATGGCGGAATAATCAAATACCATACCTAACTAAAGAAACTGTCCATATTGAAGAACTCATTACTGAAAAGGAGTGTTGTCTTAACGCGGAGGATGTCGGTCTCCTAATTGACTTGAAGATTTTAAACCCCAAAGTGGAAGGATTAAGAAGTGATAAATGCGTTTATGTAATCAACGGGAGAAGGGATCATAAAAATATGAGATTTTTGAAGATGATGGTGTCTGCAAAACGTAGCAAAGATCACATTGCTTCTCTTAAAGATGAAGTTGGTCGTTCCACATCTAAAATTCAAGAAATGGGTAAAGACTCTCACTTCTTTTTATGAAAGTCGATTTGAAGACCATCAAGATGGGGGGTTAAGGTCCATATCCCGTAGAATCTATCTGCGTTGACCCTCGATCCTGAAGCTCTTGTGGCCCCCTTCTCTTTGACTGAAGTGTGAAACACCAACTTAAAAAAAAAGACAATCTTGGGACCTAATAGATTCAACTTCGAATTCATCAGGAAACTTTGGCCTCTCTTAAGATCAAACTTCATATGCTTAATTGATAGCCTAAAGGCATCCAATTTTTGTAGTTTGGACCTTCGACACTTGAACAATGCAATCATATCACTAATCTATGATATGGGGGATCCCACAACTATTGAAAATTATTGTCCCCTTAGCATGATTAACCGCCTAACAATGATCATTTCAAAGATTCAAGAAATAGGTGGGTGCCTATGATGAACCCAACCATTCCTCCTTCTCAATGCTCCTTCATCAAAGGTCGTTTTTCATGCGATGTGTTAGCTTAATTCAAGGGTGGACTCTAGAAATGTCCTCGACACTTTAGATGGTCATCTGTGTTGAATTTTTTGCGAGCGTTTGGATGTCGAAACAAATTTATAACTTGGATCACTGCTATTCTTGAAACAACTAGTCTGCTTTAGTGTGAACTATCCATCTATGTGATTTTAAAGCCAAACAGAGGGAGTAGACAAGGTAACTCTATCAATCTACGTGATTTTAAAAACGGATATGATGACATATGGATTTGAATATATCCATATCCGCCAAAAAATGCAACTATATCCATATATCCACATCCTAAACAAAATGAATACTGTATCTATATCCATACTTGTACTTGCAGAAAAATAAGGGTTGTCATCCTCACCTATATTCATATTCACCAAAATAAAAAAAATTATATCTATATTCACTTAAAAATGAAAACGATGATGAAAGAATAAGGATATATTCACATCCGATTGCATCCTTAGTTGTAACGTCAGTAACATCACAATTACTCTTCTATCCAGCCTTCTTTTTCAAATGCATAAAAGGCAGGAATACACTAAGAAGCCATATTTGAAGAGAGAACACCAACAGAAATTCAAAATAAACATTAGGGTAAATTACGAAAAGGGTACCAACAATACGGTGGTTTCCGATTAAAGACCTCATGTTTCAAATGTAACAAAGAGAGACCCGACCCTATTTCTTGTCTCAAATACATGCCTCCGCAAGCTTCCTCAACCCTTGTATATCTCCCTTTGTTACATTTGAAAAAAGAAGACTTCTAATTCGGAATCAAGGCATATTTAGAGTCCATTTTCGCAAGTTACTAGTAGTAGTGTTGTTAGGTGTAATCCCTTAAGTCCCCTCATCCAGTGAGGATCGTCTGCAGTACTGCAGACACTTGTGGTAGAAGTGTGAATCCAAGATCAAGCGGTTTGCACAAATTCGCACTTTTTTTGTGGGCCCTACTGTGCAAATTCGTGTGAATCGCTCGATCAAGATCGAGCGGTTCAGGCAGTTACTGCGGAGTCTGCAGTACTGCAGACAATCCGCCCCCCCGCCCCCCATCTCCGTTTGCACAGTAGTATTTTTTCACTAGACAATAATCGGGCACTCTTTCTTGTTAATTTTTATTCTGGCAAAGTTTCTTACGTTGTTGAAACGTGTCGATATTCTTTCTGGTCGATGTAAGATAGTTCTTATTTTATTTTTGTATATTACCTTCATTTGTTTGGTTATGGCGACGTTTGGAATCTACGTTCATGCTCTTTCATGCTCGCAGAGGACTTGTGTGAAATGGATACAAGAATCTGATGTGGGCACTGCCGGTATTTATTTCTTATTCATGTGCGCGTTTCCTCTCCTTTTCTTGGATCATATTACAATTGGAATTTGAATGAGATTTCTTATGCCATCGCAAGCACATGCCCATCTTTGTAAAACCCCAAAATCTATCCAAGCCGGAGCTCAAGCAGCATCAGCTCAGATTTATCCCACCGGTCTGACAGCATCTGGGGCGGGCTGTAGCAGTCATCCATCCAAGATTCGGTGTTGAGATCACGGTTGGTGTAGGAATGTATCCAGTCCGAGCTCCGAGAAGGAAAACCGAAAGCTATATTCACGAGAGTGCAGATGACATGATCCATCAACATCCAATCGTTGCGGCTTTTCGTCGAAGCGAGAAGCACCTGCATGGTAGATGACAAGCAGATCCTGTCATTACAGCAAACTGACCATAATTACAATACAATGTAGTCAGGACCTATCTATATAGCAAAGTATCACAGATGTAATTTATTGGCTCTGTTATGAATACAAAGAGGAGCAGTAATCTGTCTTATTTAATTAGTATCAGTCAGTTTTGACAAAAAAACAGTTGTCACAAGCAAAATTTTAAAAGGTGATTAATGGCATCAAAAAACCATTCGGGGCCATCAAATTTTAGTATTATGGCTGGAGTCATGGCTGATGATCTCCAGCTTAATCTTAATATTCTGGCGATTCCCTCCGTCCTCCTAACGATTCCCTCCGCCCTCGACATACTCCTGGGCACCCTCGACTATGTATCAAACTCCATCTATCTTGCATCTATGTCTCCTGTCAACGCGGGGAAGCTTTCAGCGAAGTCGTCGGAGCCCAGTGTTACATTCGCTCCCAGCCTCTCAACTGCAAGCTCCATGTTCCCTATGTCTATATTAAATCTGTTTAAATTTTTTATTATATTTCTTTTGTATGTGTATACATATTATATATTTGAGTGTGTTTTATGATATTTAGTCATATACAAATGCATGAAGTTATCTGGAGTTGTGTGCTGATTGGAATAGCTTTACTATTGTGAAAACGAGGGACTTGAATGCAACTCGTTTGATTTTTTGGCCCATAAATAACTTATAACATTTAGCATATTTACCATGTTAGTTAAGTTTTTAGTACATTTTTAACACCTAACTACAGGAAAGTGCATGTGCTTTCTTCCGAGGTTTAGCTTAATTATAGCTTGTTAATATGAGTCTGTCAGATACTCATCAGGGAGTAGCTCACTATGATCTTACTGCTACAAACACGCATGTATCGATTTTATAGGCCGATGTTCCTTACTTGGGAACGCCCATCATCAGTGTACGAAAGTCCATACAAGTATGCTTGTTCAAAACTCAAGTCATGCTCTGACCCATTTCAGTGTACACAGCATATAGCGATATAGAGGACTCTAAAGCATATGCGCAAGGTTGATTGTTCAAAAATACACGAAAAAATTCAATTAAATGAACAGGTGTACTTAACATAAAACATCCAACTAGTAGTTGACATATAGATCTTGCTAAAATAATAAATATTGCATGTTAAGCTATACCCAAACTTGTTCCAAATGACTTGATGGGGGTTGGAAAATATACATAGAATATAAGAAAGCAGGGAACCTGGAAAGACAGGGTCCAATTAAGAGATGCAACATATTCTACCTTATTCAAGTTTGTCTTCTTTTATCTTCTTCTCCTCAAGAACTTATAAAATTCATAAATTCATCAGAACCTACCATGGGTTAGTATCATATTAAGTAGTCAACAGATTCTTTAACTAAAACATCACGAGGAAAAGAGGAGACTTTTTTTCTAGAAAAAAGAGGTATCAGACGAGGAGACGCCAAGTTATATGCATTCACATTCTAAAAAACTACAAGGACCGTAATGCCTTTAATCTTTTTGCATGCTTGATTACATTCTCCACATACATTCACTCACTCCAGAGCATAGATCCATTCTGTACAAGTTACATAGACCATGGGATAGTTGTCAACCATATCTTGGTGGGGCTACTCCAATGTTCCAAACTTTGCAGGGACTCTCGGAAACCAAACCCGATCAGAGATAGATACCCTCTCAACACACATCGTGGACCATGACTTCCTTGCAACAAAACTATTGGAGTATGTGCGTCACTTGTGTAGATGGGTAATTGGGTCCCTCTAGGGTCCAGTTACCACATCCAGTGGTTTAGTCCCACATCTACTATTTGTGGGACTTGGAGACTTAGTGAGGGCTAATAAGAAGCCCCACACTCATTGTATCAACAGAGAAACCTTCAATAGAAGAATCAACCCTTTGAGGCATTTTCCCGTGGTTTAATCCCGCTCCTCACGGAGTAGGGTTCCACGTAAAAATCTTGGCGCTCTTCATTATTCTTATTCTTTATCTCTGATATTATTCTTCTGCATTCTCGTTTTCTAACATGGTATCAGAGCGGGTTTGGTTTTAGGGTTTGATGTTGAAGTTTTATTGCATTTATGTTTGTTGATTATCAAGATCTTTTTAAATTCGAGAAGTTTCGACTCTGTTTGAAAATTGGTCAAAATTCTGAATCGATTCTGCATTTGGAGATCCCATTGGCCGAAATCAAGAAAATTCTAGGGTTCTGTGAACCCTGTAGAGATAGTTTCTAGAATTAATAATGGTTTATGTATCTTTTTTGCTATTTTCTTCTTTTATGTAGACGTCTCTGTAATTTACCCTTAAGGCCTCTCCCTATATAAGAGAGCCTAGGGTTTTCTATGAATTAGATCGAAGACTCCTTTTTCTTCTAACATGGTATCAGAGCCGCCTTAGGGCTCTCCTCCCTTCCCCACCCGCCGCCCCTCCCTTCTCCTCCCTTCCAGCCGCTGCCAGCGGCTTCCATCGGCCCCCAGCGCCCTCCCCAGCGGCAGTCAGCCACCAGCGGCGCCCAGCCGCCCTCCCCAGTGGTCCCACAGCCCCTCTCGGCGGCACCCAGTCGCCCTAGCGGCCACCACCAGCCCTCGCGGCATCCGCCTGCCGCCTCCAGCGACCCCTGCCAGCCCCAGCGGCACCCCCATCTGTTGCCGTAGGCCTTCCAGTGGCCTCCAGCAGTCCATAGACATCGTTCTCGAGGCGATTCAAGGGCTGTAAGCTTCCTTGGAGGCGTGCCCTAGACCTCTCTTCCTTCGATTTATGGATTTGAGTGCGTAAAAGTCTACACACGTACTCAAATCCGATGCAGTTGGTGTAGACGCTCATCATCGTGTCTATTTACCCCTCGTCTTCTCCAAGCAGCAATATGTCATAATCGAAAGTCGATTTGCCCTCCACCGGTGCATTCAAGGGTCCTGCGCCAATAGTGAAGATGGACGGGTCTAACTATGAGCTATGGGCTATGCAGTTCATGAGCCTCATGAAATCAAATGGTAAGAAACACATTCTTACCGAGGATGAGCCTGCGGAGAAGACATTAATCTATGCCTCATGGGAGGCCGATGACTCTTACGCAAAAGTCTGGTTGTCTGGTACGTTGACGATGGAGATAGCTAACGATGTCCTCCATCAGCCCACTGCTAAGGCAATGTGGGACATTCTTGCTGCTACGTACTCGCAGGTGTGAAATGAGACAAAGATGTTGCAGCTTCAACATGACATCTTTACGATGAAGCAGGCCGACAGACCTCTCCATTCTCTATACACCTCCCTGAGAGGGATGATCGAGAAGCTATACAGTACCATTCCTCTGACTGCTACTCCGGAGCAGCAGAAGGCGTTTCGGAACGCCACCATGGTAGGAGTTCTACTTGCGGCTCTCGATCCTGAGTATGATGCTGCACGGTCACAGATTCTAGCAGATGCAGTAATTCCTCCAGTGGAGGATGTCTACAGAAGGCTCAGTCGTATTCCAGTTTCCTCCAGCTCTTCTACTCCACCCCCATCTGCGATGGCAGCTTCGCGTGGGAGAGGTGGACCGCCTTCAGGGCGTGGTCGTGGACGTGGCCGTGGACCTCAAGGTAGAGGAGGTCGCTTCAGTCAGATGTGCTCGTATTGTCACAGAACTGGACACTCGGAGGAGACATGCTACTCAAAGCATGGGTTCCCAGCATCGGCACGGGTTGCAGAGCATTCACAGTCTCCATTACCGCCTCCTGCAGATCATAGATTTGACGAACTTGTGGCCCGTCTCCGCGATATTATGCCACATTCCTCTGATGATTCATCAGGTGGCTCTTCAGATATTGCAGCCACAGCCACTGCCAGTTCATCTGCCGCAGCCAGTTCCTCAGGTAGATCATCAGCACTCATACCTTCTCATGATATATCTGACTGGGTTATCGATTCCGGAGCCACACATCATCTTTGTCGAGATAGAGGAAGATTACAGGCCTACAGGGATATTCCTCCCGGTCGCTCAGTACAGATAGCAGATGGATCTTACTCACCCCTTGTTGGCCAGGGGGAGGTTTTCTTATCCTCCACCATGCAGCTGCAGAATGTTTTACATGCCCCTGAGTTCTCACTGAATTTGCTGTCTATTAGTCAGATTACAAAGGATTTGAATTGTCGTGCTATATTTGACCCGTCTTCTCTCATTTTTCAGGATATACTCACGGGCAAGGTGATTGGCTGTGGCTCTGAGCAGAACGGTTTATATCGGCTGGTTCGGGAATTCTATGCTAGCGTCTCCTCTCACTCCACTGGACCAGTCTCACCTTACATTTGGCATCTTCGTTTTGGTCACCTTTCGCTCCAGAAAATGCGTCATCTTCTGCCCCAGATCTCTCCAAGTTCGTCGTTTCGCTGTGAAACATGTCAGTTGGGAAAGCATCATAGGTCGAGCTTTCCAGGTCATCAGAGTCGGAGCAGTAACTCCCCTTTTGAGTTGTTACATATAGATATATGGGGTCCGAGTCTTGTACCCGATCACCAGGGACACAGATTTTATCTTGTGGTGGTAGATGATTTTTCTCGTGTCTCTTGGGTATTTCTTTTGAAGAATAAATCTGAAGCAGGGGATGTTATCAAAAATTTGATTAATGAAGTGCAGAATGTTTTCTCTTCGTCAGTCAAATATGTTTGGACTGATAATGCCCTGGAATTTTGTACACGCTCTCTTTCTCAATTTCTGTCATTGAAGGGTATTATTCATCAAACAACCTGCGCATATACATCCCAACAAAATGGTGTGGCGGAAAGAAAGCATCGCCATCTCTTGGATTTTACTCGTACTCTGTTGATTCAAAGTTGTGCTCCTATCTCTTTCTGGGGGGATGCTGTCCTTACTGCATGCTATCTAGTCAATAGAATGCCGTCCTCTGTCCTTGGAGAGAAGATACCCATCTCTCTTATTTTTCCAGACAAGGAGCTATTCTCACTACCACCACGTGTCTTTGGTGCTGTGGCGTTTGTCCATCGTCTATCCCCTGGACTTGACAAGCTCTCTCCAAGAGCAGTCAAGTGCGTCTTTGTTGGTTATTCCAGAACTCAGAAGGGATACCGGTGTTATGATCCTACAACCAACAAGTACTTTGTTAGTGCGGATGCCACTTTCTTCGAGTCGGTTATGTATTTCTCGCCAGCTGGGGACAGAATGGCACCATCCACCAACACTGATGATATTTATGTTCCACCACCACCTGCTTGTACTTCACCTGAGTCGTCTCCTGTGTCAGTTCCTATGCCAGCACCACCGCCACCACCACCTCCACCTCCACCCATTCCACAACGAATCATATCACCGTTTCCTAACCACTATACGCGTCGGTCAGGTCCTGCTCAGACAACAGATCAGCCAATCACTACGCCTCAGGTATGTTCAGATGATGTTACTACTGACGGGTCAGGTTCGGTACATATGCAGGATGACTCATTACAGGTGGACCCAGATGATGATCTTGATGTTCCAATTGCTATTCGGAAACAGAGACGACAGTGTGCATCCTATCCATTTGCTTCACAGGTTTCCTTCCACCGCCTCACAGGTGATTTTCAGAAGTTTGCCACAACATTGTCTTCCGTGGTCATACCACGGACATACCAGGAAGCCTTGAAGAGTCCTTGCAGATCATAGATTTGACGAACTTGTGGCCCGTCTCCGCGATATTATGCCACATTCCTCTGATGATTCATCGGGTGGCTCTTCAGATATTGCAGCCACAGCCTCTGCCAGTTCATCTGCCGCAGCCAGTTCCTCAGGTAGATCATCAGCACTCATACCTTCTCATGATATATCTGACTGGGTTATCGATTCCGGAGCCACACATCATCTTTGTCGAGATAGAGGAAGATTACAGGCCTACAGGGATATTCCTCCCGGTCGCTCAGTACAGATAGCAGATGGATCTTACTCACCCCTTGTTGGCCAGGGGGAGGTTTTCTTATCCTCCACCATGCAGCTGCAGAATGTTTTACATGCCCCTGAGTTCTCACTGAATTTGCTGTCTATTAGTCAGATTACAAAGGATTTGAATTGTCGTGCTATATTTGACCCGTCTTCTCTCATTTTTCAGGATATACTCACGGGCAAGGTGATTGGCTGTGGCTCTGAGCAGAACGGTTTATATCGGCTGGTTCGGGAATTCTATGCTAGCGTCTCCTCTCACTCCACTGGACCAGTCTCACCTTACATTTGGCATCTTCGTTTTGGTCACCTTTCGCTCCAGAAAATGCGTCATCTTCTGCCCCAGATCTCTCCAAGTTCGTCGTTTCGCTGTGAAACATGTCAGTTGGGAAAGCATCATAGGTCGAGCTTTCCAGGTCGTCAGAGTCGGAGCAGTAACTCCCCTTTTGAGTTGTTACATATAGATATATGGGGTCCGAGTCGTGTTCCCGATCACCAGGGACACAGATTTTATCTTGTGGTGGTAGATGATTTTTCTCGTGTCTCTTGGGTATTTCTTTTGAAGAATAAATCTGAAGCAGGGGATGTTATCAAAAATTTGATTAATGAAGTGCAGAATGTTTTCTCTTCGTCAGTCAAATATGTTTGGACTGATAATGCCCTGGAATTTTGTACACGCTCTCTTTCTCAATTTCTGTCATTGAAGGGTATTATTCATCAAACAACCTGCGCATATACATCCCAACAAAATGGTGTGGCGGAAAGAAAGCATCGCCATCTCTTGGATTTTACTCGTACTCTGTTGATTCAAAGTTGTGCTCCTATCTCTTTCTGGGGGGATGCTGTCCTTACTGCATGCTATCTAGTCAATAGAATGCCGTCCTCTGTCCTTGGAGAGAAGATACCCATCTCTCTTATTTTTCCAGACAAGGAGCTATTCTCACTACCACCACGTGTCATTGGTGCTGTGGCGTTTGTCCATCGTCTATCCCCTGGACTTGACAAGCTCTCTCCAAGAGCAGTCAAGTGCGTCTTTGTTGGTTATTCCAGAACTCAGAAGGGATACCGGTGTTATGATCCTACAACCAACAAGTACTTTGTTAGTGCGGATGCCACTTTCTTCGAGTCGGTTATGTATTTCTCGCCAGCTGGGGACAGAATGGCACCATCCACCAACACTGATGATATTTATGTTCCACCACCACCTGCTTGTACTTCACCTGAGTCGTCTCCTGTGTCAGTTCCTATGCCAGCACCACCGCCACCACCACCTCCACCTCCACCCATTCCACAACGAATCATATCACCGTTTCCTAACCACTATACGCGTCGGTCAGGTCCTGCTCAGACAACAGATCAGCCAATCACTACGCCTCAGGTATGTTCAGATGATGTTACTACTGACGGGTCAGGTTCGGTACATATGCAGGATGACTCATTACAGGTGGACCCAGATGATGATCTTGATGTTCCAATTGCTATTCGGAAACAGAGACGACAGTGTGCATCCTATCCATTTGCTTCACAGGTTTCCTTCCACCGCCTCACAGGTGATTTTCAGAAGTTTGCCACAACATTGTCTTCCGTGGTCATACCACGGACATACCAGGAAGCCTTGAAGAGTGAGTGCTGGAGATTAGCTATGGAAGAAGAAATGAGGGCCTTGCAGTCCCGTGGTACATGGTCTTTGGTCCCTGCACCTCCTGATGCATCCGTTGTCAGCTGCAAATGGGTCTACACAGTCAAATATCATGCAGATGGCACGTTGGACAGGTACAAAGCACGTTTGGTCACCCGTGGATTTACACAAACATATGTCGTGGATTACATGGATACATTCTCTCCAGTGACGAGACACTCGACTCTCTGTATTCTACTATCTGTTGCAGTGGCTCGTGATTGGAGCATTTCTCAGCTCGACGTCAAGAATGCCTTTCTGTACGGGGATTTACAGGAGGAAGTCTACATGCAGCAGCCACCCGGGTTTACTGCTGAGGGGGAGAAGCATATGGTCTGTAGACTTCACAAGGCGATATATGACCTCAAACAGAGTCCAAAAGCATGGTTCCAGAACTTGTCCGATCTATTTGAGCACCAGGGATTTAAGAGGTCCAATGCTGATCATTCGTTGTTTGTCCAGAAGTCCTCGGCAGGTACGGTTGTCATAATGGTCTATGTGGATGACATTCTTGTTACAGGAGACGATGCTCAGGGCAAAGCGAGGGCGAAGGCATTCCTAGGTCGTCAGTTTGTTACAAAGGACCTTGGAACCCTAAGATATTTTCTGGGGTTAGAATTTGCAAGGAATGCACATGGTTTGGTGATGACACAACGGAAGTACATTACAGACTTCCTGGTTGAGACTGGTATGGATGGGTGCAAACCATCAAGCATCCCCATGGACCCCAGCATGAAGTTGTATGATGGTGATACTGATGAAGTAGATAAGAGGAGATATAGAGAGATGGTGGGAAAACTCCTCTACATTACCATAACCGGTCCAGACATTGCATTTGCAGTGAGCAGGGTGAGTCAGTTTGTGGAGCAACCAAGACAGATCCACATGGATGCTATACACATGATACTGAGATATTTGAAGACTTCTCCAGGGTTAGGGCTGCTATTCAGAAAGGGCACAGACTTATCCATCTCAGCGTGTGCAGATGCAGATTATGCAGGATGCCCTAAGGATAGAAAATCAACCTCAGGGTTTGCAGTTTTTGTTGGAGGCTCTCTGGTTTCTTGGAAAAGCAAGAAACAAACTGTGGTGGCAAGGTCCAGTGCGGAATCCGAATACAGGGCAATGGCTCAAGCCAGTACGGAAATGATGTGGGTTCGCTCCGTATTAGAAGATCTACATGTAGCTGTACCTCTACCTATGAAGCTTCAGTGTGACAATCAGGCTGCATTGTTCATTGCCAACAATCCAGCTTTTCATGAGAGGACCAAGCATATTGAGGTTGACTGCCATTATACCAGGGACCTGATTCAGAGAGGATTGATATCCACTGCACATGTTAGCTCAGGAGATCAAACTGCCGATGTTTTCACCAAGCCACTGCTCAGAGGACCCTTTCAGAGATGTTCATCCAAGTTGAGCATGATCGACATCTATGCTCCACCTTGAGGGGGAGTGTAGAGATAGTTTCTAGAATTAATAATGGTTTATGTATCTTTTTTGCTATTTTCTTCTTTTATGTAGACGTCTCTGTAATTTACCCTTAAGGCCTCTCCCTATATAAGAGAGCCTAGGGATTTCTATGAATTAGATCGAAGACTCCTTTTTCTTCTAACAAACCCTAATTCTGGCGGTGCAGCAACCAAGGACCATCTGAAAACTGTTCTAATTCATTGATCTTTAGGATCTATTCGAAAAGAAGATCTAGGGTTCCATCAGAAACCCTAATTCTTCATAGAAGTGGCATCTCAAGACCAATGATGGGTTCTCGAACCAATCGTGCACGCACGATGCCCATTCCCGAGCTCCAACATCTCCACTGTAACAGACTCCAGCATCGTAGCATGTGATGGATTTTACCTAGTGGTGGCACAAAAGAAGACCTAGGCGGTGGAACTCATCTTGTACTAAAAAAGGGGGATCAACATCTCCCTTCTCTGATCCAAGGCGATGACAACATCTCGCGAGGAAGGAGCCCTAGCAGGGGGGCGGTAGCTGGAGAAGAAGTGCCTCCACATGACTATAGGAGGTGCAAAGCTCGTGACTCTATTCACGGCGGCAACCGCGTTCTAACCGGAGATCGAGAAGAAGGAGAAGAAGAAGAAGAAGAAGGGAAGGAGGCGACACATCTTCACCTCCATTAAGCCCCTAGACTCCTGACGACCACTCCTTGGTGCGCGTGATGGTGGCGCATCTTCTTCAGGTGACTCCATGTGAGACGATGGCAAAGCGACATACGGGTTCCTTTGAGGGAACCCGTATTGGGAGGGGTGATGACTTTCTCAAAGCCTCGATACCCCTTTCAATTTAAATGAAAAGAGTCCCCCGTAATGTTGCACCTACATTTACCAAAAAAATGCAATGTTTTAGGCCAAGTGACCACGACCATTCAAAAAAAAGAGAGAACTTTTTTTTTCAAAAAGAGGGGAGATGTTTATGGAAAAGGCATGTACACAAGAAAAGTTGACGCGGAGAAACAAATGCAAAAAGAAAAGCCGCTAAAAAAGTGGAACGACTCATTTCCAAAAAAGGAGAGATGGCTATTAAAAAAAGGAAAATAGTCGCGAAAAAAATCATCTGAGTTTGTTTTCCCCATCTTTTCATGTTTGCTCCCAACTTGGTTGATGTCATCTATTCCGACCAGTATGGGATAAAGGGGAGTATTGTGTAGAGTTCTACATGTCATATTCAGATTTCGGTCTCCATACCAAATTTTAGACTCTACATATTTTCAAATTCAGACTCAACGTTCAAATTGGTTCTGAGTCTTCAGTATGATGTGTATGTATATACGATCATTATTTGTGTGGATCCCATCTTTGTTTTTCAATCTCAGAGTTTTCATGTGATCCATATGGACTCCAGAGTAGAGATCCCATTCTCTATGACATTGTGGGATAGGATTTTCATGTGATTTCATAGGGACTCCAGAGTAGAGATTCCATTCTCCGAGTCAGTATGTGACAGACCCAATTCTCCAATGAGACTTTCAGACTCCATTCTCCAGCGACCGTGGACTCTGACGAGGATGTTTCCACGGCTTTTTCAGTTTGGCCTTTCAGAGATGAAGCAGTTGTCCACAAGATGCATAGTCTTCTATATGTGGCGGGCCAGAGTACTCCGACGAGGATACTCATTTTAGTTTCAGTGACTCTGACAGACGCAGTACAAAGCACATGTTCTCCAACGAGGAGACCTAGTTCAACTCACACTTCAGCCTTGTTGTTCTTCCTCACTTGCACGACATGAGAAGCAATGTCCTCGACAACAACCGACAATAAAATATGCATTGAGTTGATATTGTTGGTAGTGCCTTGTATTGTGAGTTTGATATTTTTTTCTATTTGTCCAAGCTGAGCATTGCATGATCCACCTTAAGGGGGAGTGTTGGAATATGTGTGTCACTTGTGTAGATGGGTAACTGGATCCCTCGAGGGTCCAATTACCACATCAAGTGGTTTAGTCCCACATCTACTAGTTGTGGGACTTGGAGACTTAGTGGGGGCTAATAAGAAGCCCCACACTCATTTTATCAACGGAGAAACCTTCAATAGAAGAATCAACCCTTTGAGGCATTCTCACGTGGTTTCATTACACTCCTCACGGAGTAGGGTTCCACGTAAAAATTCCGATGTTCTTCATTGTTCTTATTCTTTATATCTGATAGTATGCTTCCACATTCTTGTTTTCTAACAAAAACACCTAAAGAATACATGCTCAACATTCTCCTCTCCGTCCAAACATTGTTGATGTGTATTGTCGCTCCGAGGAAAGAACATCTCTCTCTTCGTTCACTAGTCATAAGGCAATCCATTCACACCAATCAAATACAAAATATGGATCTGCATCAAAATATTCCACTCCTTATATTAATGAACTGGTTATAAGCACTTGCCGGATTAAAAATCATCATCAAGTAAAGGCCTTGTTTGAAGTGAAGTGCCCACCAGCTCAGGACCAATGATCCACATTTTGAGATAGTCCTCTGCAAGCTGGCGAACTCTCAAATCTAAGAAACTCCGTGAAACAGTGATCCGATAAATCAGTAAGAAAGAGCAGGATCTAGCTACCACCCTCCCAGCAATCTCTTACAGAACAACCTACATCAACTGCCAATCTGCCAGAGTGAAAAGGCAAGGAAAATGAGCCTACAACATTCCCTATCCATTCCAATCATCAGTCCAAAAGTAGAACCCATATCCATTACTAAGGATAGGCTTCACGAGAGGAATCACAACAGGGAGCATCGAGCAAATCCCCTTCTATAAGTTGGAAGGCATGGATACAACAACAGCCTGTGAAGAGGGGTCTAAAGAGAGATGCTTATAGTTTTGAGCCATAGATGAAGTCACCAATCGGTCCTTATTAACTCAAAACACATTTCTTGGATATCTATTTCTTTAATGAAGGTGTGATCTCACTCCTAGGGAAGCTAGGATTGTTAAATCCGAGAAATAGCTGTCTAAAAGTCCTATAGGGTATATTAATAGGCAAACCTATTGGGAAAAGTGACGTTTGTTCATCTACTTGTTGCCTCTACTTAGGTAACTTTCCAACTGGTACTCCCACTCTCGTCCTACTTATATCACCTCTCATAGTTATTTTCTTTAGTCAGAGGTTGTAATCTTAATGGCATTTGCTGGGCTCTCATGCTGCTAACTCAACTCAAACAAAGTGGGTCGAACCCACTTAGGATTGACTCGATTTGCGGCGGTAACCCGTTATTCAGATTTGATAATATCTCAGATGTTATATATATCGATATATGAGCCCCTTCTAGTAGCTTCACAAGCATCAGTTACATTGGTATACACTCCAGATATATAGATACACGAACTCCTAGAAGCACAAAGTGCAACAATAACAACATCCTCTTTTCCTCCTAGACGTCAATAAAGAATTTCCATGGGATCCGTGATAGGGTTTTAGATTACTCAAAATTGGACTAAGATGGGAGAGGTTGGATTCCCCCTACATCCCCCATTTTATAGGCAAAGTTGACTTTTACATTGCTCACAAGGATACTAACGTTCATATATATACTACTCTTTTTTGTGAAGAGGGACAAAAAGGGTTGGCCTGCAATCTACTATCAAAATCCATTCATTTAGGTCCATCTCCACTCAAAATATGTGAACTTTAATTTGTTTCTCTTGTTCCAAGTTCCCTATCAATCAATCGGAATCTAGTCCCAATTGGTTTAAGATTATAAAAAATCAAGTCACATTGACAACCAAGCATTAAGAATGCAAATTGAGGGCCACACAAAACTTCAATTAATAGTAACTACACAAAACACATTTTGTTTTTAGAACCAACCTGAGAGAATTGGCAATCAGAGTCAGAATCTCTAGTTGAGTCAGGTTAGGTGGGTTAATGGGACACCTAAGACCCATGATACTACACATCCAGACTAATCTTCCAATATAGATCTTTTGTGATATTATGCTACTTTCAACCTTACAAATAACAATGTCCAACATGATCACACCAAGAATATTGAGGCGGATTGTCATTTTATTTAGAAAAAGATCTATGATCAACTCTACATGCCGTTCATCAAGTCAGCAGATCAGTTGTCTGAAGTGATCACTAAAAGTTTTCGACTATAGACAAGAAGTGGATGTGATCAAGCTGGGATTATAGGCATCCACATACAGCTCAAGGGGGAGTGTTGTGCCGTACTCATGTAAATGGATTGTTTAACCACTGACCTTATAAATACTACATACACCTCACCATTGACGATTGAATGAAAAACAAAAAAATAACCAACTGCATGTGTGTGCTAGGTCATTCCCTCTCATGGGTTTTCCTTTCTTTGTGAAGGATCTCCCTGTAAATCCTTGTGTTCTTGTGGTTATCTAGATTAGCATGTTTTCTAACAATCACTAATCTCCCGCGTTAATCCCCCAGCTATTCAGAAAGTAACTATATAAACACCTAAAGTTCTAACTGTATTCCACTCTAAATAAGTATGAGCATAAAAGTACCTAAAATTAAAACAGGTGAGAGTAAGAACTAACCAATACAGATAACATAGTCCCTGCTCTAATTTTTGTATAAATTCTGTTCATGGCTGCTTAGCTCTACAGTTGCTATGCTACATTGTATGTTCTGTAACATGGTGTTAGAGTAACATTAGTTTGTAGTATTTATTTGTCCTCTTTATGTAAATTACCCATAGAGCTTTTCTCCTATATAAGAGAGCTCTAGGGTTATTGAAAAAGTATCTCTCAGTTTTTATTCCCTCAACATGGTATCAGAGCAACGGTCCTAGACCGGAGCCCTGTGCCCTAGTTCCTTCCCCACCAATAGTCTCTTCGGCCATGCGCCGCCTCTCCTTGTTGGAGTGCCCCCACGCGCCTCTGCCGCCTTCTGCTCGCATGCGAAGCCTTCGCGCATGAGCCCTAACCTTCGCGCGAAGCCCTCCTACGCTCGATTCCTACGCGCGAAGCCCTAATCTTCTCTCTGGCGATTCTCTGTGCGAAAGCCCTAATCTCTCTGGCGATTCTCTCTGGACTCCTACGCGCGATTCCGCTGTGCGCGCGATTCCTCTGAGGCGATTCAACTGGCGGCTACTCCTGTGCTATCAGGTTTTGTGCCCTTGCTTCGTAGAGAATAGTTGGATATCTGACATCATCGTCCTTATTAAAGGCCTCCTCCATATAGTTATCTTGGTTCATATCAATTGTTTGCAACCCCTCTCCGCGTGTGAATATGATTGCATGGTTCTGATTTTCGGGTTTCCCTTCACCAAGTATTGGAGGGCCAGGAAGTTTTATACGATAGATTACCTGGTCAACATTTTGTACGGCTGCACTTGGATCTTCAAGCTACACGGAGTGATGGATATACTGTCATCAGCCTTAGTATATCCGTAGCACGAGGATCACCCGACCTTCTCTGTATTCCATACTTCTGGCAGGAAACAATATAAGTGAACTTTAAATCCGCCAGAGCTTGGCATTGTGCAGAAGTTTTTTTTTTCATCATGTCCGACAACAAGGTAGATGTTCCATCCTCTGGTGCCTTCAGAGGTTCCACACCCATTGCCATTACTACGGGTTACAAGGCAGATCTATCAGAATGGATCATGGATTCAGGTGCATCACACCATCTCTGTGGTGACAGAGGTCAGTTTAGTGTCTTTCATCCTGTACAACCTGAACGATCTGTGGTGATAGCTGATGGTACATATTCCCCTATTACTGGTCAGGGGGAGGTGCAGTTGACTCCTACCTTGAGATTGTCCAATGTTCTCTATGCACGAAGTTTTCGATGAATTTGCTGTCTATTAGTCAACTCACCAAAGATTTACATTGCCGTGCTATATTTGATCCATCTACTCTTGTGTTTCAGGACATATTAACGGGCAAAGTGATTGGGACTGGCCGTGAGCAAGGGGGTCTTTATAGGCTGGTGCAATCTTCTTATGCTGGTGTCTCTCCTATGAGGGCTGGATCGGTGTCACCCTACACTTGGCATCTTCGATTTGGCCATCTTCCGTTGCAAAAGATGGTCCATATTCTTCCACAGATTTCTCCCAAGACCAATTTTCAGTGTGAGGCATGCCAACTTGGCAAACATCACGTGTCATCTTTTCCGAGTCGTATAGGTCCAAGTCATCATGGTCTATTTGAACTGCTACACTTTGATATTTGGGGTCCCAGTCGTGTCCCTGATCTTCAAGGGCACCGGTTTTATCTTGTTGCTGTCGATGATTTTTCTAGACTTTCTTGGGTCTTTCTTCTTAAAAATAAATCTGATGCTGGTCATTTTATTCAGTCTTTTCTTATTGAAATAAAAAATATTTTCTCTGCTAAAGTGAAGTACATACGGTCTGACAATGCTCTAGAGTTGTGCAATACCCAATTGTCCAAATTTCTTATGTCTCATGGGATTGTGCATCAGACGTCGTGTGCTTATACCTCCCAACAGAATGGGGTGGCTGAACGGAAGCATCGTCATTTGTTGGATATGACCAGAACCCTTTTGATTCAGAGCCGTGCCCCTCACTCCTATTGGGGGGATGCGGTTCTAACTGCCTGTTATCTTCTTAACCGTATGCCTTCGACAGTGTTAGGGGAGAAGATTCCGTTCTTGACTGCGTTTCCCGATAAGGATCTTTTTTCCCTAACACCACGTGTTTTTGGGTCTGTTGCTTTTGTTCATTGTTTTTCTCCTGGTCTTGACAAGCTCTCTCCTAGAGCTGTCAAATGTGTGTTTGTGGGTTATTCAAAAACCCAGAAGGGATATAGGTGTTTTGATCCAGTTAAACGAAGGTACTACGTCAGTGCAGATGTCACCTTCTTTGAGTCCATTATGTATTTCTCTCCTACAGGTGACAGACTCACTCACTCAGAGGAAGGAGACGACATCTATGTGCCGCCTCCACCTCCATCTATTCCTTGCTCTCATCTACCATCAAAGCCTACACCACCACCACCACCAGCAGCAGCTACTATTCATTATCCTAAGGTCTATCAGCGACGGCCCTCTGCTCATGTGCCTCTTCCATCATCCAGCACGCCCGAGGTATGTACTGATCATTTGAGTTCTACTGATGGCACAGGTGATTTGAATGTGCAGATGGATGTACAGGGTACTGATGTACAGACTGTTGATGATACTATTATTCCTTCTGTCGATGACCTACATATACATATTGCTCATAGACGGCCGAAGCGTGCTCGGACGATGAATCCCAAATATGGGATGGATTTTTGTTCTCAGGCGTCTTTGGAGCGGTTGTCCCCAGACTTTCGCAACTTCGTTATTGGGCTATCGGCAGTACACATTCCACAGTCTTATCAGGAGGCCCTACAGAGCAGCCCGTGGCGTTTAGCTATGGAAGAGGAAATGGCGGCGTTGCAGTCACGTGGTACGTGGAGTGTTGTGCATCCTCCACCAGGTGCGTCCATTGTTGGAAGCAAATGGGTTTTTACTGTTAAGCATCGGGCAGATGGTACGGTTGATAGATACAAAGCCAGATTGGTTGCTCGTGGGTTCACCCAAACATATGGGGTGGATTATCAGGAGACGTTTTCTCTAGTAGCTCGTCATGCTACCTTACGGATTCTCATTGCAGTTGCTGTTGTCCGAGACTGGCCCCTATTTCAGCTTGATGTCACGAACGCCTTCTTGTATGGCGACTTGCAGGAAGAGGTCTATATGCAGCAGCTGCCAGGATTTGCGGCTGAGGGGGAGTCTAGTATGGTGTGTCGTCTCCATAAGGCCATATATGGCCTGAAGCAGAGTCCACGGGCCTGGTTTCAGAAGCTCTCGGAGTTGATTGAACAGAAGGGCTTCGTCAGATCCACAGCAGATCATACTCTCTTTGTAAAGAGAGATCAGCGAGGTACTGTGATCATCTTAGTATATGTTGATGATATTGTTATTACAGGCAGCAATGAGCAGGGCATTCAAGCAGCCAAGAAGTTTCTTGGCGAGCAGTTTGTTATGAAGGATTTGGGTACACTTCGTTATTTTTTGGGGCTGGAGTTTGCACGGAACAAGCAAGGAATGGTAATAACACAAAAGAAATATGTTACGGATCTCTTATCTGAGACAGGTATGGCAGGGTGTAGACCAGCTGCTACACCTATGGATTCTAATGTCAAACTCTATGATGATGACTCTGAGGAGGTAGACAAGAGACGATATAGAGAGCTAGTGGGAAAGCTCCTGTATGTCACTATTACCCGACCGGATATAGCCTTTGCGGTTAATAGGGTAAGTCAATTCATGGAGCAACCCAGGCAGGCTCACATGAATGCTGTTTTTATGATCTTGAGATATCTGAAGTCGTCTCCAGGTACTGGTCTTCTGTATAGAAGAGATACCTCTATATCCATCACAGGCTATGCTGATGCAGACTATGCTGGGTGTCCTAATGATAGAAAGTCAACTTCAGGCTTTATTGTATTTGTTGGCACCTCTCCAGTAGCTTGGAAAAGTAAGAAGCAAAATGTGGTGGCTCGATCAAGTGCAGAGTCAGAATATAGGGCAATGGCCCAAGGTAGTGCAGAGATGATGTGGGTTAAATCCGTTTTGATTGATTTAACCACTGATATTCCTCTTCCCATGCATCTAAAATGTTACTCTAACACATGGTAATCACAATATCTATTCGTGTGATCAAAAATCAAAATCAGAAATAACAAGAAAAGATCAATTTGAACCCTGAATACTTTAACAGAGCCAACTCTCTCATTTCCCTCCTATTTTAGTTTTAAACAGTACAAAATAAAATTTTGATTTGACTGAAAAGATTGTCATCTAATGGTCACAACTGTATAAAAGAAGAAAATTGTGTAAAGTGGTACCCCGCCATATTACCATACCCAAGAATCTATGAATATGTTTGTAGACCTCAGGTTTCAGTTAAGATTATAAACAACTGCAGTACACGTCACTCTGTCGAAGGATTGCTATAAAAAGCAAGCAATTTGATATTTACAGACATGAATGGAATTCTAAAAGTTACAGCCATAACAGAAGCTGTAATTGCCATAAACAGAGAAATGCAGCATTCCTTGAAATGCATCTGCTTGACAGGATCGCAATTAAATAACACTTTTGAGATATTATCATATTTATAGTTGCAAGATAAACTCATGCTGCTGCAACTATTTGGATTTCAACTAGGTTCTGAGATAATCATGCCAAGAACAATTCCCAGTACATAAAGTACACTGATTAATAAAAACACATACAGGATGCCCTATTACAAATAGGCAAACTCCACCATGCATCCAATGGTTAAAACTACTAGAGTACTACATCAGCAACCTGACTTAAATACAAGAAATTGATCACCAGAAAAAAATTCTAATGATGATAGATATTGCCTTTATGCTGTTTGAATGCAATGAACCCATATTTCATTTGTTGTCCACCAACTTTCTTCATGAAAATTATACATGGGTATTTTTTTGTCTTTTGCTTTGCTTTTCCTTTTTTTGGGGTGTGACTGGGGGAGGGGAGGCTGATGAAAATGGTACAGGTATCATAGAGAAGGCTCAAGAGAACAATGCAATCTCTTTCTTTTTATCTTTTGTTTGACTTTTTTTTACATAAGTTGTTTGGGGGGGGGGGGGGGGGGTGGGGGGGGCGGGGGCGGGTGGGGGGGAGGTGTTGGTACATACTCTTTTGAAGGATGTTCAAAAGGGCTGGGGCAGCAAAAAGGAAAAAGGAAGGAGTATGCATGCTTTTTTCGGGTTATTTGTTGAAGTTTTTTAGGTGACGGTCCAGGGAGGGAATCAATGAATAGACTCCATGAATTTCTCCGTTAAAAAATAACCAATATTCTCTTCAGGGTAGGCATGGGTAGCCCGAAATATAGGTAGGTCAAGCAGTTTGCTTACTCCATTTTTTCCTTGCCTTGCTAGCTGTTTCTTGCTTCTTAAAGTTCTTAGAAGCTTTAGGTGGCCCACACCTGGAGAGAGGAGGGAAGTCATTGTCGTCTTTCAGCTGATATGGTTGTGCCAGGCTGCAAAATGTATAACAAATACAAACATAAAGTTACGATAAAAATGCTACCAAAGATCTCACTTTACAGAGAATGGGAAGGAAATTTGGCAAGCTGTGAATATTAATGGCAACACTCATCATTAAATTGCTTGTTATGTTTCCTGCAAACATAAGATAGGCCTTTTAACAAGTTAAATCGTTCGTTATATTGGACTACACGAAATATGCATGTGCAGATTTCGGCCTATCTGCATGGCTGTGCTTAAATTTAAACAGCTGTTCCATGAATGGAAAAACGGTATTCATAACAACAACAACAACAAAGCCTTTTCCCACAATTAAGTAGGGTCGGCTACATGGATTCTTCGCCTCCATTTAGATCTATCTTGGGTCAATCCCGAGCTTATATCAACAAAACTAAGATCCCTTCGTATGGTCTCTTTCCAACACTTCTTGGGCCGTCCTCGCCCTCTCTTAGCCGGCTCAATATCCCAACACTCGCATCTCCTAACTGGTGCATCAGCTGATCTTCTTTGCAAATGTCCAAACCATCTTAAGCGGTTTTCTCGCATCTTATCCTCGATCGAAGCTACACCAACTTTCTTTCTGATTGCATCATTTCGAATCCGATCTTTACGTGTGTGTCCACACATCCACCTTAGCATTTTCATTTCTGCTACACTCATTCTCTGCACATGTCTATGGTTCACCGGCCAACATTCAGATCCATAAAGCATAGCAGGTCTCACGGCTGCTTTGTAAAACTTTCCTTTAATCTTTAAAGGAATTTTCTTATCACAGAGAACAGCAGAGGCTCCTCTCCACTTTAGTCAGCCTGCATTTCTTCTATTAGTAACATCTCCATCAATTTCCCCATCATGTTGCAGAATAGATCCTAGATATCTAAAGGAATCTCTCTTCTGAATGTTATCGTCACCAATCTTCACCTCGATTCCTTCACCATTGCTTCCATCAAAGGTGCACTCCATATATTCCGTCTTAGCCCTACTTATACGAAATTCTTTAGTCTTCAACTCATGTCTCCAGACCTCAAGCTTCTCATTTACTCCATCTCTAGTCTCGTCAATTAACACAATATCATCAGCAAATAACATACACCAAGGTAACTCATCCTGAATGTGACTGGTCAACTCGTCCATAATCAAAGTAAAAAGAAATGGACTCAAAACAGAACCTTGATGTAAACCAATGTTGATGTCAAAATATCCAGTCTTCCCAGACGGGGTCCTTACACAAGATAAAGCCCTATCATACATGTCCTTTATGAGGTTAATGTATAGGACAGGTATTTGTCTCTTCTCCAACACTCTCCACAATATCTCTCGTGGGACAGAATCACAAACGGTATTCATAATCGGAAGAAAAATTGAAACTAAGACTACTGGGCTGCAGGTCTTACTTTTTGGACTTGTCACATCCCAAGACTGGCTATATTAACATATTTGTAAAAATTAATTGAAGCACTGTATAGAACAAGTAGAGAAGAAAATCATGAAATTGACGATTTACATGGATATCCCTTCTCATATGGAAAAACCATGGGAGGAGAACCACGGGAGGAGAGGTCTCGGCGATCACAAGAGGCTGGGATTGTCTTCACTTCTTAATCGAAGAAAAAGGGGGACGATCTACATTTATAGTCCAGTAAGGTTCACTGGATCTCACATACCACCCATACCTTAAAAACTCAATGCTCTCCCTCAAGTTGGGTAGAAGATTATACATGTCTGTTGGACTACATGCGTCACATGCGTAAATGGGCAATTGGATCCCTCCAGGGTCCAATTAGCACATCTAGTGGTTTAGTCCCACATATAGTATTTGTGGGACTTGGAGAGTCAGTAGGGGTTATATAAGAAACCACACACCACCTGTATCAGATGAGAAACTTCAATAGAAGAATCGGCCCTTTGAGGCGTTCTCTCGTGCTTCCATCCCGCTCCTTAGGGAGTAGAGTTCTACGTAAAAATCCAGGTGTTCTTTCATTGTTCTTATTCTTTATCTCTAATATTACTGTTGGGAAACGTGAATGAGTTGTTCTATTCCATAGACCTAGGCTCTCTTATATAGGAGAGTAGCCTATGGGTAAATTACATAAAGAGAATAACAAGAAAATAAAATAACAAAGAGATACAAAATAGCCTATGCGTCAACACTCCCCCTCAAGATGGAGCATAGATATCAATCATGCTCAGCTTGGACGCACACTTCTGGAATGGGCCTTTAAATAATGCCTTGGTGAAAATATCAGCAGTCTGATTCTCTGATGTGACGTGAGATGTAGCAATGAACCCCTTCTGAATCATGTCACGTATGTAGTGACAGTCGACGTCAATATGCTTGGTCCTCTCATGAAAAGCTGGGTTATTTGCAATGAACAAGGCAGCCTGATTGTCACATTCCAACATCATAGGAAGAGGTATATCAATACATAGGTCTGCAAGTAAGGATTTTACCCACATCATTTCTGTGCTCGCCTGGGCCATAGCCCTATATTCTGACTCAGCACTGGATCTAGCTACTACTGTCTGCTTCTTGCTCTTCCACGAAACTAGAGCATCTCCAACATAGACTGCAAACCCTGATGTTGACTTCCTGTCCTTGGGGCACCCTGCATAGTCTGCATCCGCACATCCTGTAACAGAAATCTCCTTTCCTTTCTTAAATATCAAGCCTGCACCTGGAGATGATTTTAGATATCTCAGAATCATGTGTATGGCATCCATATGGACCTGGCGTGGTTGCTCCATGAACTGGCTCACACGACTCACTGCAAACTGTATATCAGGTCTAGTGATAGTGACATACAGTAATTTGCCTACCAGTTCTCTGTACCTTCTCTGATCCACCTCTTCTGTGTCATCATCATACAGCTTCATGCTAGGGTCCATTGGTGTCGTAGCAGGTCGACACCCTAGCATACCTGTCTCACTCAGTAGATCTGTGACATACTTCCTCTGTGTCATGACTAATCCATATGGATTTCTAGCAAATTCCAGCCCCAGGAAATATCTAAGGACTCCCAAGTCCTTGGTGACAAACTCGGTCCCCAGCCTTTCCTTTGCTTGCTTAATGCCTTGGTCATCATCACCTGTAATCAAGATATCATCAACATTAATATTCTCATTACATACCATAGGCGAGCTAGTTGACTGGTCAGGACCATGAGCTGTATGCGGCCTGCGGGTGTAATGGAATGGTAAAGGGGATACTGTAGATGGTGGTGGTGGTGGCGGTGGTGGTGGTGGTGGTGATGATGGTGGTGATGTTGGTGGTGCCATGAATACGATATCATGAGATATAGGTGGTCGCTGCATGTTCCCGGATTCTGAAAAATACATAATGGATTCAAAAAATGTAACATCTGCACTGATCATATACCGCCGACGCACAGGGTCAAAACACTTGTACCCCTTTGCATATACCGCCGACGCACTGATCATGTTGACGCATAGGCTATTTTGTATCTCTTTGTTATTTTATTTTCTTGTTATTCTCTTTATGTAATTTACCCATAGGCTACTCTCCTATATAAGAGAGCCTAGGGCTATGGAATAGAACAACTCATTCACGTTTCCCAACATGGTATCAGAGCGACGGTCCTAGACCGGAGTTCTCGAAACCCTAACCCTAACCCACCCCACCCGCCGGCCTCTCTTCTCTCTCTCTCCCTCCTCTCGGCGATCGCTCCTCTCCGATCGCCTATCGATCGCGCTCATAGGCGCTGCTCCCAGCGCCCTCGCCGATCGCCTATCGTCTCTGGCGCCCTCGCCCTCGCCTCTGGAGCCGCTCACCGATCGCTCTCTGGAGCCGATCACCTAGCGCCTCTCACCGATCGCCTATCGCCAATCGCCTCTCGCGCCTTCCAGTGCACATCACGTGCACCTTCCAGTCCACTACAGAGCCTTGCGCCTCCCGCTGTGCCTCTTCCCGCGCCCTGTGCCTCCTGCTGTGCCGCGGCCTAGTGCTGCACCATCTCCTGTGCTGTGCGGCATCATCTCCTGTGCGGCACCATCTCCTGTGCTGTGCGCATAGCGGGCGCTAGGGCACCATCTCAATTGTGCGCGAGGGTTTCTACAATCGAAACCTGTGCGCGTGCGGATCGTAGCACGCATAGATCCATGGGGATAGTTGCTTGAGGTCTACACATGCAACTAATCCCGTCTATGTCTTTGTAGACAAATATTATCTATTGCAGTTCGCTCCAGTCTTCCGTATCCAGTATGTCAGAAAGCAAGGCAGATATCCCGTCCATGGGCGCATTTCGTGGTCCAGCGCCCATTGTCAAGATGGACGGTACGAACTATGAACTGTGGGCAATGCAGTTCATGAGTATGATGAAGTCTACGGGCAAGAAGCATATTCTCACAGAGCCCGAGCCTGCAGAGAAGACTGGAGTCCATGCCTCATGGGAGGCTGACGACGCATATGCAAAGGTGTGGCTATCTGGCACATTGGCTATTGAGATCGCCAATGACATTCTACATCAACCCACAGCCAAAGACATGTGGGATATCCTAGCAGCGACATATTCTCAGGCGAAGAATGAGACCAAGATCCTGCAACTACAACATGATATATTCACAATTAAGCAGAATGGCCGCCCATTACATTCTCTCTACACATCTTTGAGAGGAATGTTTGAGAAGCTCCATAGCTTCATGCCTCTTACCGCCACACCAGAACAGCAGAAGACATACCGGAATGCGACGATGGTGGGTGTGTTTCTCGCTGCACTCGATCCAGAGTATGAGGCAGCACGTTCACAGATTTTGGCGGACTCGACTATTCCTCCCATGGAGGAAGCTTTTCACAGATTGAGCAGGATTACTGTACCTTCAGCAGCCACTAGTCAGAATCCCTCAGCCATGGCAGCCAACAGAGGCCGTGGTTCTCAATACCAGGGCCGTGGACGTATTCTCCGTGGAAGGGGTGGCCGCACTAGGCCAACATGCTCATATTGTCACAGAGTTGGACATACTGAAGACACATGCTACTCAAAGCATGGATTTCCTGCATCCGCACGAGCCGCTGAGCAGATAGAGCCCCCGTCTGCAGCTACACTGGATCAACGATTTGATGATCTGGTTGCCCGTCTCAGGGGCATTATCCCACCATCTGGCCCAGCACCGTCGACAGAGAGTCATACTGATGCTGCTGCTTCTGCTTCTGCCTCTACGAGTACTTCAGGTAGTACACTTGCACTCCACAGTAGTAGATCTGATACACTGCCATGGATCATGGACTCTGGCGCTACATATCATCTATGTGGTGACCAGAGCCTACTTACAGGATACACTCAGATTCCTCCAGGACGGACAGTAGTTATTGCCAATGGCACGCATTCTCCTATCACGGGTCAGGGGGAGATTAGACTGACGTCTTCCATGCAGCTCAAGAATGTTTTGCATGCACCGCATTTTTCTATGAATCTGTTGTCAATTAGTCAGATTACGAAGGATCTTCATTGTCGAGCTATTTTTGATTCATCTTCATTGATTTTTCAGGACATCCGTACGGGCAACGTGATTGGTCATGGCTATGAGCAAGGAGGCCTTTATCGTCTGAACCAGATCCCATTTGCCGGAATCACAGCTTCTCCCGCAGAACAAGTATCATTTCTCCTGTGGCATCTGCGTTTTGGTCATTTACCGCTTCAGAAGTTGCGTCTAGTCCTACCTTATAGTCTTTCTCACACACCTATCCAGTGTGAGGCGTGTCAGTTGGGAAAACATCACAGGTCATCTTTTCCCAGTAGTCAAGGTCGGAGTAGTAACTCCAAGTTTGAGTTGTTTCATGTCGACGTCTGGGGTCCGAGTCGTGTTCCCGATCATCAGGGGCACGGGTTTTATATTGTATTTGTGGATGATTTTTCTAGAGCATCATGGGTATTTCTAATGAAAAATAAGTCTGAAGCAGGAAATATTATTATTCACTTTCTAAATGAGATTCAAAATATTTTTTCCACAACTGTCAAAATTATGAGAAGTGACAATGCCTTAGAGTTGTGCACCAACAATCTAGCCAACTACTACTCCTCTAAAGGAATTATACACCAAACATCCTGCGCTCATACGTCTCAACAAAATGGGGTTGCAGAAAGGAAACATCGTCACCTACTTAATGTCACAAGGTCACTTCTCATTCAGAGTCATGTTCCGTACTCCTACTGGGGTGATGCCGTCCTCACTGCATGCTATCTTATCAATCGTATGCCCTCGTCTGTCTTGAATGAACAGGTTCCTTTTTCACTTATTTATCCTGACAAGGATCTGTTCATTCTTACCCCTCGTGTGTTTGGGTCAGTTGCATTTGTCCACCAGTTGTCGCCTGGTTCTGACAAGCTCTCTCCTAGGGCTGTCAAGTGCGTCTTTGTGGGGTACTCCAGAACTCAAAAGAGATACAAAATAGCCTATGCGTCAACAATTACGCTTCCACATTCTAGTATTCTAACATGGTATCTGTTAGAAAATAATATTGCAGAAGCTAACCAGAAAAAAAGATAAAGAAATTTAAAGACACCAGGATTTTAGCGTGGAACCCTACTCCCTAAGGAGCAGGATGAAACCACGGGAGAACGCCTTAAAGAGCTGATAGTCTATTGCCTTTTCTCACTCTAGATTCAATGGGTGTGGGGGTCTATATATAGCCCTCACTGAGTCTCCACATCCCACACACAGTAGATGTAGGGCTAAACTCTAGATGGGGTAAATGGATCCTGGAGAGATCCATTTAACCATCTCCAACATAATAGGCGCACAACCAAAAACTCCAACACTCCCCACAAGTTGGAGCATGCAATGCTCAGCTTGGACAAACAGAAACAAACTCAACTCACTGACACTACAGACAATATCAACTCAACGCGCACAACTGTCGGATGTTGACGAGGGTGTTGCTTCTCATGTCATGCAAGAGAGGAGGACGAATGGGCTGGAGTATGAGTCAACTGAATCTCCTCGTCGGAGAGCCTGTGCTCTGTACTGCATGTGTCAGAGTCACTGCAACTGCAAATGAGTCTCTATTCGGAGAACTTTGGTCCGCCACAACAATGTGGACAACAACTCCATCTCTGAAAAGGGCTGAAAAGAGCATCACTAATTATCCATACACATATCTCTGAAGATAGGTCTCTCTCATAGGGACGTCGAAGTGGTTTCTCTCTCATAGGAACCTCGGAAGGATCTCGTACTGGAGTTCATGATTGCTTGAGAATGAAGTCTGAATAAGTCTCCTCGTCAGAGAACTGGGTCTCTCCCATCTGGCACAGAGAATGGTACTCTACTCTGGAGTTCTTATGAAACCACATGAAAACCCTACCCCACATGGCATAGGGAATGGTCCTCTACTATGGAGTCCCTATGGCCCACATGAAAACTCTGGCCGAAACATAAAAGATGGGGACCTCATAAACATGATGGCAAACATGTGCACATCTAAAAAAACCGCATGCACGTACGTGTCTGAAACTGAAGACTCGGAACCAATCGTCGATTCTAAATATCTTATCACTGTAGAGTCTGAAACTGCGTGGTCTAGAGAATCTGTATATAAAAGACCTGTAACTCTACATAATACTCCCCCTTTCTCCCATACTTGTCGGAAAACCGAGACAACGACAAAGTTTGGGAGAAGATAATAAAATGGGGACAAAACATGAATCATGTTATTTTAATAAACCGTATAATTTTTCGTCTTTCCTTCTCATATTTTTTCTGATTTTTTTAAACCGTTGCATTTTTTTGGCCTCCCCTCTTTTTTAATCCTTTTTTTCATTTACATACGGCTTGTCTTTCTACGTGCCTTTTCCTCGAAAATATCCCTTTTTTACAATTTTTTAAGTTGTCTCCTCATTTTTTATGGCTTTCGTTTTTTCTCATGCCTTCCCTTTTTTCTATGTTTCGGTCCAACTTGGGCCCTAAGACTCTCTCCTCTTTTTTTAATACAAAGTAGCAATCTTAGTCTTTTTATATTTAACGTCAGCTCAACCTAAAAGAGTTTTTTTTAAACCGAGTGGCCCATTGGGGGCAAACCCTATTTAGGGTTCCCAATTGAGGAACCCTCTCCTCAATGACTGTCAACAACAGGGAGATGCCGCTGGAGCATCGACATGTCGCGCGCTACCTACACGCTTGGAGGAAGTGTGTCTTTCACCGCCCCTTGATCGAGATGGAGGCCAAGTGCTGCGAGGAGCTTCGACTGGATCTCACGATGGGAAAAAGCATCTTTGCCGCTTGGATTTAGAGAGAGCGCCAAGTGCGTCGCATCTCTCCGCCTGGAATCGATATGTTTCGCCTGGAGTCGATGGAGCCCGAAGCAGCAGGGGATGCCACTGCCTTCTTCTGCTCCTACTTCTGAAGTCATCGCTGCTCGAAGGGCTCCACTCACAGGTGCTTGGAGATGGGCATGTCGCCCTCGTGATGGGGAGTTGCGGCAGGGGCACCACGATGGGAGGTAAGCCGCCACCTGGCTGGATGAACCCACGCACCACTAGTCTCACTTTATAGCGATCCACGCTGCCATTCGTATGGTGTTTCACAGTGAACACCCATTTGTATCCCACAACAAATGCATCAACAGGAGAAGAAAAAAGACTCCACGTACCACGTGACTGTAGCACATCCATCTCCTCCTCCATGGCTAACCTCCATTAACTATCCTCAAGAGCTTCCTGATATATACATGGTATCTCCACTGCTGAAAGTACCAAGGTAAATCTCCTGAAATCCTATGATAGCCTGCTCAAGAAACTTGAGTTGTAAAAGGATAAGTAGCACACTTATGTCTCGGCTTACATAGGGCAATCGGTACATCAAGATCATCTGCCAAGTCCATAACCTGTGAGTTCCCCTCTTGAGAGGGTACATGCTCATCTTGTATAGAATCTTGCTACACAAACAACTCAGTTGGACCATCAGTAGAAATAATGTGCTCATTACATACTGAGGCGTGCTAGATGACGAGCAAGACCTGTGAGCACGGGGAATCGAGTGAGGCCTACGAGTAAAACAATGTGGCAAAAACTGGGTCACAAGAGCAGGTGTAAAGGCATTAGTGAGTGTAGGTGGTGTAGGTGGTGGTGGTGGAGGCTAAGGAGATGGTGGGAGAGCAGGAGTAGAGGGAGGCGGAGGAGCGACAAAAGGAGGTGGAGGCATGTAGATCTCATTGTCAGAGTCAGATGGGGCTAGGTTGTCACCGATAGGAGAAAAATACATAACAGACTCAAAAAAAATTAACGTCAGCGCTGACAAAGTACTTCCTCCTTAGCTGATCAAAGCAATCGTACCCCTTCTGGGTACGAGAGTAACCAACAAACACACACTTGACGGCTCTAGGAGAGAGCTTGTCATGACATGGAGAGACATCATGAACAAAAGCTACAGATCCAAACACACGAGGTGTAAGGGAGAAAAGATCCTTCTCGGAAAATGCAATCGAGAAAGGAACTCTTCTCTCCCAACACAGACGAGGGCATGCGGTTCACCAAATAGCATGCAATAAGGACAACATCGTCCCAGTAAGAATGAGGAGCACGACTCTGTATCAACACAACTCTGGTCACATCAACTAAGTGACGATGTTTGCACTCGGGAACATCGTTTTGAAAAGAAGTATAGGCACATGAGGTCTAGTGAAAAATGCCAAGAGATCTAAGAATCTCAGAAAGCTGTAAGATGCAAAATTCTAAGGCATTATCAGTGCAAAATTTTGACCTTAGCAGCAAAATATTCCTTCATTAATAAAATATTTGATCATAGATCCAACCTCAGACTTATTCTTCAAAAGAAAGATCCAGGAAAGTCTAGAAAAATCATCAGTAGCCACAAGATAAAAACGGTGTCCCTGATGATCTGGAACATGACTTGGACCACATATATCTGAATGAAGGAGCTCAAGAGATGTCGTAATAGGCATATAACTATGTAGCTTCTCAAACATGCCACAGAGTGAACTGTATTACACGTGCAAAGGACGGCCATTATGCTTGGCCTTGTAGATGTCAAACTGTAATCGGAAAATCTTGGCCTCATTCTTCGCTTGAGAATAAGTGGAAGACAAAATGTCCCACATCGCTTTGGTGGTGGGCTAGTTTAGAATATCATTGGCTATCTCTGTGGTGAATGTCCCACATAGTCAAACACACTCATACACATCATCTTGCTTCCAAGAAGCATTTGCCCCAGTCTTATCCATTGGCTCTAGATCTGTTAGTATGTACTTCTTGTTGTTGCACTACATGAGGGTGAGAAACTGCATGGACCACAACTCATAGTTGGTCCCATCCATCTTAGCGATGGGAGTCGAGCCCTTGAAGGCTCCAGACGAGAAAATGTCACCCTTGTTCTATGATATGATGGCAAGGAGGCCGAATAATGGAACTCAATTGAGGAGCATACCAAAATAAATGAATATACACGATCATACAGAGGGTTGGTTGTACGTGTAGACTCATACAACCATCCCCACTGATTTTCCCTGCTTGTTAGGGCCAGAAAACGTAATTTATAAGTCTGAAATCACGTTTTCCGGTCAAAATCAGACTACAGAATGATTCGCAGAGATGTACGGGGGTGCACTTGAGGACCGATGACAACCTGGGCGGTCAAGACGACTGTCAAGAGGGCTCGGGTCGTCAGTCTGGGGGTTGGGGAAGCAGCCTGGGGGCCGGGACTGCAGCCCTCGAGGCCAAGGCTACGACCCTGGGGGTCGGGAGGCGTTGAAGTCTAGGATGGGCGGCCGGAGGCAGAAACGGCAAGAGAAGGGGGGATGGCGGGCGGGTAGGGTTAGGGTTTGGTAGGGTACGAGAACTTCGGTCTAGGACCATGACTCGGATACCATGTTGAGGGAAAAAAGAGTTCATATCATTGTGAGAGGCCCTAGGGTTCTCTTATAAATGAGAGGAACCTATTGGACAATTACAAGAAGAAGAAAAAAAAATAGAAAATAAGAAAACAATAATAAAAATAACTAATATCTCAACATAATTCAATACTTAAGCATGTGTCAAAATTATTTAAAATCTAACCATGATTTTTTGGATTGTTGCTTTTAATAAAGTTGTATTGTAGGTACTCGGTGTATGGGTTTCAATCCATTGGGGAAAATTGTTTCTTCGGTGTGTACAAGAAAGGGATATCGCTTGTACTTGGGCTTGTACTACACCCCCTTGTAAAGTCGAAAATGATAAAGTAAAACAAGTGATTATGCCCCCCCCCCACCTTCTTGTGACGTCCAATCCACTTCCATTGGTGGGGCTATGTAAAGACCCTCGCACTTCTTACTGTCCATGAGAAACTAATAGTAAGATCCAACCAAAGGGTTTTTTCTTGTGGAATAGAACTATCCTTAAACATCTCAAACACATAACTAATTTCCAATTCATGCATAGTATGCACATTTTAATGATGAAAGACGTGTTTTCTATTTAAGCATGTACTTAGGTTCATTCCTTGGAGTATGATTAGCAAAGATTAAGTAGCTCAAGGTGATGTTCATGTCTAAAAAGGTGATGTAGGTTACCTCGAAAAATGAAGCGATGAACCACTTGATCAAAAGAATACCTTGAAGACATTTCTCGAGTCATATACTTCTATACACTTTCTTAATCAAAGAAAGAGGAATTATGAGTTACATATATAGTCCCACGGGATCCTCACCTAGTACCAATTAGCCTATATAACAACAAAAAATGCCACAAAGAAATATATTGGCACCCCGCATAATTTATAATGTTGAATGTCAGACCAAAATCCATTAGAGCAAATTCAGAAACCTATCCCCGCAGTCAATGGGAGTACCCCTTCTACATGCCCTTCTCATGTCTATTAAATTATTGTTTAAAATTATTTAGCATAAAATGCAACGAGCTTAAAATGTCTAATTTCGACTTTCTGAAGAAAATGTCAACTGCAAATGCTACTCGGTGCCTAGTGCAAAATTCAAAAGGAAAACTTCCAAATAAAAACATCACATTGGCATAATAAAGCATTTATTTGAACACGTGTAAGCTGCATAGTGAAGTGTTTATTTGAAAGTGTAAAAGGTATTTTTGCAGTATTAGAACATTTATAAGGACATAAATGAAGCAAATTAAAACAAAAAGATATGGGGGAATCTTGAAACCTTTTTTCACTTGGGTTGGTGGGAGAATGCTTCACCACAGATGGTACCGTTGATGCCATACTGTTATCAGAACCATTGTTTTCTGTCACATTTTTGGATTCCATTTTGACATCAATGGCCTTGCAAGATTCAGATTCAGTTTGGCAAGGCAGCTGAGAAGCAACTACAACGATCTCAGGAGGTTCTTGTGACGTTGAGGCAGGTAGAGAGGATACCTCCGAAGTATCAGATATATGAACAATGGCCTCAAGACATTCAGGCAATGTTGGAAATGGAGAAGATGATGCCAAAAAACTGGGCGTCTCATGTAAATTTACCTCAGGGTGTTCAATGCATGATACAGAACAAATATTTGGGAGCTCCGAAGAATTGGGTTTCTCTTGTATACTGGCCTTGGGATGTTTATCTGACAGGATGGGAGATTTTCCAGAGTCAAGTTGGCCATGGACCTCTTCACCATAATTAGTAGTTGGTTGCGTCGGGTGTTCTGATCTATCATCTTTCTCATCAAGATCTATTGCACTGGATTCCATGCCCGTTGTTTCTTGTCTTTGAATTCGGTGCCTTGGGGGCACAATATATGCATTCCTTTCTCCAGCATGAGGTGGCTTCTTGCTCTTCCAATTCTGAGGATAATATATTTTGCCAAAAATATCAAAAGTTAATGTAGCCAATGAAATAGATTCAGAAAAAATGGGACCAACCAGACTATTAATACCTTAAACATTTGTTTATTTTTATTCCTTAAGCATGAGGATAAGAAACTAATTCCCATGATAACTTAACTCATTTTTATAAAAGACGACAGATTCTCCAACAATAAGAGTTGAACAAAACTTCCAAAAGGTGAGTTTCTTCATAAATTATATCACACTGTTTACACAGCTCTTGCCTTCAATAAAACCTCCGATAAAAACAAGTTCTCTATAGAGATAAATCTATATGAAGATGAATTCTAAATATATCTAATCTTTTATAAAAGAAAGTACAATCTGAATCCCTTAAAAAAATATTTCATAAGAAAATCCTGAAAGCTGATGTCCCATGTCTCTTAAAGGCAACTTACCTATGATATTCTGAAATTTTCCTAAAAGCATGATATTATGACAACTAGTTTCTTGTATACCGTCTTTAAAGAATGTTTCTTCAAATTCAACATATTTTATCAATTACAACATTTTTAAGCTTTCACGTCAAAACGTAAAGCTTATTTGCAAAAAAGGATCTCTAATAATAAAAGCAGGCGCAGAATCCAGAATCAAGCAGAAAAGGAATATTCTTAACGTGTATGAGAATAAATTACTCAGCAGACAAACAATTATCATCGATTTGATTGTGAGAACCATATAAGGTTAGGAATAAATTACCCTAACTGGAAGATAAGTTCCAGTTCCCCGATTCCTTGCAATGCTTTCTTCAACAGTGGAAGCCATAGAAGAACCAGAGTTCATTTGATAATGACTAGGAGGTGGAGGAGGTAGGTGACGAATGGCCCCATTTTTTGATTGGTGAGGTGCATGCTGCATGTCATTACTGTCAGAATGGAATGACTCATTCCTGTGAGTATGAGGCCTGGACAGACTGTTTCCAGGGTGCTGATGAGCAACCGAAGGATATGTCAAGTATTCCCTAGAATGATCAGCTGAATCATAAACATTAGGGCGTCCATTTAGGGAAGGCAAATCTATAGCGGAACTAGCATCGACAAGTCCCTCTTCCGCTTCCTCAAAATTAACTAATCGATGACCAAATGAAGGTATCATACTATTTGGTTGTCCAAGTGCATGCAGATTTGATGGTAAACCATGGCTGCTGATATTGATTTGAGATGGTCCGGTTGATTGATGAAGTTGATGTTGTTCACTCCCAAATATCATAGGAGGGACAAATTGAGAATCCATGGGTATGCTCATGCAAGTACCATAAGGAAAGCCTCGTACATTTATGATTCTCCCCGCGGCTATAACTCCATGTGGAACAGCATTGATTCTCACATTCGAGAAATCCTGTGGATGATAGAGAACATGTCCGGATTCTATTCCTTGATAAGCATTATTCACATCATGAATATCAATATCATTCATTGTCTCACATATACTTCTCTGGGATCCATCACTAGATGGACATGCCATGTTGACGGTCAAGTTTTGCCTAGTGCTTACCACATCTCCATGGTTAAATATCATATCAGGTGAAGATGAGTACTGACTCTGCAAGTGTGAGCTCCATCCGTCGCCATACCGCTGCAATGTGTTTATAAAGAACCTGTTGACCTCTATTTGCATGTCTCCTCTAGGCGACAAAAATATCTTGGCAAGTTTCTGAGCTCCATAGGCAAATGCGCTTCGAATGCGGTAAGCATTTCCTGATACAAGGACAGCACCCAGCAAACTTTTGAAAAATGAGGGTTCGAACATATTAAATTATCTACAAAGAGACATTGTGAGACTAAGAAGAACCCCCAAACATTGTTACCCACTATCATTGTATCAAATGATGAAAAGTGTGCGAAGACTCGATGAGACTCAAAAAGGAAGTTCGAAGATAATATTGAAGAAACGGGAAAAAGGCACCTTAAGTTTTCAATTAAATAGGAAGCTTGGATATTAAAGAAACTGCAACAATACACATGGAACCGACCCCGCTTAAAGGGGAAAAAGACTTGGTTGTTACAGTTGTAGGATGGAAGTCATATAAATATATAATTCCATTGTAGTACACAGACATCACCCTTTACGATATAATGTTATCAAAGAATTTCAACTTCTCAACTTTTAGATCATATATGCCTCAAAATAATAAATATAAGTTCTATGAAAAATGTGATTGTAAAGTCAGACTGCTACTTCTTTGAACGTACCACTTCTGGCCAATATTCTAATTTTAAATAATTCAAAAGAATGTTTAACCCAAGAATGAAATCTTTAGATGGAAAACCCGGTCGAACAATGAATGCCAGTTATGTAAAAGTTTGTCATTTGAAAATACTATCATGTTTGCATATTCCCTTATCTTGCAAAAATATAATTGTCTTAATTTTCAACATGCATTCACTATTAAAATTGACGTAATAAGCCAAAGGACTTTATTTTTAACAGCATTTAAGTTGGTTGAAATAGATTTAAATTGTACACTAAAATTGAGAATTGACAACTAGGATCTCACCATTAACAATGAGACATCGCATTTCACACCCTGAACCATCACATATTACCGAATTCATACAAAATATGAAGAGTTGGAAACCCAAATATTGCACTTCAATTTTGTTTCGAAAAGAAGAAAACTTGATAATTTTGTCTATCAATTGTTTTAGGAAAGACTAACATGGCTATTCTTGACAACTTTTAGTTTGAGATTATTATATGAAAGAAATCGAACATACATCAAGATAAATGGTTAGAAGTTCACTTTTCTTATAATTGCCTTCCTACTGACATCAAAAGAGTATTGTTGGGACATTAAATATGGATATTATCTTCTGTTTAGCAATTATAGTAATATCTTATTTGTAGTTTTCTCTATCTTTCAGATTTTCATGTAACATTTGTGTTTTCCTTGTTCTATATGTAGAGGATTATGATTCAATTATTTTTTCTCACATGGTACAGTAGCAGTAATCCAAAATCATTTTTCATCTCATGGGGCAAAAAATAACTTTCTTGCAATAATCCTTTGTTATCGGGATCTTGGAGAACTCACTAATTCCTTGGTTTAAAATGCTCGTGATTGCAAGAACATGGCAATTTATCAGAGAAATTACACTTTGGAATTCCTTGAAGATGTTAGCCTACTAATTTCAAAACTCTCTTTCAAGCATGTAGAGTTCAAGGAGAAAATTTTAGTGATCCTATTTTCAAGGACTCAGAGGTATAGGAGCATCATCGTCAAATTCTATGACATTTAACTTTTTCCTAACAAAGTCAGTTTATCGTCTAACCACATGCTATACTTAATGGAAGGGACTGGGGTTTTTGTTTTATTCCGATGTATCTCATATAAGACACCTACAAGGTATCTTACAGGTATCACATAGCGTATTATTCTAGAAAAAAATGTCCGTTTTTTAACCGACTCAATGGTCTAGTGGTAGTACATAGTGCGTCTACCACCCAAAAGGCCAGGGTTTGAATCCCAGGATGGACGCTCTGGGCATCTATGAAACCACATGGGAGATCAGGGTTCGAGTCTCTTGGATGGACCTCTATAGGAGGTTCATCCCATCATGTAAAAAAAATGAAAAAAAATGATCATTTTGATATTTGTTCTTAAACTAGTATTAACTATGTTAAATCTCTAAATAGAGGAAATCTATTAAAGAGTCAGCAAGCGAATTAAGAAACAAAATAGGCTAGTATGGTCTAGTGCTATAGCAAGTACATTGAGAAGGGTTGAGATTGCATTAGGAATGTTGTTGCTGATGGAAATATCACAGTTACTATTGCCTTCGTTTTTTATGTGGTAAAACATATCATCTATATTTTCATCAAAGCTTCGCTAATGAAGTGTATCTTTTTGTTACAAATTTTAAATTATTTGTCCACTCCACGTTAGAATGTTCCTTTTATTTGTAGTTTTTTATATCTGTTGTGTTTCTTGTATTTTTTTCCTTTTTTAGCTTCTATTTAGATGGCAATGTATTGTATAAAAGAAAATATTGTTGTAAACTTTTGTTACCATTCTTTTCAACCTGTAAACGATCTTTACATGATATTTCTCACGTACTCTTTATCTAACTACTCGAATCGACAAACATAAATCATAATGCATTTTTTAATTCCAACAGAGGTGTTGGATTGAGTAAATCCCATGTCTTTTTTCCCAGCATTTCCTCTTTTAGTTGTAGAATCTCGCAATGTTGGATAACTTTTTCACTTCCAGATTGACTGAAATAGAAAGGCAGGTAATGTCTGCTATTCAAAGTGGGCCACTTATAAAGTTGAACTTTTCTTTTTGTAGCATATTGTAGATTCTTTAACTATAATCTAAACAACCAAGTGATGAATGGCAGCTCCGGTAGTTCTCGAGCTCCGCCCTAACCAAATGATGACAATGAACATGTAATGGGAAATTTAATATATCACGGGAAATAATCGTTAGTCCAAGCTCCACAATAGCACGTGGAAAGGTTTTTAGAATGAAGATGACTTTCCTACTATTTATGAACCATATTATTTGAAAGACCAAGTTACTGCTTGGTCATTTCCATGTCCATTTTTGACATCATTACAGAAGCAATTACTGAGTGCCCATGGATTTTGTCATGATCTGAGATGATGATTTGGATATTAGGAACACAGACAAGTTAGGTACTTTTGGTTCTATGACGATTTTTGAAGGTTGCAGATATGGCAACCATCAATGATGAGAACAAAATAAAACAAGCTTACTTTTGGAACTTAAAAACATCAATGAAAATGTAGGTCTCAACAACAGGAAATTAGATATTGTTATTCCTTTCTAGCTTAAAATAGATAAGGACAAAAAGCTAGATATAATGAGCTGCTAAGTCCTAGCTTCTTGGCAATTACTTCAATAGTTTTAGTACGTCTCATGTATTACAAACTAAAACACTTGACAGCTATAATCAACTAAATTTGTGGATCTAAGTATTGAACACCCACTAAGGAAATATTATGCATTATCAAACGCTCTTTTATCGTCCCCACTCCATCCACTATACAGTGATTACCTATATAACACCAAAATTTGTTAAAATCACATGGACAAAAAAACAGCACTAGACTACCAAAAAACTAAAAACGCATAACCGAAAAATTTTGTGAGTAGGGACTGTGCCTTATAAAAGTGAGAGAATGCCTCAAGACTTACCTATGTTGGAACTTTTTCATTGCAATGAAACTAAACATGTAGGTTTTCATTTACAAAAGAAGCATATCAACCTATAAAGTCTAAAAAAATCTCGTGATAAATAGTACTCAGTTGGTGTGCATAATACAATAATAAAAATTCTCGTGATGATCGCTCCATTGCAAATTGCAAGACAGTTGTAATATATTGAAATCCACAAAATCCAACAAATCTTGAACTGCTTGATGACATCGATATATCATAGGTGATCTAATTTAAGAATGCAAAATCTATAAAATTAAGGATAGAGTTGTAATTACCATGTTTTCTGAAACAGTTATCTTTTCTATAAATAACTTGGAATTAATTTGAGATCTTCAATAATGGTAACAAGTCAATTGTACGAGTCATTATTTCCTTTTGTAATTCATTAGTACGAGTCAATTGTTATTTAATTGTTATTTTTATTTCCTTTTGTAATTCCACCTCACCATCTATATAAAGGAACTAGTAGGGTTTCACAAGTAACAAGTTATGAAGTTGTATTGAAATTGAAATCAGAATTGCCTCCACCTATTCCTCTTTTAGCCCCATATCCTATGAAATCCTGAAATCTTATGTCATTTAACCTCTTGACCCGCAAGTTTGACCACATTATCTCCCTTCTCTCCTCACTCCTAGGCTCCCATTGCATCAAGTAGTATCAGGCATCCTCTGCATCTTCCATATGTTCAAAGATCAATTCCTGGAAATTAGTCCCATAATATGAGTTTTCTGTGGTGTGTTTCTAATATATTGCATGTATGTTTCTAAGATATTGCATGTTTCTCATATTGACGATCAATCAACTAGCTACGATCTCGAATACAATTGTTGAAGATTCTCTATTTTCCAACAAGTTTTTTGAGTCTGAGGATGTAGTTGTAACTTCATGTAATCAAGTGTTATGAAAGCCTTCCACGTTGGATATCCTGATCACCAAGGGTAAGTCCTTGTTATTATTCCAATTTGAACATAGAAGGATAACCCTGGTTAAAAAACACTGTTTTTGCATATATGTTTGCCATTGTACTCTGTAATTGCAAAGTCTAGGCCATAAATCCCTTCCCCGAAATCATATTCCCTTAATTGGTTCTTTCAAAATTTTGGAGATCAAAGTTTTGGAGTTTAAGGAATCCTACGGAAGTATGTTCATTTTTTATTAAATCAGTTTCCATTGCACATTCTAATCATAAATTCGACTGTGCAAACACTAATGGTTTGTTTGTTTAGCATGCATTTCTGCATCCTAGAACATCGACAATGTAAAGACAATGGTCAATAGCTTTCTTTTTCTCTCAGACCTACTTATTCACTAAAGGCTGTCAAAAAATTTCCCTCTATCAAACAGAAAGTTATCTAGGTAACTAACCAAGTAAAATATCAACTCAAAAAGTGACGTCCTCATGCAAAAGAATGTCTTTAAAGTTGTCCCAACCACAGAACTAGCCATGGGAAAAACTACTTATCCGGTTTCTGTTTATTTAAGCAAACCTGAAAGTTTTAAGTTTTTTCCTTATCTTTCTACCAAATTGTGATTGAACTTTAATGATTAACAAATAGAGCTCATATTTTGAGTTCCATAACTTTTTGATATTGCTAGATATTCTATTGTGGAAGGTAAAACAGTCGAATTATGCATGTGATAGGGGCATTGTATAAACGGTTTCTCCAATTGAAAAGCTATGACGGAGGGCAATGTTGGGCAACACTGCATACTTTTGCATTAATTTTCCGAAGTATACATATTTGGAATATAATTCACATACGGGCAACACTGCAAGTGCGTATGATACATGTGCATGCCGATGTCATGTCCTTGACTTGATTGAAACCATGCATGCTTAGTTTTGGTTTTGGTTCATGAATGAGTGTGACATAGTGTGTAAATAAATTCCCAAAATTATATGGAATTTCTATGAAATTGAACTTGAGTTACTTATGAACTTGAGAACTATTTGGGACCCCTAATATAGATAAAATTTGAGTGAAATAAGACATAAATCTATTTTTTCTGTAGCCAAAACAAACTTAAGAGAGATTATTGTTTTTGGAAATAGACAAAGCATATAGCATTTTTTTAATTGTCCTTTGTAACAATTATTTCTATCTTTTTAATCACTTACTAACTTATTTCCTTTTGTTTCTAGGTTTTTTTAGGATTTGTGGTACCTTTTATCCTCTTGTTTTTAACCTTTACTAGGATGTTTCCCCCGCTTCGCAGCGATATTAAATTCAAAGTTATTTTTATGTGAATTGAATGATGAATTCTTATTTTTATGTGAATTCAATGATGAATTCGTAAGAATATAGTAGAAACTAAATTGTTAATTGGCTTAGAATACTATTTTTTCATATGGAAGCATCATTCCTTTGAAGGCCTAGTGTATTTGTCGCAACCGATGTACAAATCAAAATTAACAAATCTAGATAATGATAATATATTTTCTTTTAGTGTTGGAATTTGAAAAAGAAAATAATAAAAGTGGATCTATACTATATCTTGATTTTAATATGCATAAATTGTGTCAAGTTTTTAAAATATTAGTACTTGTAATACTGTGATCGAAAAAATAAAATGAATTGGGTAGCTCGGGTTAGCCAATAATGCAGCCTAGCATAATATCTGGGAAAATGTTAAACCTTCTGTATATACTCATTGAAAGAAATGAAATAAAATGTGTTTCATGTTATAATCTTTCAAAAAAATGGGAAATTTATAAGATGTAGAAAAAACAAAATTAGGGAGAAGTGTCCAAAGAGAAAATTATTCGATATATTTACAAACAATATGGATTTAAATTATATTTAATTAAATATATTAGAATTCGACACCACAATTAGGTTCAACATGATAACTACATAATTAACTTAGTCGGTATTTTGTACTTTAAAAACACCAAATAATAGAAAATCTTTTTGATTTTTTACTGGATAGACATTTTCGTCATCTTTAAAAGTTGCTAGTATGTGTACTTTTAGGTGTTTTTATAAATTACTTGTGATTTTTAAACATTTTAAAGCATTTTTCAATTTTATATGATTTTTGTATTTGCTTTTTATTTGCCTTTTATTCTGATATCTATAATACAGTAAAAAAAATTAATTACATTTATTATAAGATTTTTTCTTTGATTTTATATTTTATGCATTTGATTTACTATGAAAGTATGTGTATGACTACTTAATACACCATAACTTAATACACCGTAAAAGAGTAGGAATGTAATATGTTTAAAATGCCGATATGGTCAAAGGAGTGCATGGGACCCACTGGCATGGTCGATGTGACCTGTGCTTAGATGATGGGGGTCGCATTCGATGGAATCGTAGACGTCGGATGGGGCGTGTGGGTCCCAGGAAGAATAAGGGGGATAGTGATGGCGGTGGACACGTCTTCTTTGGAGCTAAATAGGGAAGGGCAACAAAAGCAGGGAGCATACTTGAAACTCATGATGCCACGTGTCTTCAAGCTAGGAAAAAACCCAGCTTTAAAGTATTTATATAGATTTGTCCAGCTCTCATCTTTTTATTTATCTCCACCCTACCCTTTTCGAACCGTTTTTGAACAAATAAGAAGTGTATTTTTTTCATATATGAGATGGTTTAATACATCCTTCTTCTTTAGAATAAGGAGGAACAGGAAAATCGAGTCATGTGATATTATTTGGAGTCAAATTCCTAAGTAGTACCTGGGAATTACTTAAATACCCAGGTTCTACATAATGTTTTTTTATACTCAAAAACTACAGTGGTGTCGCATGTTGAACATGCGACACCCCTTAAGTTTTTTTTATCCAGGAACTATGTATGTGTCGCATTTTGGATATGCGCTATAGAAAACGCATGTTCAATATGCGTCACATTTCTAGGGAATTTCCCTCGAGAATGAGTGGTCTCGACCAATGTTCTGAGCAAATAACGCATGTTTAATATGCGACATCCTTCCAGGGAATTTCCCTAAAAAATTTGGCCAAGTACAGGTAACGCATATTGAATATGCGACATCTTTACAGGGAATTTCCCTCGAAAAGGACTGGTCTCAACCAATGTACAGATATCGCATTTTGAATATGCGACATCTTTCCAGGGATTTTCCCTCGAAAATGATTGGCCAGGTCTGGGCAAGGGAATTTCATGTTTGTAAAAACCCTTGAAAAAGCATGCCAATTGCATGCTTCTAATGTAAATAGACATCGCATTCACGCATTCAAAGATTTATAGACATCGCATTCACGCATTCAAAGACATTCCAAACATTTAATTTAAATAGACTTGTTCACGAATATTCATTACATTTTTGAGAGATATTAAAATTTACAATGATTACAAGTCAACGCTTTTTCCTCCGCTGATATGTAATCGTAGAATCAAGAGGATGGAACGGTAACAGGCGGTTCGCCTCGTCTATCATGTGGATTTGAGAGGGCCCTGGGACATCTTCCTCGAAAGTTGGCATCGACGGCGGCGTTAGTGTGCAGTAAGTTGGTCGTGTCTGGCTGGCGTCCAAACCATGCCTCAACGGTGCCTGAGGCGTTGGCAAGTCCTCCCGTGGTCGCTCGGTGGCAGGTGTGAAGAACTCTCCTTGCGCAAGGTTATCATCTTCCGCAGCGGCTTCTTCATAGTCCATGGGTTCCGCCACTTGTTCATGCGGCCTACCTCGACCTCTTCCTCTTCCCCGTCCTCTTGCCCTTCCTCGCCTTGCCTCCTCCCTAGCCACATCAGCACGCTCGTCATGTAACGTGACCGCATCTGCAAATTGTAATGACAGCCACTCCGTCATTTCCGCCTTCGCTTGTGCCGCAATCTCGCGGCATTCCTCGTGTCCAATGTCGTACACACGGCTCCACAAAGCGAGCTGCATCCAAGGAAAAAACGTAGATGTAAATTTGTAGCAGTTTTCTTAATTAATTTACCACAAACTTCTAGTTCGAGCACTTACGTTGCTTGCCAGAGTTGCACCTAAACGTCCGACAAATCTTCGAGTTATGGTCCGATACCATTGCTCGTATGCGGGCGTCGCCAATATCCCTCTGGACCGATCGATGCGAACAGTTCTAACTTCCCGCTCATCCCAGCGGGCAATATGCAAGCTGTGTTTTGCCCTCCAATCTACATGCACTTTCCCCCTCAAATCGATTGCATGGAGTTCTTGAAAGGTGGAGCAACGAGTTGGAATATTTTGAAGACCCCCAAATTGTCTCATGAAATGATCTGGGTAGTAATACTCCACAATGTGGAAGTATATCAACGGCACTTCCGCTCTCCAAATGCGTTCGCCTTCAAGAGAGTTGGCTGGGAGATGGGCGCGGATCTCATGGAGTCCAAATTACGGATCTCCAAATGCGTTCCGCTCTCCCTTGGGCCTCGAGGGATGCGATGTAATAATCGGATTTTTTGACTGTCAACATCCAAGTTGAACTTACGGTAAACCAAGTTCAACATCTCATCGAACGTCATATTAGGAGTCAACACAAACCCCCTTACGTTGGTTGACGATCCGCACATGAGTGTACCACTCAAATGACACATACAATACAACTGCTCCATTCTAACCTAATACGTGACACAACGTACAAACAAACGTCATACATTCGAGAAATGAAAATAATATGCATATGATACAAAAAATAAATAAAGAAAACGTTTTACCAACTCCAATTGTTCGCAACAAGGGATTAGCCCTGTTGAGACGCAGGGGTGGCTAGGACGGTGCCAATCAGTGAAACCAGGAAAAGGAGTGTTCCGCGGGGCTAGGAGTGACCAAAACAGACGTTTTTAAGAGAGGAGGAGATCACAAGATGCGAGTGGTGAAGTGGGCGTCGGGGGCGGCTGGGGTGCAGGAGAACGAAGGGCACGGGGGCAAGGGCTGGGAAATGGCAAGGCCGCTGGGCGCGGGCCTTATTTAGGCTCAATATCGCATATTGAATATGCGTTATCTATAGCGCATATCCAACATGCGACACATACGTAGTTCCTGAGTAAAAAAAACTTAAGAAGTGTTGCATGTTGAACATGCGACACCACTGTAGTTTTTGAATAAAAAAACAATTCGTAGAACCTGAGTATTTAAGTAATACCCAGGTACTACTTAGGAATTTGACTCTATTATTTGTATGCTGACTTTCTTTTTATCCTTACATTTTCTGTTCTGTTAAGTCGGAACCCAAAAAACTCAGATCATGTGCCACCAATATGAATGCATCATTGACAAACTTTGAGCACCACCATTGCCAATATCACCCATTCGGATGTTATTTTCAAATGTTCAATTGAGAGCTTACAATGTCAAATGGACCCCGTGATATAAAGGATTCAGTAGAAAATTTATACTTAGCAGCGACCGATAAAATCCAAAGTGAAACAAGACATCCTACTGATCTGGCATAACTGACTAGAGATTAGTCGCATTAATTGAGTGCATGCAGGAGTCTTGCACCTGTGGCTCCTCGTAAAGAAGGCCAGGAGAATAAAAGCTCACATCACAATTTCTCACTGAACAAGAATCTCTCTTAACAGAAGATGACCAAAGAGGCAAAGAGTGAATGGTTATGGACATTGTCGAAAAGAAAATCTTACACCGTATAACAATAGTGAAGAGAAAATAAGAGATGGTTAATGACACCCCTTCTAGTACCACAGGAAAGGCATTTTACCATCCTAGGGACAATTTATCCTTGTCAAGACCCAAATATATACAAAGGACACCCACTCACAAAGAGGCGGAGAAGAAAACATGTCTCCTTGAGGAAGAAATTTGTTTAGGATGCATTCTACTCACTGGCTACAAAGGACACCATCCAACTAATAATTAAAAAGCTGCCAGTATTCAAGCAACACATAAAATATGTATGAAAAAATACCCATTGTTCTTTGTAAGGCTATGGAAAATAGCTATATGCATGACATCATGAGACTTGCGAGTTATGTGAAAAATTGAATACAATACAAAAAAAAGTGAGCAGGATTTATTATTGTTGAGATTATTATTATCTTATAGTGTTATTTATGTATTTTCATTTCTTCATGTACCTATCGTGCTATTTACTCAAGGACTTTTCTCCTATATAAGAGAGCCCAGGGGTCCTATGAATAACAAGTCATTCAGTTTTCCCAGCATGGTATCGGAGCAATGATCCTAGACTGGGGTTCTTGTATCCCGCCCTAACCCTACGCCGTCCCCCTACCCCCCACGCGCAGCCACCCCTACCGTACTCTGCGCACGCCCCCCCCCCCCTCATGCACCACCACGTCTGCGCACCATTTCCTGTGCGTCACGCCCTGCCACACCCCTCCCTATGCGCATCATCGCCTCCATGCCTTGAGCCTCGCATCATCGCACAGCATCGTGCCTCCATGCCTCGAGCCTCGCATCATCGCTCATCATAGCACATCATCACGCCTCCCTACGTCGAGCCCTGCGCAGCACTTGCATCATGCAATGTGCTTCCCGCCTCGCGTCGCATCAACACACACACCTGCTCTCGCGCCCACGCATGCACCTGCACACACGTTGTGCATCTGCACATCAGAGCCCTACGCATCCGCGCATCTGTGCCCTGTGCCACCGTGCCTTACGCACAGTTGCACCAGTGCAGTCGCGTGCATCTTGCATGCATCTGTGTGTATTTTACGTGCATCTACGTGCCCCTGTGAGCATCGTCCATACATCAGCGTGCATCAATGCGCACTGCTGCCCTTGGAAACCCTATCCTAAAACAACGAGAGATGAGGATGGTTGTATGAGCCTACAGATACAACCAATCCTCTATATGTGATTGTGTAGACTCATTTATAACGGTCTACTCCTCAGTTTTGTTTTGGATTTCGGCATTCTTGCTACCATGTCAGAGAACAAGGGTGATGTTCTTTCGTCCGGTGCCCTCAAGGGCTCAACTCCCATCGTGAAGATGGATGGGACCAACTACGAGTTGTGGTCCATGCAGTTTCGCACCTTGATGCAATGCCATAATAAGGAGCACATTCTGACGGATCTAAAGTTGAAGGACAAGACTGGGGCTAATGCTTCTTGGAAGCAAGATAATGCCTATGCTCTCACTTGGCTCTTTAGGATGCTCACCACAGAGATTTCCAATGATATTCTCAATCAACCCACAACAAAAGCTATATAGAATATCTTAGCAACCACATATGGGCATGCGATAAATGAGAGCAAAATATTACAGTTGCAGTTTGATATTTTTTTGACCAAGCAGAAAGGTCGACCTATTCATGCATACTTCTCGCATCTTAGAGGTATGTTTGAGCATCTGCATAGCTTCATGCCTATTACTACGAGCACTGAGCAACATCAGTCGTATCGCAATTGAACTATGACGGGAGTACTTTTATCATCTTTAGACTCTGAGTATGATGCAGCACGTACTCAACTTCTTACTGGAGAGACGATACCTCCAATGGAGGAGGTTTACAAGAGACTGAGTAGAATTACTACATCCTCTACTACCGTGGCTCAGCCTCCTTCTGCTATGGCAGCCTCTTGGGGCAAAGGGAGTACTTCGTGGTTTTGTAGCTGAGGACCACGTGACCGAGGAGCAGGTCGTCAGCGAGGTCCATGTTCACATTGCCACCAACCTAGTCATTCTGAGGAGACGTGCTATCAGAAGCATGGGTATCCAGCCTCCGCCCGAGTTGCTGAGCAGACCGAGCCTACTTCTACACCTGCTCCGACTCATGATGCATGCTTCGTTGCTATCAGAAGCATAGGAAGCATCATAGGTCCACATTCCAGAGTCGTCAGGGTCACAGTAGTCATGGTCTCTTTGAGTTGATTCATTTGAATATTTGGGATCCTAGTCATGTTCCTGATCTTCAGGGACATCACTTTTATCTTGTTGTTGTTGTTGTTGCGTTTTCTAGATTGTCATGGGTCTTTCTGCTTAAGAACAAGTCTGGTGCTAGTCCTATTCGGAAAAGGCCCTATTCATGAAGCATGGAATATTATCATCGATTTCATTAATGAAGTTCGTAATGTTTTTTCTACATCTGTTAAAATTGTGAGAAGTGATAATGCCCTGGAATTTTGTACTCATACCCTATCCAGTTACTTTTCATCTCAAGGGATCATCCACCAAACATCATATGTCTATACTTCCCAACAGAATGGGGTTGCTGAAAGAAAACATCGTCATTTACTTGATGTCATCAGGTCGCTTCTTATACAGAGTCATGCCCCTCATTCTTTCTGGGGTGATGTTGTACTTATGACATGTTTTCTCATTAATCGTATGTCGTCATCTGTCTTAGGTGAGAAGATTCCTTTATCTCTTATTTTAGATTCCTTTATCTCTTATTTTTCCTGACAAAGAATTGTTCTCCCTTACTCCTTGTGTGTTTGGGTCGGTCGCCTTTGTCCACCAGTTGTCTCTTGGGATTGACAAGCTCTCCCCTAGGGCCATCAAGTGTGTCTTCGTCGGGTACTCAAGAACACAGAAGGGGTACAAGTGTTATGATCCATTGCGCAAGAAGTATCTAGTTAGTGTTGATGTTACCTTTTTCGAATCTGTTATGTACTTCTCATCTACAGGTGATCAGTTGGTACCCTCTGACACTACTGATGCTATATACATGCCGCCACCACCAACACCGCTACCATCTCCTACATCTCCTGTCACTGTGCTTGTTTCACCATTGCCATTCCACTATACCCGTAGGCCTGCTTCTGCTCATGGTCACTGCTCATCATCTCGCCCGCCTGAGGTATCAACAACAACAACAACAACAACAAAGCCTTTTCCCACAATTAAGTAGGGTCGGCTACATGGATTCTTCGCCTCCATTCAGATCTATATTGGGTCAATCTCGGACTTATATCCAAAAAACTAAGATCCCTTCGTATAGTCTCTTTCCAACACTTCTTGGGCCGTCCTCGCCCTCTCTTAGCCGGCTCAACATCCCACCACTCGCATCTCCTAACCGGTGCATCAGGTATGTTCTGAAAATATTACTATTGATGGATCTGATGATTTTCCTGAGCAGGATGTGGTACAGAGACCAGATGAGGAGACGGGTGACTTAGATGTACCTATTGCTCTACGAAAGCAGAAGCGGAGCTGCGCGTCATATCCTATAACATCTTCTATGTCATTTGATCGCCTAACTGGTGAATTCAGGAACTTTGTCATTGCATTGTCAGCAGTGGATATTCCACGGAATTACCAAGATGCGCTGAAGGATAGTCGATGGCGTTTAGCCATGGAGGAAGAAATGGCAGCTCTTCAGTCCAGAGGCACCTGGAGCCTTGTTCCTGCACCTGTTGATGTGTCTATAGTTAGTTGCAAGTGGGTCTTTACAGTTAAGCAGAATGCAGATGGCAGCATTGACAGATACAAGGCTCGCCTTGTTGCTCGTGGCTTTAAACAGACATATGGGGTGGATTATCTTGATACATTCTCATCGGCTACTCGCCATACCACCCTACGGATCCTATTTTCTGTTGCAGTTACTCGTGATTGGCCGCTATACCAATTAGATGTGAAGAATGCATTCTTATACGGTGACTTACAGGAGGAAGTCTACATGCAACAGCCGCCTGGTTTTGTTGTTGAGGGGGAGTGTCCCAAGGTGTGCAGACTTCATAAGGCTATCTATGGCCTTAAGCAAAGCCCCAGAGCTTGGTTCCAGAAGCTCTCAGACCTGTTTGAGAAACAGGGGTACATACGTTCTAATGTTGATCGTTCCTTGTTCGTACAGAAGACACCCAGAGGTATTACTGCAATTATGCTGTATGTAGACGATATTCTGATTACATGTGATGATGAACATGGAATCCAGGGGGCAAAAGAAATGCTAGGTCATGAATTCGTCACCAAGGACCTTGGAGTTCTTAGATATTTTCTGGGACTGGAGTTTGCCAGAAATCCTCATGGGTTGGTAATGACCCAGAGGAAATATGTCACTAACCTGTTGAGTGAAACATGAATGCTTGGTTGCTGACCTGCCACTACACCTATGGATCCCAGTATGAAATTATATGATGATGACACTAATGAGGTGGATAGGAGAAGATACAAAGAACTGGTGGGCAAACTTCTCTTTATTACTATTACCAGGCCAGAGATCTCCTTTGTTGTGAGTCGAGTAAGCCAGTTCATGGAGCAACCACGTCAGGTACACATGGATGTAATACATATGATACTCATGTACCTTAAGTCATCTCTAGGTGCGGGTCTACTGTTTAAGAAAGGCAAGGATGTTACTATCTCAGCTTGTGCAGATGCAGATTACGCAGGGTGTCCCAAGGATAGGAAGTCCACCACTGGATTTGTTGTGTATGTTGGAGATTCTCTAGTCTCATGGAGAAGCAAGAAGCAAACGGTTGTAGCAAGGTCTAGTGCTGAGTTTGAATATAGGGCTATGGTCCAGGTCAGTACAGAAATGATGTGGGTAAAGGCTGTGCTTACAGATCTATATATAGAAGTCCCGCTTCCTATGGCTCTGGAATGTGACAATCAGGCGGCCCTATTCATTGCAAATAATCCAGCATTTTGTGAACGAACCAAGCACATTGAGGTTGATTCAGAAGGGGTTTATTGTTACATCCCATGTTAGCTCAGAGGATCAAACAGTAGACATTTTTACCAAGGCACTACTTCGAGGGTCGTTCTAGAAGTGTGCGTCCAAGCAGAGCATGATTGATATCTATGCTCCACCTTGAGGGGGAGTGTAGAGATATATTATTCACTTTCGTACTGTTCTTATATTTTTCTTTTCCAGTTGGACTCTTTATGTATTTTATCCATAGGCTACTCTCCTATATAAGAAAGCCTAGGGTTGATGGAATAAACAAGTTTTCTCATTTTCCCAACATGTCTCCCATGAACAAAGGCCGACTGGAAGGGGGAGATAATGTGCTCAAGCACCCTGCTAAGTCTGATAGCTAAAACCTTCCCCACAATAAGATACAATGCATTGGAAAGCGCAAACGTCCTAAAGTCTTCAATCATTTCAGCTGCCTCATGCTTAGGAAGTAAAAAGATCAGAGCCTTATTTAGTTTATTGAAGCATGCGTCACCTCGACAACATTCCTCTACTACCTCTAACACCTCGCTCCCCAGAGTGTCCTAGAACTCCCTGTAAAAGGAAACAGGGAAGCCATCCGGACCAAGAGCCTCGTCTGCGTTCAGACTCCAAACAGCAACTTTCAAATCCTCTAAAGTAATCGTCTGAATGAGGTTGCTAGCGTGGGCAGGCGACAGCTGCGAGGCGCCAAGACCAGTCCACCTACAATGCCTGTCAAACTCTCTCGTCGAGAAATCATGAAAGTGATCCGCACTTTCCCTTCCCATCTCTCTGTTGCCAACCAACCCAGCGCCATCCACGATGATCGATTGGATAGTATTGGCACGACACCTACCACTAGCCACTCTGTGAAAGAAGGCAATATTCGCATCCCCCTCCCTGAGCCAGTTGTGCCTAGACCTCTGCTTCCATTCGGCTAAATGTTTCCTATTCTCATCAGTAATCTTCCTCTGGGCCTCAGCTCTCTGTGCGAGCTCCTCCACATTAAGATGCATGATATCCTCCAACTTGTCCAAAGTAGAGACCACCTCCTCCTCCGCCATTCTGACCATCCGACGAGCCTCTCTGGAGTCATTCTTGAAAGCACACAGCCGCGCATGCAAAAAGGTTAACTTCTGAACAAACCTTGACGCGGCGGAACCAGAAACCTGCGACGAGGACCAGTGGGAGGAAACCATCTCTTTGAAGGACTCCTCAAGAAGCCAGGCCATCTCAAATCTAAAAAAAACCTCTAGGAGGCGAGAGCTCTCCCAAATCCCCAATGATCGGAGTGTGATCCGACCGCGTTCGCGTTCTAGTGACAACGAAGGACAAAGGGAACATATCCAAGAGCTCAGTAGAGGCCATGAAGCGATCAATGCGAGAACGAGAGCCTGATCTCATCCAGGTGTATCTGGTGGCCGCAACATCTAAAACCTCCAGCTCCAATAGCTCAACAACCTCCGCAAAATCCGTAGAGCCCGGATCCTGACCACCCCGCAACCCTGGCTTGTCCGAGGAGTAAAGGGTAACATTGAAATCTCCGCCCAGTAACCAAGTGTAACCATGGAAAGCAGACCGCCCAGCCCTCAGATCGGCCCAAGCTGTTATCGGAGCGCGGGCTGAGAAGGACCATATACATGAGAGAAAACAAAACATGTACCCGAATAAAGCCACTCGAGCAGCATCGTGAGGACACGAGTCCCTACAAGATTTTCCTAGAACGCAAAAGCAGACTCCTTCCAGGCAATAAGAATCCCCCCCCCCTGCAGAGCTAGAAGCCTCAATCGACCGAAAGTCTGTGAGGGCACCGCATCGAACGAGCGGCAGACCGCATTCATGAGAGAATCTAGCTTCATTTCTTGTAGTAAAGCAACATCGCATTCCCATTCTATGAATCATGATCCCAGTATCCTCCTTTTTCTGGGTCACTCAGACCCTTTACATTCAAGCTAAGGACCTTCATTTAAGACCTGACGCAGATCCCTAAAATTGTAATAACATGTATCACATAATGCGTTAGACTATGCATTATAGATGGGTAATTGGATGCCTCAAATGTCCAATTACCACATCCATAGGTCTAGTCTCACATTGTTTACAGGCGGGGTCATAGAAGATTCCCCACATTAACAGTAGAGAGAATTCAATATACGGATACGACCCTTGAGAGGCTTTCTCGTGTGGTTTCATCATGCTCCTTAAGGAGTGGAGATTCACGTAAAATCTCAGTGTTCTTCCACTATTTTATTTTTCTTTATCTTTGGTACGATTCCTCATTCTTGTTTTCTACATGGTATCAAAGCGGGTCCAATTCTGTGGTTTATCATAGAACATTTATCTTGATTTTGTTCTTCAGAGTTCATGATATCTTGACAGCATCAAGATTCTTCTTATTCAAAGTTCTAGATATTCCTTTTTAGTGTATTATGCACATTTACTCAAGTTAAGGAGATTGTGTGCTACAAGATCATATTGTTGTGGATGCTCCAAAACTCAAGGTCGATGCCGACAGCAGTATTCAGGCGAAAAGTGGCACCATCAGCCTGGCAATGCTCCAATTGTCCCTCCTCCCTCTAGTTGCAAGAAGAGGGCCGAACGATCACCTTTTCATCATTTCAAGAAGAGGTCGAGCATATGGGTTCCCATCTACGCAATCACATGCCAACATCACCTATTAGAGCACACTCGATGTCACCATCATCATCGACAATAACCTATGCTATCACGGTGCCAACTTTGTTCCTCAAGCGGAACCCCAAGTTATTCACATCGTCGATCATCCATCACTAAAGAGAAAGGTCACGCAATACCTTTAAGTGCTACCTTCACGCGGGATTCCTTAATTCCAAGCAATCCAAAGCCCTCGACTCCAGACCTCTAATCATCGTGTTGTGCCCCCGACTCTAGGATTCCTTCCAGCAGCTGATGGCGGTGACTGCCCCGCGAGGCGGAGGAGACGAGATAGGATTCCCATTAAGGGATCCCTAATGCTCAATCATGAAAGATGGGTCGATACCCCTGTTCATTTAAAAAAAATACGTCAGTCTAACAAAAGGTAGGACGAAAAGAAAAGGGGTCCTGTCACGTTTCTTTATTCGGGCCTAGTGGGTCCACTAGACTGTAAGTGAATTCAAACAAAGGGGAAGAAGGGACTTCACGCCGAGTGACCACAACATAAAAAACATGGATGGGAAAAAAAGGGGATGTGATCTTTGAACCAATTTAGGCAGTTTTGGAAAAAAAAGGAGATATTTTTTATGATTTAAAAAAAAGAGATCGTATAAAAAGTAGCTGTACAAAAAATGATCTAAGAAAAAAGAGAGAACAGAATAGCTTTAAAAAGAAAAAGCCAGAAAAAAGAGAGATTTTGTTTTCCCTACTTCAATTCTTCTCCCAACTTCGCCAATGCCATCTTTCCCCACTGTTAGAAGAAAGGAGTCTTCGTTATGATAATAAGAAAACCCTAGGCTCTCTTATATAGGGAGAGGCCGTAAGGGTAAATTACATGGATGTCTAAATAGAAGAGAGAAATAGAAACCAGGTACATAAACATATAATAATAGTAGAAACTATCTCTACACTCCCCCTCAAGGTGGAGCATAGATGTTGATCATGCTCAGCTTGGATGAACATCTCTAGAATGGTCCTCTGAGCAATGGCTTGGTGAATACATCGGCAGTCTGATCTCCTGAGCTAACATGGGCCGTGGATATCAATCCTCTCTGGATCAGGTCCCTAGTGTAATGGCAGTCAACTTCAATATGCTTGGTCCTCTCATGAAAAGCTGGATTGTTGGCAATGAACAATGCTGCCTGATTGTCACACTGAAGCTTCATAGGTAGAGGTACTGCTACATGTAGATCTTCTAATACGGAGCGAACCCACATCATTTCCGTGCTGGCTTGGGCCATTGCCCTGTATTCGGATTCCGCACTGGATCTTGCCACCACCGTTTGTTTCTTGCTTTTCCAAGAAACCAGAGAGCCTCCAACAAAGACTGCAAACCCTGAGGTTGATTTTCTATCCTTAGGGAATCCTGCATAATCTGCGTCTGCACACGCTGAGATGGATAAGTCTGCACCCTTTCTGAATAGTAGCCCTAATCCAGGAGTAGACTTCAGATACCTCAGTATCATGTGTATAGCATCCATGTGAACCTGTCTCGGCTGCTCCATAAATTGACTCACCCTGCTAACTGCAAATTGAATGTCTGGGCGAGTTATGGTGATGTAGAGGAGTTTGCCCACCATCTCTCTATATCTCCTCTTATCTACTTCATCATATCACCATCATATAACTTCATGCTGGGGTCCATGGGGATGCTTGATGGTTTGCAACCATCCATACCAGTCTCAACCAGGAAGTCTGTAATGTACTTCCTTTGTGCATCACCAAACCATGTGCATTCCTTGCAAATTCCAACCCCAAAAAATATCTTAGGGTTCCAAGATCCTTTGTAACAAACTGGCGACCTAGGAATGCCTTCGCCCTCGCTATGCCCTGAATATCGTCTCCTGTAACTAGAATATCATCCACATAGACCATTATGACAACCGTACCTCCCGAGGACTTCTGGACGAACAACGAATGATCAGCATTGGACCTCTTGAATCCTTGGTATTCAATTAGGTTGGACAGCTTCTGGAACCACGCTCGTGGACTCTGTTTAAGGCCATATATAGCCTTGTGAAGTCTACAAACCATATGCTTCTCCCCCTCAGCAGTAAACCCGGGTGGCTGCTGCATGTAGACTTCCTCCTGTAAGTCCCGTACAGAAATGCATTCTTGACATCTAGCTGAGAAATGCTCCAGTCATGAACCACTGCAACAGACAGGAGGATACGGAGAGTCGAGTGTCTCTCCACTCGAGAGAATATATCCATGTAATCAACGCCATATGTTTGTGTAAATCCACGGGCGACCAAGCGTGCTTTGTACCTATTCAATGTGCCATCTGCGTGATATTTGACTGTGAAGACCCATTTGCAGCTCACAACGGATGCATCTGGAGGTGCAGGGACCAAAGACCATGTGCCACGGGACTGCAAGGCCCCCATTTCTTCTTCCATAGCTAATCTCCAGCATTCACTCTTCAAGGCTTCCTGATATGTCCGTGGTATGTCCACAGAAGACAAAGCTGTGGCAAACTTCTGGAAATCACCTGTGAGCCGGTGAAAGGAAACCTGTGAAGCAAGTGGATAGGATGCACACTGTCGTCTCTGTTTCCGAATAGCAATCGGAACATCAAGATCATCATCTGGGTCCGCCTGTGAGGAGTCATCCTGCATATGTACCACACCTGACCCGTCATTAGGAACATCATCTGAACATACCTGAGGCGTAGTGATTGGCTCATGAGCTGCCTGAGCGGGACCTGACCGACGCGTATAGTGGTTAGGAAATGGTGATATGATTTGCCGTGGAATGGGTGGAGGTGGAGGTGGTGGGGGCGGTGGTGCTGGCATGGGAACTGACACAGGAGACGAGTCAGGTGACAAACAAGTAGGTGGTGGTGGAACCAAAATATCATCAGTTGTGGTGGATGGTTCCATTTTGTCCCCAGCTAGTGAGAAATACATAACCGACTCAAAGAAAGTGACATCCGCACTAACAAAGTACCTGTTGGTTGTAGGATCATAACACCGGTATCCCTTCTGGGTTCTGGAATACCCAACAAAGACGCACTTGACTGCTCTTGGAGAGAGCTTGTCAAGTCCAGGAGATAGACGATGAACAAACGCCACAGCGCCAAAGACACGTGGTGGCAGTGAGAATAGCTCCTTGTCCGGAAAAATAAGTGAAATGGGTATCTTCTCTCCAAGAACAGAGGACGGCATTTTATTGACCAGATAGCATGCAGTAAGGACAGCATCCCCCCAAAAAGAAATAGGAGCACAACTTTGAATCAACAAGGTACGAGTGATATCCAAGAGATGGCGATGCTTTCTTTCCGCCACACCATTTTGTTGGGACGTATATGCACAGGTGGTTTGATGAATAATACCCTTCAATGACAGAAATTGAGAAAGAGAACGCGTACAAAATTCCAGGGCATTATCAGTCCGAACATATTTGACTGATGAAGAGAAAACATTCTGCACTTCATTAATCAAATTTTTGATAAAATCTCCTGCTTCAGACTTATTCTTCAGAAGAAAAACCCAAGAGACACGAGAAAAATCATCTACTACCACAAGATAAAACCTGTGCCCCTGGTGATCGGGAACACGACTCGGACCCCATATATCTATATGTAACAACTCAAAAGGGGAGCTACTGCTCCGACTCTGACGACCCGGAAAGCTCGACCTGTGATGCTTTCCTAACTGACATGTTTCGCAACGAAACGACGAACTTGGAGAGATCTGGGGCAGAAGATGGCGCATCTTCTGGAGCGGAAGGTGACCAAAACGAAGATGCCAAATGTAAGGGGAGACTGGTCCAGCTGAGTGAGTGGATATGCCAGCATAGGATTCCCGAACCAGCCGATATAGACCGTTCTGCTCAGAGCCACAGCCAATCACCTTGCCCGTGAGTATGTCCTGAAAAATGAGAGAAGACGGGTCAAATATAGCACGACAATTCAAATTCTTTGTAATCTGACTAATAGACAGCAAATTCAGTGAGAACTCAGGGGCATGTAAAACATTCTGTAGCTGCATAGTAGAGGATAAGAAAACCTCCCCCTGGCCAACAAGGGGTGAGTAGGAACCATCTGCTATCTGTACTGAGCGACCTGGAGGAATAGCCCTGTAGGCATGTAGTCTTCCTCTATCGCGACAGAGATGATGTGTAGCTCCGGAATCTATAACCCAGTCAGATATATCATGTGAAGGTATGAGGGCTGATGATCTACCTGAAGAACTGGCTGCGACGGATGAATTGGCAGAGGCCGTGGCAACAATATCTGAAGAGCCACCAGATGAATCACCAGAAGAATGTGGCATAATATCACGGAGACGAGCCACGAGTTCGTCAAATCTATGATCTGCCGTAGATGGTAATGGAGACTGTGAATGCTCTGCAACCCGTGCCGATGCTGGGAACCCATGCTTTGAGTAGCATGTCTCCTCTGAGTGTCCGGTTCTGTGACAATACGAGCACATCTGACTGACTCGGCCGCCTCTTCCTGGAGGTCCACGACCACGTCCACGACCACGCCCAGAAGGTGGTCCACCTCTCCCCCGCGAAGCTGCCATAGCAGATGGGGGTGGAGTAGAAGAGCTGGATGAAACTGGAATACGACTGAGCCTCCTGTAGACATCCTCCACTGGAGGAATGACTGCATCTGCTAAAATCTGTGACCGTGCAGCATCATACTCAGGATCGAGGGCAACAAGTAGAACGCCTACCATGGTGGCGTTCCGAAAACGTCTTCTGCTGCTCCGGAGTAGCAGTCAGAGGAATGGTACTGTAAAGCTTCTCGAACATCCCTCTTAGGGATGTGTATAGAGAATGGAGAGGTCTGCCGGCCTGCTTCATCGTAAAGATGTCATGTTGAAGCTGCAACATCTTTGTCTCATTTCGCACCTGCGAATATGTAGCGGCAAGGATGTCCCACATCGCCTTAGCAGTGGGCTGATGGAGGACATCATTAGCTATCTCCATCGTCAAGGTACCAGACAACCATACTTTTGCGTAAGCATCATCGGCCTCCCATGAGGCATAGATCCATGTCTTCTCCGCAGGCTCATCCTCGGTAAGAATGTGTTTCTTACCATTTGATTTCATGAGACTCGTGAACTGCATAGCCCATAGCTCATAGTTAGACCCGTCCATCTTCACTATTGGCGCCGGACCTTTGAATGCGCCGGTGGAGGGCAAATCGACTTTCGATTCTGACATACTGCTGCTCGAAGAAGACGAGGGGATAATAGACACGGTGATGAATGTCTACACCAACTGCATTGGATTTGAGTACGCGTGTAGACTTTTACGCACTCAAATCCATAAACCGGAGGAAGAGGGGTCTAGGACACGCCTCGAAGGAAGCTTACAGCCCTTGAATCGCCTCGAAAACGACGCCTATGGACTGCTGGAGGCTATGGAGGCCCTACGGCGGCAGAGGGGGGTGCCGCTAGGGCGCCAAGAGCCGCGGGAGCGGCTGGAGGGTGCCTCTGGGGCGGCTGGAGGGTGCGGTTGGGGCTCAAAGGGCCGCTGGGGCGGCTGGAGGCGGCAGAAGTGGCCGCTAGGACTGCGGGGGGGGGGGGGGGAAGGGGCTGCTTGGAGGTGCAGCGGCCGGGAGCCGCCGTGCGGCTAGATGAGAGAAGAGGAGGGGCGGCGGGTGGGGAAGGGAGGAGAGCCCTAAGGCGGCTCTGATACCATGATAGAAGAAAGGAGTCTTCGTTATGATAATAAGAAAACCCTAGGCTCTCTTATATAGAGAGAGGCCGTAAGGGTAAATTACATGGATGTCTAAATAGAAGAGAGAAATAGAAACCAGGTACATAAACATATAATAATAGTAGAAACTATCTCTACACCCACCAAACGGGGAGTATTACGTAGAGTATCCAAATTCCAGATTCTCCTAGTTCGAGACACTTCATTTTTTAGTGACTCAAGGCACTCCACGTTCGCGTGAACCAATTTCTTCGAGTTCTCTAAAGAGATACTCTATTTCAGATTCCATTCTCCAATGATCGTGAACTCCAGTGCGAGATCCTTTCAAGATTCCTATGAGAGAGAACCCATTTCGAGATCCCTATGAGAGAGACCCATCTTCATGGATCCACATATGGATATTCCAGTGGCGTTCTTTATTTGACCCTTTAGAGGGATGGAGCGGTCTTCAGTAAATGAGACAATTGTAGGTCAGAGTTCTCTGATGATGAGACTCATTTCAGTTTCAGTGTCTCTGCGCAGTACAAAGCACATGTTCTCCAACGGAGAGACTTATTCCAGTTCTGATGACTCTAAATACGTAGTATAGAGCACATATTCTCCAACGAGGAGACTCGGATCACACTCTAACTCTTCAATTCCTCCTCATCAGAACAACATATGAAGCAATGTGCATAGCACGCAGCCAATAGAGTATACATTGAGTTGATATTGTTTGTAGTGTCTTGTAAATTTGTAATGTGTGAGTTAGTGATTTCGATCAATTTATCAAATCCTAGCATTGCATGCTCCATCCTGAGGAGGGGTATTAGAGTATGTGGGAATTGGATCCTTCTAGTGTCCAATTACCAAATCCACCACTTTAGTCACATGTAGTTTGTGGGTGGGACCTGGACTAATGGTGGGGCTATATAAGAAGCCACACATCACCCATAACATTTGAGAGAATTCAATATATATACACGCCTTTTGAGAGACCCTCTGTGGTTTCATCCTACTCCTTATGGAGTAGCATTCCACGCAAAATCCCAGTGCTCTTCCACTATTTTATATTTCTTTATCTCCTATATGCTTTCACATTCTCATTTTCTACCTAATGGTTTGGCATGGTCTCACATGTCCAATAAATTTCAAGTCAAATATTTAGTGAAATGCATACTTTATGGCGTGTTCTATAGTCGAGTCAAGCATAACCTACAAATTTGGAATGTCTAAAAGCTTCAAGAAAGTGTTAGATGCACACTTTTTAAACATGTTTACATAGTTAACATCTTTTTTTTTCTTTTGCCTTTTGATTTTCATGTCAGCAACCTCTAACGGCAACCAACACAGTCAGGACATCAAAGTGGAGGCGGCCATGCCCGATCGAAAGTTAACTAGGGGTTCCAACAACAAAGGGTAGAGGTTTCAAAGCCATATGCAAGGGAAGCTAAAGAGTAGGGAGAAGCAATTTATATATATATATATATATATATATATTAGATATTTTTAACTGGATGGAAACCCAATGCTATTGCCTGCCGATATGACCTCTCCACCTAGTCTCATCACAAAGGTCATTGCCTACTCACTGACGATCTCCTTCACATGTTGCCCCATAAGTGAACCATGATTTCAACCTCCTCCAACCTCTGAAACCTCGGGACCCTTTGAAACCGCTTCCTGTACTCATAGCTACAGTGATCCAAGCTTGGTTCATTCGTTGCTTAATGAAGGGTCGAAGTCTTCAATTCGTCAAACTCAACCTTCTGTATTAAGGAATCGATTCCGAGATTGACCTGGGACAATATAGATTCACACAACTAATTGCTATATTACTGCTAAGATTTGGGGTCTGGTGCTCATATGGCATTGCTTGCGGTAATATATAATGCCAAACTGCATTTCCACGCTAAACTAGTTCTTGTAGGTCATGTGCTGGAGTATTTAATGGCCTGATCTAAGCAAGATCAAGCATGATACCTTGAGATACACATGCTACATCTCTTGGTAGAAAGAACGGTGAAGAAAGAGTGAGGAGAAGGATGCCATTGACAAAATGTGCATCGTATCGGCAAATGGCATTGGAAAATTGCTTAATGGCATCTGGCAATATATTTATATCATGAAGTTAATAATGCATTTAGATTATTAAGAACAAAACATCTGACATTATATTTATATCTGAAAAAATATTATGTAAATACAATAGCATGAGTTTTACAATCTGACATTATATTTATATCTGGAAAATATTATGTATATATAGTAGCATGAGTTTTACAATCATTTGAAATATGAAAAACTTATGGCTTGTATAAAGTAAAAATCATAGTAAAGCATTATAGGGTAACGAGAGTCATTACAGACTTAATGTCTGCAAGTATCAATTACAATATGTGACCTACATTGTGCATAATCACCACTGAAGAAAGGCAAATCGCTATATTTAAACACAAGCATCTCTCACATTTAGTCTTCAATCTTAAACATTGATAATAAATCTCGTTTTACTAGGTCATCTCAACTAGTAAACCCTTTTGACGAAAGTCAATAACCTAGAATACTTGTGACACAATGGGGTGTTTAAAGATCCTGTGGACAACACAACTGCCTAGGGCATCGACATGCAGGCTAACCTCAGACACACTTCTTATTTCCTTAATTATAGAATAAAATAAAACTGTTCTCATGCATGATAATAATTAATCACCTTCTAGCAGTAGCTAAGATCATTCAATATTTACAAAGGAAATGAATTGCCAACCATGTCCACTTCCACATGAAAATATGCCAGATACTAAACATTAATAAAGGACATAGATGTGAGCAACTTTGCATGTATGCATCCCTAAAGGACATAGATGTGAGCAAATTGTCATCCATGCACTCTTAATTTTTTTCAACATAATGGATATTTTTCCACACCTTTGCTAACGCTGCGTCCTAGATTGTTGTTTTCTTTCATAGGATCAAATATGTTGAGATACTTTATAAGAAATGAGTGATGCGTCTTGACAGGGACTTCTGGATAAGATTCAAATTTGCTTTTGCATTCATTGAAGAATTGATTTGGGAATAGACAATCATCGCCATGATTTTCTGGACCCTCAACTGCAAGTATCAACAAGAATACGGTGAAAATAGGAGAAAAAAATAAAAACTTCTAGCCTAGATTTTGACCAGAGTATAACTCACCAACTATATCAGGCAAAGAAGACACAAGAACAGGACCATGCAAACTGACACAAAACCTATCCCAGTCAAATTTGCCAAAATAGTCTAAAAACCTGTATAGAACCTAGAAAAAGCATCGAGGAATAAAAATATTGTAATGGTTTCCTAGGAAATAACAAGCTAGTAAGCTAATCGTATAATTTTGTGTGAATTTTTATATGAAACCTCACCGAAAAAGGGCCATCCAGTGATGAATGGAAGAAATTGAATATATATAGAATCAATGTTTCCACTGCATATGTAGATAACAATGAAAATTGGGCACCAAGAATGCGACTCTCATAAAAGCACCAAGCTTTTATCAGTATTATACTTCGTTTAAATAGGTTAGCTTTGCCAATGGTAGCATTGACCTACACATACAATAATCCATAAGTAATATTTATTAGAAATAAGGTGCATAAGGAATACACTAGTAATAGTCAATACAGTACCCTTTCGAGGAAAGATAGAGTGTAGACGCCTCCGACTTGATTAAATGAAATGTCCACAACAAAATTCTGAACAAAACATTTTACAAGCTTTACCTGCAATCAGCAAAGCCAATATAACAGCTAAGACTTACGTTCAAATTACCAATACGTCAATTAGACTATAGCATGATCTCTAATGGAAAATGATAAATGTACTAAGCCTTCTCCCACTATAAGTAGGGTCGGCTACATGGATTCTTGCTCAAATTCATGTTGAAAGATTCGATTATTTTTTATGTTGGCCATCGACTACCTAACGTAACCCCTGCAAGATCAGGATTTGAACCCCGGTATTTTTTATGGTAGACACACTATATTACCACTAGACCAATGATAAGTCAATAAATGTTTTTACAAAAAAGACATATACATCTTTTACAAAAAGAGCATGACAAAGATTCACGGTAGAATTTGAATATAATAGAGCTAGGCAAAACTACAGAAAACTCCATACCAGGGAAGACTGTGTACAGAGCTTAGGAATGCAATAGATAATAACTGATGGTGATAGGGTGGACACAATATCCCTATATTAATCAACTCATAAAAACAATTTAAAAAATGGACACATGATTGACATGTAAATCCTTAGAACATACTTGATGTTATTGGTCCCGATTACATGAAATATATGAGCTGCCTTGAATTCCGATTTGTCCATTCAACCCGATTTGTTGTAGAGACCGACTTTGTGAACTCCATGTATTGTTGTTTCTGCTGCTCAAATTCAGTGAGTGCCCATTCTTTAAAAAAAGATGAAAAGTATGATCTGATTGTAACTTCTAAGGATCAGTTCTGAATCTGAATTCCAGAAAAAAATTGATGATCTGATTGTAATTTCTAAAGATTTGTCCTGAATCTAAATTAATATGTATATATGAGATATATACATATGAATATATATATATATATATGAAAGAGAGAGAAAAAAGGTTTTGATTTGGAAATTAAATTCTTGGATTAATGCTGCTTAGATAAAATTATTAATCTGAAATTTTAATTCTCTGATTATAAGTAGTTGCTTAAATGATATAAAAAAAGTTTTGATTTAAAAATCTAATTCTTGGATTAATGTCTGTAATTGCTGCTTAGATAGTATAAAAAAAGAAATTGATTTGAAGATTTAATTCGTTGGTTACTGTAACTGCTTCTTAGATGAAAAAATAATAATAATTCAAAAATTTAAGTTGGAGATAATGAAATTCTGAAAATCTCTTACTATTTAATAACTTGGGAATTTTCTATGTTACTGCTTAAATTAATGATGACAATTTTTATTAAAATAGATATGCTAATAAATATTATGCAGATATATAAAAATTTCTGCTGCGTTTACTTTGCTAAAAAAATATTGTTTTCTTGTCATTTTATTACTATTGGTGTTAATTCTGTTTAAAATCAATTCACTACTCGAAGGGTATTTTAGCTTTTATATTAATTCGTAGGCTATGCAGAATTTTGAAATGGTTTTAAACTAGAGTTCCTTAAAAATACATATATCCTTATTTTGATGATCATACCAGATTACTACGATCCTTATTTGGATCAGTTGTTATGGCCTTATCAAAGACCACCATCATGCGTCAATCCATAAATAAAGAAGGTTTCTATATATATATGAAGTATGCAGACACTTCAAACTGTGGATTTAACTTGTCGACGAGTAGATTGGAAATTAGATCGAGATTTGTTATAAATAATTGATCAAAATTCTGCATAGAGTTCATCGAGTTCTGTTCAAGGAACTTATGTAAAGATGAGAGCATTAAGAGGAACAAGACATTCGGATATACTCCACAATAGAATATAGGTTGAATTTGCATAATGCATGAATATTTCAGTAGAGGTCTGGATATATTTAGAATGATCGTTAAATCGTGGATTCTTATGCCAAATTAGTTACTACATCAACCACCTTGGTCCATTGATTTCCTTCTTCAACGTGACACGAGAGATACGATTTGGACATCCTCATGATATTTAAGAAAAGAGGTTGTGAATCACCTCCATCACGTAGGTTCATAATTATACTAGTAAGAGAGGCTGACTTGATTTTTTTCACAATTTATTAGATTGAAATAAACTCATTTAATTGTTATCTCATACTTTGAACCCTGGTAGCTGAGTACGACATCACTTTCAGATTGCCTATTGAGAATCAGTGATAAGTGATAATTATTAGCGTCGGTCATGGTGACCCTTGCGCCTGACTGTGTGAGGGCATGGTGACCCTCAACTGGGCGAGAGATAGGAAGCCCAATTCGAGCAGCGGGTGCAAAGTACGCGGTCTAGGATCCCAATCCTTTTACGATTTTTACGCGAACTTGCAGTGTCTTTACGTCTCATTGGAATCTCGACTTTTGACCAATTATGTTAACCCTTTGTTTTAGGGAACCGAGGCTGGAGGTCCCTCGTTTTTAGTTTTTCTCACAAGCTCCTTAGCTTGTACCGGTCAGGCCTATTTTCAGAGTGACTTTTCCGAAGAGCCTTTCTCACCCGTCTCTGTGGTGCAATTTTGGAGTAGACATATCGCCATAATGGACCGCAATTCCACTTAGAGGGCAAGACGGAAGGGACTTTTAGGAGACTTCCTCTCCGCTTGATTTGAGTTACTGTCCCGACATTAGGCTTGGCGATGGCTACAGTTGATGGGTTCAGTTGAATTTGGCTAGAGTTGAGATCAGTTTAGTTGAATTGGCTACAGTTGAGTTTGCTATCAGAGTCATCAATCATCGACAATTCATCGGATCTCAAAACTATTTCTACAAGTAATAAGATAAGTTAGTGGACATGTTGGGGACTTAGTTGGGATGCATTACACCCACCGCATGTTTACGGAGGCACCGCAACCCTAAGGTATTCTTCACACCTTAGAGTCATAGTGTGATGTCATTCTCAGACCAAGACCACAGACTATCCACTAAACTTGAGAACTAGACAAAATTTAAGGATCAGATCTGAAATTCATCTTCCGCAATATCAAGATCCACCAACCTGATATCTAAACAATTTAAAGATAATAATCTACAGATAGATCATTAGCTTATATATAGAAAAATTATATATGGAAGATTATGGGTGGATGGGCGATTATGGGGCATACATACATGGCAGCTTGAAACTAATTTTTCTACATAAACAATTTGTAAAATTTAAATATAATAGCCTTTCTACTTGCCTTCTTTTGGAAATACTAAAATCTGTTATTATTTTTAATATGTTGGATTGTACGCAACAATTGTTGACCTTATTTTGTTCCTTGCATGCTTGGCAGGCAAAACACATGCGACTCAGTAGTTGATTGATGATTCCGAGCATCCGCTGTTATACTAGACGATACACGTTTTGTAGTTTATGTTCAATTGATAATGTATAATGCTTTTGTTTCACTTCTGACACTTTTTGGGAGACATGTATACAATGTAATATTCTTTTTGTTACATATAAACTATATGGAAATTAATGCAATGAAAAGCTGATGACATTTCTTGTTGGCTTCGTGGTTGTATTATATTGACTGTGAATGTCATTGCAAAATGTGAAAAATATCCCCTCAATTTCAGTTGAACTAATGCGATCTATTAAGAATCTAATGTTGCAAGTGACGTGTAAATGGGTACGCGAATCCCCGGGCATCACAGTTTGGTATCAGAGTCGTGGTACCCCAATATACACATTCGTTGTATTACAATTCCAGTCGCATTAAATTCTCGGATAGCGAAAGTCCTGTGACTTGCCACGAATCTGAAAGAGAAATATGACATTCAAATTCAATAACCACAGATGTCACCAATTGCATTTAATTTTCATAATGTTTCCCAAGAAGAGAAAAGTACGAATGGAAATATCAGCAAATGTCAACTACTATGACTAATGATATTGGTTCTCATGCAAAATTGTGACATCCAAAGCTGATCAGGAGATAACTGAGCGATTGGAATGTATCATGACCACACTCACAGACCTCCAGCAACAGTAGACTGCTGTGAGAGGTCAGCAGAACCAGATACTAGCACAGCAGATAGAGACCTCTAATAGGCAGACCGACATGGAAATGAGATTTAAGGAGCTATCTGATTCCACCTACTATCCATCTCAGGATGGAACATAACATGAGCAGTCGCAGTCTGTAGAGATTCAACAGTCTCACTTTGATGATCCACATAAGGAGATGCCAACACATGGAGCCGACGATGGAGATTATGATGGGAGAAGGACCTACACTTTTTGTAGATGAGGATGCACACGAGTACTCTATTGTCTACAAGCATCGGTCGATTTTCACATCCTATCAGCGAGCCAATGTGCCCATGTTCGAGGGCACCAGGACAGCAGATGAGGTTGAGCAATTGTTGAAGAGGGTCATGAAGGTACTTCGGATGATACGTGCACCACGAGACTCGTGGTTATCTTTCTTAGAGTATTCACTGACATCATTCGTCGAGAGATGGAGGGAGGCAACGATTTCAAAGTTGGGACACGAGCCCACATGGGACTACTTCGAGATGAGATTCAGATTCCACTTCTTTTTTTGGGAAGTGGAAGTGCCAATTGTTTGTAGAGCTCAGACAAGGGAGAATGACAGCTAGAGTACTTCGTCTGTGTGAAAGGGAAAATGAAAGTTATATTCCTTAAAGCCCTAGAGTTCTCTTATATAGGAGAAAAGCTCTATGAGAAAATTACATAAGATAAATTGAAAAATAAACAAATATAAATAAAGACCATGAGATATAAGAATCTCAACACTCCCCCTCAAGCTGGAGCATATATGCCTATCATGCTCAGCTTGGAACAACAATAATGAAAAGGACCCCTCGCTAGAGCTTTCTAAAACATGTCTGCAATCTGATCTCCTAAAGCAACATGAGTACTAGACAATGTGTTTGTTTCTCTCGTGAAAGGCTGGATTATTAGCTATGAATAGTACTGCTTGATTATCACATTTGAGGTGCATAGAAAGATGCACCTCAATAGTTAGGTCAATCAGGACATACTTGACCCACATCATTTCTGTACTCCCTTGGGTCATAGCCCTATATTCTGATTCAGCGTTGGATCGAGCAACAATTGTATTTTCTTACTCCATGAAACCAGTGAGCTACCAACAAACACAGTGAAGCATGAGGTGGACTTACTGTCCTTGGGACACCCATCATAAACTGCATCTACACGTCCAGTAATTGTGAAAGATGTATTTCTTCTGAAAAGAAGACTTGCAGCCAAAGAACATTTCAGATATCTCAAAATCATGCAAACTGCATCCATGTGAGCTTGCCTGGGTTGCTCCATAAACTGGATGACTCTGCTAACAGCAAATGATATATCAAGCCGGGTAATAGTAACATGCAATTTCTTTATCAGCTCTTTGTATCATCTCGTATCCACCTCTTCAGAGTCATCATCAAGAGCCTAGCATTAGGATCCATTAGTGTAGTGGCAGGTTTGTATCCTGTCATGTCTGTCTCAGATAGAAGGTCAGTAACATAATTCCTTTACATCATAACCATACCCTGTTGATTTCATGTAAACTCCAAGCAAAGGAAGTAACGTAGTGTACCAAGGTCCTTGGTCAGAAACTATTGTCCAAGGAAATCCGTAGCTGCCTGAATGCCATGTTCATCATTGCCAGTAACAATGACGTCATCAACATAAACAGAACAACAACTGTAGCTCTCTGAGTTCTCTTAATAAAAAGAGAATGACCTGCAGTGGATCTGACAAAGCACTGTTCAATCAACTATGAGAGCTTCTGAAACCGAGCCTTAAGACTCTGCTTAAGGCCATATATGGCCTTGTGAAGTTGGCGCACCATACTGGACTCCCTCTCAGTAGCAAACCCTGGTGGTTGCAGTATGTAAACTTCCTCCTACAGGTCACCATACAAGAATGCATTCTTTACATCCAATTGGAAAGCGACCAGTCACATATCACATCGACAGCAATAAGAATCAGCAACATAGAGTGACGTGCAACAGGAAAATAAGTGTCCTGGTAATCCACCTCGTAGGTTTGGATGAACCCACGAGCAACCAACCTTGCCTTATATCTATCCACAGTACCATTAGCTCGGTGTTTCACAGTAAACACCCACTTGCTGCCAACAACAGACGCACTTGGTGGAGCCTATACAACACTCCATGTATCAAGAGACTGTAAAATGTAACCCTTGTTCCCTGACATGATAGAAAAATGCTGAAAATTTGGAACAAAACTGGGAAGTAGACAACTCTGAGTGAATCTACACAATCATATGGAGGAGTGGTTGTACATGTAGACTTGTTAGACTATATGTGTTATGTTGTAGATGGGTAGATGGATCACTCCACGATCCATTTACCACATCCAGTTGTTTAGTCCCACATCGATCATCTGTGGATATGGAGACTTAGCGAGGGCTATATAAGAAGCCCCACACCCTTTGTATTCAGTGAGAAGGTGCAAAGCATAAATCAGCCCTTTGAGGAGTTCTCTTGTGGTTTCATCTCGTTCCTTGGGGAGTAGGGTTCTACATTAAAATGTTATGTTCCATAATGTTTTTATTCTTTATTTGTCCAATACACTTCCGTATTATATTTTCTAACATGGTATTGGAGTGAGTCGTTCTTGGTTTATTTTAAAATTTGTTCTAGAAATTTTTTCCAATGTTCAAGATTGTTCCAAGTTCGAGCTTCAATTTTAGAGTTTTCATGATATCCAAGTTTTTAAAGATCAAGATTCATTTGGTGCTTGAAGATTGTTCTGCAAAATCATCAAGGTCGAGAGTATTTTAGGGGGTTTCTGGAATCTTTGTCTACCAGATCGAATCGGTTCGAGTGGTTCCTGGAACATTATTCTGTTTGAGTGTTTTCAAATATCTTTATGGTGCTCTCTAGTCTAGTCGCAGTTCTTACTTCTATATCAATCTCTAGGTGGAGATCTTTAAAGTCCAAGTGGCATCTCCGATGAACCCCTCCTCGATGGTCGGCGGCGATGCGCATAACAATCATCGCACCAACATTAGCCTGCCCTCCAATCTCCACTGCTCCAATCCTAGCTGGGGAGGTGGGGCCACTCGCACAGGCAAAAGGCAGCGAATCTTGCCGCCTACCCTCCAATCCTGGTAGCACATCCCGATCCGAGGGCA